>VXBC01005698.1:457039-503915 GCA_013399945.1 Ploceus nigricollis
AAAAGAAAAGAAACCAGCAGAAAGGGCAGACCAGGCCTTCGTGGCAAAATAATACAAACCCACCACCCACAGCATCACCATTTCAATAACAAAATAAATGTCTGCTCTCATGGGCCCTGAGTAAAAGCCCCTTTAAGTAAAAGTATTAGAAGAATACATCAGCTATAAGATATAATACCAGTGACTAATACCACAGGATGAGCATTTTTAACTTTCACTCTGAAATGACTGGATGATAAGAGAGTACAATATATATTTTGAATTCAGGGTGAGAAGATCTTTTTAATATAAGTGTTTTATGATGTAGCCATACATCATTTCTAACTAAAATGCTAAACAAAACACCATCCTTTTCTGAAACATAGATAATGATGGATTTTTGTTATTCTATTTTATTCCATAAGATAATTTTTCAACCCAAACTTTTATTTTATTGATGGCATAAGAAGGCCCCAGTACATCTTCTTTCATATATGAGACAATTTCATGAAAACTGTGAGCTAAAACTCAGATGTCATTGCAGAGAAAGAATTTTTTGGATACGCGATCATTTATTGGGAGAGTCCCACAAGATGGGATTAAAGGAGATTAAAAGGACCAGGTATGTTTTGTTGATTGCTTTGGCACTTGAAAACCCCTCTGATCTCAGAGCAGGAGTTTTGTGGGTATTATTATAATAATAATAATGGGGATCTTGGAGGACGGGAGGTGGATAAGCAGAAGCGAACTAAATCCAATAATGTTTGTACTGTCACAAAGCCAGGATGGTTTGGGATATGATTTAATCCTATGGAGCAGACCTACCCAACACTCCTAAGCAAGAGATAGACAAATAAATATACCCAGTAAAATAGAGGCATATCTGCAAAGTGAAATCCCTCACCCTTCCCTGGGCAAAATATTTTATTCCCTCAGCATCAAAACTCACCAATAATTTGGCTCTGTGTGTGCTGAGCAAGAATCCCAACAAATCTTTGCCTCCTCCACTTTATAGCCTCAGCAAAACACGGCATCCGAGGATTTCCCTGTGCTTTCTGTCTCCTTCCTTGTTTGTTTTCATGTGTACCACCAAAACAGACTGTGTCACTACCTATAAGGAACCAAAATATTTCAAGTACTTACTACTGCAAAAATATGAAACACCTTTTTTAGTACTTGGTTCAAACACAGGGATCAAGGGGGAAGGAAAATGGCATTTCCACCACTCTGGTGTTGAGGATGGATAGCTGCTCACTGCACCATTGCCTTTCCAAATACCTTACTGTCTATCACAAGATAATTTCTCCCCCAGTCTCTTGTTCCAGGGACTCCCAAGCTTGGCTGTGTTTTTAAAGAAGAACTTTCCTGGAAAGGCTGATGTTAAAATGGTGAAGTTGTACAAATTTTATCACTTCTGTGCTTTGAGAAAATCTGAATTAAACCCTCAACTTGTAGCACTTTAATCCATTCTTCTCATGAAGGCAATGGAGCAACACTGAGTTGGACCAAGCCATGAGCCAGCCCATGGCAGACACATCTGCAGCAGAGACACAGGACCTGCTTTTACAGCAGTTAAATAATAAGTTTAAAAACCTCCAGGCCTGTAGTTCTTGTTTTGAGTTCTTACATTGACTACTTTGCCTCTATGCCTCCTGAAGATTTTGGCCGTGGTGCCTCATCAGAACAATAGCTCAGAAGAAGCCAGCAGTCCTGGTTACAATTAGTTGAGACTATTTTAACTACCTGTTGGGCTGTTAGAGATTTAAAAAGGACTGGTTGATGAGAAGAAGGTTCTGGCAAAAACATCTCTGCTGAGTTAGGAAGACTTAGGGATTTTTAAATTTTTTTTTTAAGTTCTGCAACATGGAAAGACTCTGTAAAAAACCTGTGATATATCCTCCCCTGTTTTTCATATCCATTCCTGACTCTTAGCTCTCCAAGGAATTCCATATTCCTTATTTACACACAGTGGCCAGCACAGCACCCTCCTGTTCCCAGCTGGCCTCGGAGCTCAGTCAGAACAGAAATATGAAGAACAATAAAAACAATAAAAAACTAATCTGAATAAAAACAATCTGAAGAACAAGCGAATCACACAATCAGTGTGATCTTCCCCTAAATCCTGGATGAAAACCCTCATGAAATGCACAAGGGAAAGCCTGAATGCATTAACCAGAAAAAAAAAAATTAAGAGATCTATGAAAGAAGTTCCACTTAAAATAAAAGGCAGCAGAGACCAAACTCTAAGAATCCAGGTTTTGAATGAGCTTTCATTATTCATTGACCCAGGTTTCTTCATCATGCTATGCAGGAAGCAAAAGATTAAACCAGTGCCGATGGGAGCGGGGACGGGAGGCTGGGTGCTGTGGACAGCTTGGCCCCATGGAGCTGGGGAGGGGGTGCTTTGACTGTGCACTCAGAACTTCCCAGCACAAGAGTGCAGCAACTCAGCTAATTGGGGAAGATAAAAGGCAGGTTTTTATGAGACAGGCACCATCATTATCAGAAATGAAGGATAAAAACTTGAGGAGCTACGTCTTATTTTATCGCTGGGAAGTCTCAAAAGGAAAAAAGAATTATCAAAGTTTTTGATAGTTCCATTTAACCACAAGAAAACTATGTTAATGTAACCTTAAAGGTTTGACTAAAACCTATGAAATCAAGGCAACTCACAGTCCAGGCCTCAGCTTCCTCCCTAAGCCACCCATAGTGCTGGGACCGTGTGAGACACAAATGCTGCCTGTTTGGGGACAGTGTCATTTATATGGGCAGACCATACTGCTGCCTCCTGTAACCCCAAAACCAACACCCAGCACAGCCCCTAGACCTGCACATACAGTGGGCTTCTGTTTTCTATGCTTTTTCTTTGTTTCTTGTAGGGAAAACATAAAGACAATGAGCAGTTTCATCACAAACCAGTCCAACACAAAACTTCCTTCTCCGAAGTGCAGCCAGAAGCAAGCGAGAAGCAGCGAGAAGCAAATGCTTTAATGGCCAAGTTTAAAAAGCCCTGAAAGTCTGGGATTCTAATGAAAATACTGGGAGACCTTTAGCCACCCGGCAGGGTGAGCAGGCGCCACCATAATGACCATTTAAGCCCTGTTTTCTGAGAAAGGCTTGGCCCAGCAGCACGGGAGGAGTAAACAGGGCTGGTAACTTAATGACCTTTGAGCATTAGCAGATGGCCTTTTTATGAGCACAGATTAGCAGAACATGGGAGTTTTTAATGGCCACTAACAGGTGCCAAAGCTGCTTTTCCCTTCTCTACCTACTCACAGCCAGTAAAGCACCAGTCTGCTCGCACCCCATCCTTTATTCATCTTTACACCCCAGCATCTTGGATGACACAGCAAGATATATCCTGGACCATCTTGGCAAAGCTGTAGGTCACCCAAAAACAAGAGCACATCACGTTTGGGTGATGGCATTGTCAGCTGAGTCCTCATCACAATATCACTTCTGAGGTACAGCCAGTTCAGTGAGGGTGCTCAAAATGGTTTCCCCCTTCTTTCTGGTTCAAGAGAGATGTAGGAAACCCCAAGAGCAGGTTCCAGAGCTGTTTGAAAGCAAGAGGGAGTCTAAGCAAAGCCAAGGTAGGGGATTCCTCTTTCTTATTTATAACATCATGGTGTTCACCTGTGACATCCCTGGCTCTGCCCCATTAAAGACACCCTGGTATCTTTATGAGCTGGGGCCACAGTGAGTGCTCCATTCATGTCTCTGCAAATATTCCCTCACCCAACCTTATCCTGGCCCGGGAACAACTCAGAAGCACACCAGGACTCAAGGCAATTACCAAATTGGCTCCTCTGCATTTATCTCTGTGGGTGGGTGGAGGAAAGCCCTCACAATTAATCTCAGATGCTGCCTGATTAGACACAACTCAGGGGTTATGATCCTCTCGGAGCCAAGGGGCCTGCCTGAAGTCTGGAGCTGCAGTGAGCGGGCTGAGGCAGCTCCTGCCCTCACCTCGGTTGTGGGGGATCACACACAAGTGCAGGTCAGCAGCCACTGAGTGGGAAACTGAGGAAATGTAGGGAAAAAGCCAGCACGAGCATGGCCAGGGAGCAGATTATGGTGTCCTTCAGCCTGCATTCTTTGGGCTTCCCACTTTTGGCTTCTCTTCTCTCAGCTCCCATTACTGGCCTCCAAATCTCTTACCCTCCTCTTTCTTGGCCTCCCACTCTCAGCCTCCACTCTCTTGAGAGATGCCATATGCCAGTGTCTTATTTTTCCATGGAAAAAGATAACACGGTGCAAACTCTAGATTTTGTAATGTGAGGTGGCAGTGCCAATCTTGCAACTGTCAGGTTGGAATCCCTTATTAGAAGGAGCATATTATGGCTGAGATTTGAGGCAAAACACCAGGGAAAGAGGTTGGAAAACTCAGGGAAAAAAAAATTCCTTGATAAAACAATTACAATTTGCCACACGGAGGAATTCATCGTGTCCAGAACAGAATTCCTGGAAAGCAGCACTGTGAGAAGCTTCATTCAAAGTACTGCAAGAAAACAGCCCCCAGCCAGGGACAGCATGAGGAGTGAAACTGGGAGTCTGCAGAAAATGGTGCATTAAAGTGTCCACTGTGGGAAATGACACAGGAAAGGGGATGTGGAGTGTGGGGGCAGCAAAATGCTGGCAGCAGCTGTGCTGGCTCTGGGCCCTCCTGGCACCACTGCTGGTGCCTCTGGGTATGGGTGGGCTCATCCCCGAGAAGGAAAGGAGAGTTTGTGGCTATGAGTCCAGCAGTGGTGCACAAGTCAGCGTGGGGCCAGCCCCAGTGGTGTTATGGAAAAAAATACCCCAGGTACAATAAGGAAGTGGAAAAGTTAAAGATGGAAGCTCCCAGCAGAGCAGGGCTGAAGGAGCTGGTGCAGGCCTCATCCTGTCATACAGGTGTTTACATAGACAGGAAATAAGAGAACATTTTCCATTACTAACAGAGAGGTGCACTTGGAAGCTGGGCTAATGCCCAGTGTGTTGAATATGTCCAGAGGGCCCTTTTCCCATGCTCATGATTCACTTTGGGGCCTCTCTTGCAGTGCCACTGGGATTGTGCAGCATTTCACAGGAAAATGCAATTTCTTGTGCAGGGTCTGCACGGATGCTGGCTGAACCTGAAGACAAGAGGGATAAAATATAGAATCAGAGCTTCAAAAAACTTTGAGAAGAGTGTATTGCTGTGCAAAAGCCAAATGAAACATGAATTAAGAGAAAGATGTGCTAAAAGTCCTGATGGTCCAGTGACACCGAATTTCAGAAGAAACAGGAGTAACTAATACAGATGCCAGATCTGGCAGGAGGCACTGATGTCTACAGAGCTCCCCAAAGAGAGAACTACGTCACACTCTTGAAACTGCATTGTCTAAGGATAGACCTGGGCTTTATCTGACAGATATGGGAACCCTCAGCCTGCAACCCAAGCAGGAAAGCTCAGTGGTAATGCCCAGGAAGGGGCATGGGGTAGCACCCTGCTGAGCCCTGAACTCACCCGGCCCTGCAGAGCCCTGGTAAATGCTTTACAGGGGAGGATGCAGCCTTTCATCAGCTTCCAGCAGGAAAAGGGAGAAAGTCCTCTGAAGTGGGTGTTCTTCCTAGGAGCACAAGGCCAGAGGGGGAGCACGGTGAGGCAGCTGAGCGTGCGGACAAGACACAACCAGAACTCATTAACTCACCGCTGTGGTGCTGGTGATGCCTTCAGGGAGACCACACAGCAGCACAGAAAACCCCGGAGACTAATTGAACATGGTTAATTATTAGGTGGTTTAAGAAATATTTGAATTTCTTTATTGTGCTCATGTTGTTTGTTGTAGTTATTTTTGGCTGGGGAAATGGTACCTTGCAGGAACTTTGAAAAGAGCCATTTGGAAGGGACTCGTGTCCCTCAGGGTTGGGGTGACACATGGCTAAGCTACCTCAGCCTCCTCCCAAGCCTCTCCAGTGCCTGCCAGCATCAGATGCCAACCTGCCCCAGCACATGCTCTTGTAAAAGGACATGGCAAAGCAAACACCTCGACTGATGGCAGGTAGATTTCTGCTGGAATCCAGAACATTTGAAAAATGATTTGTGGAAGCCAGCAGTGGGATCACAACCCTCCCAAACACCACGATATAACCATGGACTTGGAGGTCTAAGCTTTAGCTGGCCTAAGACTTTATGAGCTGGAGATCTGCACAGAAACTTCACCTTGGTAAACATGGATCGATTTACGTCCCTGCATCAAAGCCTGGGTAACGCTGTGGGTTTCTGTGCGTGAGCTGAAGAGCAAGGCCAACTCACTGCAGTGGCATAACCAGTGTAACCACATCAAAGGCAGTGGAGAGACACTCTTTCCCAGTGGAGGGTGCACTCATGTGACTGCTCTGTCCCGGAGATCATGAGATTATATGAACACTGAAATTAAAAGCGAAATCGGGTGTGAATTAAGCTGGCTGAGGCGAAGGGAAATGCAAGCAGGAGTCTCTGGGAAGCCAACATGCAGAAGAGTTTTGTTCCAAACTGTGTCGAGTCTTTAAGCCGTTTCTGCTGAGTGTTCAACCCACGTTTCAGATAGCCTGGCTCAAGCTCTGAACGCTGAGACCAAAGGATCTGCTCTGCAGAGAGTTAATTCCTGGCAGCCAAATTCAAGTCTCCAGACACAAAGGGTGTTGCCCCCAGGGACAAATTTGGCCACAGGCATCCGTATTCAGTCCTGGATGAGCAGGAATGGCTTCCTGGACTTGCAGAGCTGATTTGTGCCAGCTCCAAATTTGGCCCTGTGTCTTTCTCTTTGTTCCATGTACAGTTAAATAGACAAGATGAAAAAACCATGACTAATTAGACTGTTAAATTAAACTGCTTTAAATTTATTTTATGTGATGCATAAAGTTCATAAAAAGAGGTATCCAGAGTAGTATCAGTGACCTTTCTCTAGGAGCTGCAGTCCACCCGGATGCTTTTTTGAACCAATTGGCTGAAAACGCCTGGATTTCTTAACACCTTTTATTCCCTCTCTGCCACTTTCAAACCTGAAGGATTTATTTTTATCAGTCCCTCACCCACATAATGACTTTAAAATTCCTTAGGTTCATACCTTAAAATATAGCTGGGAATTAGAAGTAATGCCAATTAACAAGTCAAGGCTCAAAGGCACTGATGGAGTTAGCTTGCACTTCTCCCTGGAAAACTGTCATAAGTATATATAAGGATCTGCACACCTCAGGATTTCTGTTCAGAGCACTCTGTTGGAAAGAACCTTTTCCATGGAATTTGCAGCCCCACCACCACTGTGGTGTCTGTGGACTGGTCTGCCCTGAGCCAAAAGGAGTAGTGATAAACAAGCACTGCCCCACAAGTGCCTCCCCAGGCAGTTGCCTCCCTCCAGGCTCTGGACTCACAGCAGATCCCTGTTTGGGCTTGGCTGGCACATCTGTGTTTAGACCCGCAGGTCTGTCCTCACCACACCAAAAAGGCAGTTTATATGCTCCAGGTGTCAGTTGGTTCCTGGATCTGAAAACCTGGAATTTCGAGACGGACAAAACCCCCTGATTTGATATGCAGACATTCCTCCCACTCCCATTTACCAGGCACACAGATAAAAGGCAATTTGGTTAGACCTTGTGAGCCTCTGCTCCAGGATTTGGCACATGAAGGAGGCCAGAGTTTAGTTCCCAGGTCTGTCGGTGGCTTCAGGCAAGTTATTTCACTTTCCCTGATTCAGTTTCCTCCTCAGTGGCAAAGTGGTGCCTGCACTATCAAATAATATGTTTTCCCTCTGGCCACTGCACATGCTTTGTTTTTCTGGAAAAGCTAGCTGCTTTTGCCCTTCAGGGTCCCTCACAGGGTGGGGGTGGCTGCAGACACATCCTGGCACTGGGGAAGAGGGGCTCACTCAGGAAATTCGGGAAGTGAACAAGTTTTTTCTTTTGTTACCAAGAGCTCCTTACATCCTCTTACTGCTGCCACCGATTTTGCTGTTAAAATAACCATTCCCATTTCACATTTCATTGGGAGTCATATTGGTCATTCACCTCCTAATTCTGGGTTCAATCTTTCATCCCATGTGTTGTCACCACCCTGAGAGCCCAGAGGCCAACCCAAGCCAGGTCAAATTCTGCCTGCATGAGCTGCTGGCAGCAAAGTTTAGTGTCCTCTGAAAGAAAAAGGCCATGAGACCTCCTTGTACCCTCCAAGCTCACAGGACAGCACCGGCACTGGGACGAGGCACTTTGTCTTTCCACGCCCGAGGAAGACAACTGGGGAGAGCAGATGGCTTTTTGGAAGCCTAGAGCTGTATACTGAGGCTGTGGCATCCCCTGCTCCTGCTGATGCTGCACTTCCCTGCCTGGTGCTGCTCTGTTTGGGAAGGATGCATTCTCAGCAAAGGTGTGAATATCGCTCCCCTCGCAGCTAATCCTGACACGCCAGTGGCCCACGAGCACGATGTATTGCTAAGCAACACTTGGCAAAATCCATGCCAGGTTGTGTCGGCCCCTTTTGATGTTTCACAGAAGCATTGTCATTTCCATCTCTGGCATTGTTTCCAGCATTTTGGGTGTCAGTGTTCCTGAAAACCATCACAGAAAGGATGTTTATTGAACTGTCAGAGGGTGAATGATTGACACTAGGCACAAGTACTTTTCATGTTCAGGTTTTGGCATGCCACAATTGGATTATTTCCTGATAAATGCCATCCAATTCTACCAGATGGACCACTGAGAGATATGCCAACCTGTGTGAGAAATGGAGTAGATGCTCAGTGCCACTTATTGGTAGATGTGTGCTTCTCCAGTCTATCCTTTTGTGTAGCTGCAGGGTATTTCACTGAAGCAGTGACTTTTGTGATGCTCATAATTAGAAGAGCAAGGCAATTTTCATTGTGGAGAAGGGTAGGTTTCAATGCCCAAATCTGATTTCATTCACCTCAGTGTGGAAGTGCAATACCTGTTCCTCTCCTCTTAGATTTAATGTGTTCTCTGTGACTTGAGCATTAAAGAGCCATGAATTTTGAAAGTCAGGTATTTCTTATATATAAATAATTTCAATAAACCAATCCTCTGCCTTCCCCTTCGTCTTTTCTTAAGGGCTCATTTACAGATCCGAATGCAATAGAAGGATTGTGAGGCAGGTAGAACATCTAAGGCAGAATGTATTATATGTACCACCCAAAGTTTGTTAAACAGCTGAATTCATTTCATTGACACTCAGCTGGAGAGGTATCTGTGGCCTCAGGATGGCAGAGGGAGAAGTGGCAGCACGAGGGGACAGGCATGGATGTCAGCCGTGGAGAAGGTTAGGGGCTGTCAAATCGCCCCTGGAGCCATGTGGGGAAGTGGGATTAAGCAGGAAGGGCTTTTTCATAGACACTGGTGCCTACACTGAGCAGAGAGGAAAAGGTGGGAACCATCCCACACACCCTCACACAGGCACTGGGTGAGGAATTGTCACAGGGAACAGAAGCTTTGCTTGCTGGGTTTCAAGAGGGAGGGGAATTGTGTTTTTCTATTTGTTAGAGGTGATGCAGGAGGAAATCCCTAATTCTGCAGGATGGAAAGTTGCATGTCTGTGAAAACACAATTTTGCTGTCTGGACTGACCCACTAGAAAGACAAAAGAAACATGAAGTTATCTATTCCTGTAGTCCTCAGCACTTTAATATATACATAAAAGCAGGGCCTTTGTACTACACCTAATGAGCAGAAGTGAATAATGTGGTATAATTAGCTTCCCTTTCTCAGCCTGCTCTCTCTGATATCTCAACACACTTCTGACAACAGCATGGTACAAGTGGTGACTGGTGCCTACATCTCAGATTTACCATCACTTCATTGTTCTGTGCTAACACATTTTTCATCTCTGCCATTATGAGGGCCTCTCTCTGCCGCTCTTATTTCTGCATTTCAGCCGTTGGCTTCGTCCCTGCCAGCCAAAATGAAACACAGCTCAGGCAGAGGCTTCGGGGAGCAGCGGCTGTTATTGCACTGTCCCCTCTCCAGAGACCTGCGGTCAAACCCTTGGGTGCACACGTGCACACAGCACCCCTCAGAAACGTGTCTGACTGGCAGCCCAGCCCTGCCAGCACCTAAAAATAACAAGTAAAAAAACGTACAGTGCCCTTTTTTTTTTTTTTTTTTTTGATGGCCTCGATTAACTAAGGCCTTGGATTTGCAATGGTTTGTGCATCAGCCGATTTCTGTGTCTCACCAGGACTCGGGGATCTCAGAGCTGTGAATTTCCAAAGTTCACAAAGCACCGAGAAAAAGAAATTTATACAAAATAACATAGCTCTATGCAACCTCCTACTATTCCAGAGGAAAATGCAGAATAATAGCCTTTTTTGTTTTGCTGTCCTTACAAAAGGGAGCTGAGAGCCAAACTGATGATGCAGGACTTGCAAAAACCAGAAAGATCAAAAAATCCTGCTCCCAAAACAACCCTCTGTAAAATGACATTACTGGGGTTACTTCCAGGAAAGTAGCTACAATTTTGATTGCTGATTTGTGAGTAAGCTTATAAATCAATTCAAAACCAAGCCTGTTTAAAAACCTGTTATGCAGAGATGCAGTAAAATGAAACGCACGCAGGTAATACCGCTGGTCTCGAGAACTTCAAAATTTCCTCAAAGTAATAACTTTAATTCAGTTCTTTCTGGCATAAACTTTTTCATCCCATTATGTCAAAAACTGTATTATCCATCCATTTGTCTGTCAGAACGATTCCCCCTGGGCCCATATACCACTGGTTCTTCTATTCTAAACCTCCCCATTACATCCTGCTATCAAGAGTCACAATTTTCAGTGAAAGTCTCTTGTGACTTTTGACAATGTTTTACAGTGAACTAGACCAGGAAGCTCAGAGTTAAAGGAAATCTTCCATTCTGGCAATGAATATGTAATAGGCATTACACTGTGCAGTATACCAAAAATGTAAGGTTCATTAAGTCTTTCAAAGGCAAGAACTTCCATGTAGCTTTGAATGAACCTGTCTCTGCGATGGCATTAGCAAATGATATTTTGGGGCAGGAGATATTAATACTACACATTAAGGAACAAATTTGTTTAAATGCTATATAGCTCTGCGTGGATGCAGATGATCCAGGAATAAATAAAAAGTGAATAGTCGTCCAACTTTATATGTAAATTGTCTTTGGCTTATATACATAAGAATGCTCTTTGCTACTAAATTCCTTCATATTAACAAGCAGGAGTGTAACTAATATATAAAATAAAGTCATTCTCTTTAATGAGAATGCTAAATATTTTAAAGAAATGCACAGCTATGAAATATTGTCAAGGGCATTTTTATACTTAAGTTTAAGAACACTTATGACTTAACTGTTGAATAATTTAACACATTCAGCCTTGAAGTACTATTTATGTATGTTTTTTAATGTTCATACTTATGTAGGCTTTTCTTTGCTCAGGATTTAGGACCTTTGATTTCTGTTTATAAAATTTACATCTTTAATCTCCCAGCTCTGTGCATTTCCCCATTTGACTCCTGCAACAATATAGGCAAAAAATGCTGAGAGGAAAAAAGGAGCTAAAAGCCTTGCGCAGCTTGGAACAGGGACTGTGTGGATTTTAGCAAACATAAGGACAGATTTTAAGGAAATGAGCTCCAAGTAGAAAACCTAGATAAACATGAGCCACCTGTACAGCTCAAATGGAGGATTTGCAAATGGGTTTATGAGCTTTCTCTGAGAGGCAAAGAAAGCCCCAGGAAGGGCTGCGGCACATCGTGGGAACCCCGAGTCATCCCGCACTGCTCCTTTCAGGGAGCCCCGTGCCTGGCCACACGTTTGCTGGGAGACAGGGGGGGAATTCCCCATGCAGCACAAGCGTGGGTGGTGGGACACAGCTGCAGCTGGGGGAAATGCCACCCCAGCACTCCTGACCCCTCAGGGGTCCCTGGGGCCGGTGAGAACAGACCCACCACCACGCGTGCTGGGGCAGGGGTGGTGATCCCGAGAGCACTCGGCTTGAAGGCTGACCTACCTCCACACCCAGAATGTTCAGGGTCAGTTGACAGAGCACCACAGGCAAAAGTTTTGCTGAGTGATGGAACAGAAGGTGAATTCTCCTCACAATCGTGATATTGCATGAAATTTGCTCTGGGATAAATAAAAACATCGACCGAAACTGTTTACAGTGTGTCTTGTCACCTTTCATTATGGTCTTTCGCAACACGCTGATGTTTCGTGACACAGCAGATGTAACTTGACATGTCACACACTGAGCAGCGACTTTCAGGAATTTCTAAGACATGTTTCTTTCCAAAAGCAGTGTCTTGACCAGACAGTTGGTCCACGAGTGCATTTAAAACTGAGGCAGGAAGAGCTGGGCTGAGATGAGACGAGCGTCGCACGCAGAATATTTGGTCTGACTTTTCCTCTGTATTTTATGTGCTACGAGCCATAGGCAGGGAGATGGACAGATCATCCAGCACGATGGATGAGCTGCTGCCAAGCTGATGTTACTGTATAACTATGGGCCCCTCAGTACCCATTCTGCCTCTGATAGTCATCACTTGCCAGTGTCCAAATGGATTATATATATCTGGCATGTTTATGGTATAAAGGAAGATGAATCTGAATATCTGTGAACCTTGGGCTTGCAGGATGATGCATTAGGAAAGGAAAGCAAGTTTTTCAAGGGCAAAAAAAAGTTAGTAGGGTTTTATCAAAGGGAATTAACCTAACACCTCCTTGCATCAGGCTGCACTACCACACATTGAGAGATCACTTACCCGGGGAAGCAGAAGGAGAGCATCAGGATTAAGAGCAAGGACTGCCACATATTTTAGCTCAGGGATGTCTTTCTAGCTGGAAATTCTATGTGGTGGTCACTGACACACAGAGCTGAGTAATTTCTTTAGTGCCAATGTTTATTCAGACAAGCAAATCAGAAGGAGTCACAAGGACCTGGTTCTGTGAGGTTCATCAAGTCAGATCATGGCTGAGCAGGAGACCCTGGATGGAGGAGAACTGGGGTCCCTGCCCTGCCCTGCCCTGCAGGAGACACCCTGCTGCATTAAGCCACTGAGCAAAAGCTGGGCTGCATCAGCCCTCCCTGGTGAGTGCTCTGGGAAGTGGCTGCTTTCTAGGTCATGGGCACTGTCTTCTCAGGAGAGGCAAAACAGAGAAGCATGGAAGACTAGAAGAACTGTGAGATGCAGAACGATGTAGGATTAAGACAAGAAAACTGCTCCCTTGCTGCAGCGGACCAGATCCTCTGGCAGCAGCGATGGGCTCTGAGCACAGAGCCCATTTGCACTGACTCAGCATCACTGAAATGTAAGTATCACCCCCACTGGGGTCTTTAGCTCCACAGCGCTGTCAGCACGGGCTTTGCAGCCCAGGGAGGAGATACCTAATTTGCACAGAATAACCGCTTGCACTCACTCTGCCTCTGCTTCCCAACAGACCTGAACTGGGAGGCAATTTGGTTCCAAAAAAGCAGCCTTAAATGAAAATATGTAAATAAAGAGAGAAATGGAGAGAGAAAACACTCATCGTCTTCCCAAAACGAGGTGACTCAGCATATGTCCTTGGGATATCGGCAAAGGGACCCAGAAATCTCAACAGGAAGTCAAAGTTTACAACAGGAATTCAAGACAAAATGAATGTTGCAGCTGTAATACACAAACTCACAACCTTGCCAGGCCTTACTCCCTTAATAAACACTGAAACCTCTGGATCTCATAGCTTCAAGGACCTCTTTTCCAAGAGTGCCTCCTGTAAAGCTTTTTTTCCTTTTGAAGTCTGCTTTCTACTTCACTCTGTTTTTTTGCTAGGAATATATTTAGGTAGGAGCTGGCCTTTGCAGGCAGCCGTGGCTATCAGTCAATCTATCAGCAAACTGCTCATGAAGTTCACTAGACAAAGGGTTAGTGCAGCTAGTACCACAATAATGTAGAAACAGAAATATTACAAAGTAAAGGCTTATAAAATAATAAAAATTCTACTTAGTTCAGATACCTCCCAGTGCCTTTGGCAAAATACCTTAAGCATTCCACATAAGGCGGGCATTGTCTTTATAAGATGGCACCTCATAAAATGGTATTAAATATCACCAACGGGGCTTCATATTTCATCCAGCAGGGTTTAGGCCAGACATGTTCTATATCACACATTATTAGAATGACATCTGCTTTGCAAGTTGTGTACCCAGGAGCATACCTTGATAACTCATTTCAGCACTCATTCTCGAGGCTTCTGTGGCTTCGTAATACCTAATATGTTTAACTCATTTTGAACAGAAGTCTAAAGCCTGTCGTGGCCCTCTGGCCAAAACTGTAGCTGTCAGGCAACGGAGCCAGCTATCAAACATTACTCATTTATCATTAGTGGTGATGCAGCTGTACAGAGAAATGTACCCACTGAAGTGAAGGGCTGTCAATTGTTCCCTGTATAATACTCCTCTCCTCAACAGGGCATTTCTCCATGGAGGTACAGCTAGAGCACTCTGCTGCTTCCCCATAGCACAGAATTTATGGTAGCAAGGGAACGGGGAACATATTTTCATTTGAATGGGTCTGCCACGAGATGAATAAAGCAATCATCAATGGGATCTATAAGCAGAGAGGGGCGGGGCACTGTTTATAAACATCACACACAGGTGTGCATCCGTCCCAGCGCCGGTGCCTGTGTGCCCATACACGCATGGGGTGTTTGGAAATAAACTCTCTCTGGATCTGTACTGGTATTTAAAAACTGGCACATGATCAGTACCGAAGGCTCGGCTTCCTCTTTGCTTGCCATTTCCATAAGAAGACTGGAATGTGCAATTTAGGCTTCAAATTTCCATGTCTATTCTGCTTGCAAAACTCAAACACACGCCACCTTGAACTTCACTATCCTCAACTCTGCTCCCTAGGGAGGAAAACAGCCAGATTAAATCTATATGAGAGATCTCCTGACTGCAGACACTACTGCCTTTATTCACAAAGGCAAAGCACAGCAATGGTCTGGGAAAGCACCACAGTTAAGATACTATCTCCAGGCTCCTTTGAACCACTGCTGCATGCAAATATTTGTACACATGCATTATGAAGAGAGTGTGGCACAAGTCCCTGAATTTTGATTTGTCTCTGTACAAGCAAGATACAGAGGAGCGAGATGAGCTCTGGTGGTGAAGAGCAGAGATCTGGCTCCCACATCTGCCTTTCCTCTGTCTCAGTGTGGTTTTTCCTCTGGAGCCCACTGAGGCCAAAGGGAATTTGTTCATTGCTTTCAAGGCAGTCACACGATGGCAAAAATGTCAAAAATGGATACTTGAAATCAGGAATCCAAATCCACCTCTAGCAAGCAACTGGAATATAACTGTTGCTCCCATATTCAATTCTCACCTTGGTCCATCTGTGCCCAAGTTTCTGGAAAATGGAGATGGTCTGTGCCTAGAAAATGGTTTCAGCTCTTTAAGTGAGCAGCAAGCACAGCCATGATGTGACTTTGAGCAGATGTTACACAAAACCTCAATTTTATATCGGCATTTCCAGCCATCCCAGATTCACCCCAAACAAGTTTGCTGAAAAATCAACTTTCTCCAAAGAACTTCAAGAAAGCCTTTTGTCAAACACAGTCCAACCAAGAGATTGTAGCAAAAGCATGGTCAAAAGGACTTTTGTCCCTCATTTTGGCCTTGTACAAAGTATCCATGAATTCTGCCATGATACTTCTGCCACCTTGTCAACAGAACAGCAATTAAACAACTTTATATGTATTATTACATATTTCTGGCACTCTTCTACTGTGGCTATAGAAATCCAGTGACTAAAATACAGCTCTGCTTCAGTTCTGTCCCAAGTTTAAACACAGTGGCTCACACCAACATGATTCTCATCCATAACAAGATGAGTAATAGGGAAAGGGAGGGAAAATGCAGCCCTGAAAGTTGCAAATACAGAATTTCTTCTGGGGAAAAGCTCCTCTCCAGCAGAATGAGCCAGGAGTGGACACGGGTAAACTTGGAGGTGCCTGGGGCAGCTGCCTCTTGAAGGGATGTCACTGAGAAGGGGAGTGGAAGTCCCACAGCCTACTTTGTGTGTGCTGGGGATCTTCTTTTTCCTCCTCTTCCCCACTTCTGAGCACCACTTATATCCAGTGGTGTAAGGACTATGCTCCCTCTATCCCTCCTGCTCTGGCCACCGAGCCAGGACACTTTGCACTACTTCAGAAGCACAAGGACATTTTGGGCCAGCTGGGCAGAGAGGAGGACAATGAATGACAGAGCTTTCCTGGCAGATGTGGGCTATAAAAAGAGATCACGATGTGGTGAAACAAGTCTAACCAAAGGGGTTTGCCAGAAGCACGGTGAAACAGGCTTCCAGTGTGGAAATGACACTGCCAGATTCAGAAAGAGAAAACCAAACAGCCTGAAGCTTAGCAAGCACGCAGCAACTTGGGGACACTGAGGAAAGTGGAAATCACTTCACTTTAATTTGTGATTTCCCTCCTCTACAGGCCATGGTGTCCCAGGGAAAGGACCCAGCCTCTCACTGGCAGGGTGCAGAGCTGAAGAGAGGCCAGTGGCAGCTGCTCCTGGCAAGCTGGGCTGCGGCTCACCACGTTCCACAGAGCAGGACCACGGCTGCCAGGCTCCCTATTTGACCTGATCTGATCTTATCTGCACTTCCAGGTGCCTCTGGAGCCCAAGGCTCTCTTATTACCATGGGTCTGCCCACAACAAACTTGGATACATTTGCGTTCATTCCTTATTTTCCTTACTTAATGTAGGAATGGGCAGAGCAGCACTGCAAGGAGGGTGGTGAATGGTGGTTTCATTAACCACATTTTATTTCTAAACCAGCAAAACTCAGCCTTTGAAGAGGGCCCCTCCTTTCTTTTTTTTTTTTTTTTTTTTTTTTGCCAAATCCTGGACAGAAGCCATCTTACCGAGTCAGAAGGGATGTACATGACTGTGTAAAATCCCAGGAGCCTCTCCTCAAAACAGCCACAGGGGTTTGCAAACAAGTCACAGAAACATCCTCTTCACCCATTCCCCCAGGGCTAAGCAAGCTCCCTCTGAAACACTCCCAGCTGCTTTCTGCTCAGAGAGTAGCAAGGCCTGAGCACAGGCTTTAAAACTGTGTTGCAACTAGACCATGCAGGGAAATTCTTGACTTTTTAAACATCCTTTTTGTAATATTACATGTTAGGAGAAACAATGGGTTCGGTTATGACTGTGAAGTTAAGCAGGGGCTTAAGTTGTCAGGTTTCCACATAGGAAACAGCCACAGCTGAGCTCTATGTTAGATATGCCTGGACAGGGAAGAGCTTAATTCAAACTGCTTTGGGTGACTAAAATGAACTCGATCTGATCATTGCACCATGACTTTTGGGGCTTATTTTATCTTCTGCAGGAGACTCACCCTTCCTACTGCTGTTCTATTTCCTTGTCACACATTTACACCCCAGTTTCCTAAGAGAGGTGTGTTCCTCTCTTTAGACTGAGCTCCTATCACCTGCTCCCATTCCCTGCTGTACCACCACCACTTTGCTCCATGAGGTTTCCTCAAAATCCCTGCAATGCTGCTTTGTGCAGAGATGCTGGGAAGCCAGCAGCAATGATAGGCTGGTAGCTGGCAGCCTGCAGGGCTGAGGGAAGTGGCCGAGCAGGGGGGCAGCAGGAGGGCTGGGCACCACGCTATGCCCCCGCTGCCCCAGCTCTGCAGAATCCACCTCGTGCCCCGAGTTTCTGCGTGAACCCCGCTGGCTGCTGAGAGGGGTCAGCGCTCGTCTCAAACATGCCTCACTGCACCATGGTTTCCCACAGCTCCTTGAGATCTGGGCTGTGGTACCGTTGGTGAGTCATGCACAGGTTAGTCATGGAGGGAATTTATTCTTGTCTGCAGAAAGTCCAGCATGAGTAAAGACAACGTAACTGTGGCCGAGGCTTGTTTCGGTTCTGGCCAGTGCCAAAGCTGAGCTGTGTCTCATCCCCAGGTGTGCGGCTCAGGCTGGTGAGGCAGACAGGGCCACACATCCTTTTTCACGCCTTTCTGCCCACACCAAAACTTTTGAGTCAATGCAGGCACTGCAACTCATCTCACAAGCTCCTCTTCAGGCTATAGACACTTCTGCTAATTACTGACCTTCACCAGACCAAGATACCAGGAAAGGCTCCAAGTCCTCATGAATCCTCCAAGTCTCCCACTGAAGCTTACCTGCCATTCAGATGAGATCTTGGCTTCCTCCAGGCTGGTAGCAAAACACTCATGCAAGCCTAGCATTTTACTCCTTAGTGATCAAATTATGTAGGAATCTAATTTCCCTGTATATCTTCCAGCCCCAGAGCACCAACTCCCTAAACTACTCCTGGAGACTTTTTAACTGTAAAAACTGCTTTTTTTCATTTCTCAGGAACAATAAGATATCCAGAAATAATGACACATTTCTGACCAGGAAGCTGTCTGGCCATGGTGCTGCCACAATGTTAAGTTCCAGGTAATTTTTCTTGGATGGGTTTATGCAGGGAGTGTAAAATCGTACCTGCTGACTGCGGCAGGAGTCACGGGTCTGTGGGACACTCCTTCAGAACTTGGGCTTCTGAAACGAGAAAATGTTTTCATTCATATTTTAAAATACCATTCATTAACAGGTGCATAAGGTTTGACTTCTTCAAAGTATGCTGCAGACACAGCCTAATAAATCTCCATGACACCTCACTGCATCTCCATTTTATAGATGTGGTGATTCGAATATATCCAAGTGAAATGACTTGCCCAAGGCTAATGAAGGAATCAATGTCAGAGACAGGATTAAAAGTAGAAAAATTCCTGGCCCCGAGTCTCATAACCTAACTGTGGTCTGCATTTCCCTCATATGAAAACAGAAAAGGAAAACACATCTATTTTGAATATTGTGAAAAGTAGTTCAGAGCAGATGGGTGGCCTGATGTTTTAAAATTGCTTTACTTTGTCATAAAATATCAATAATACACAGGATGTGGTTCTTGTCCAAGAGTATACCAAGGTGTGAACAGCACAATATGTGTCACTGGTAGCTTTCAGAGCAGCTGAGATGGCACTACAGAATAAAATGAGGACAGTCTTTGAGATGTCTCTCCTGCCCTGTTCCTTAAAACAGATTTCTTCCCGTGTGCTAGAGCTGGTAAAAGCAGCTTTGAAGCTGATGAATACCTGTTGGGTGACGAGTCTGTAGCGAGACACCTATTGTCACATCTCAGAGGCAGCACAGGAGGCGTGTAATGCCCATTGCTCAAAATTTTGGGTGGCTCTAACCCACCTCTTTCTTAGATGCTAACACAGAGCAAGGCAGCATTTTCTCTGTCACCAGAACGTAACAGGAAGACAATGCACCTGTCTAGCTGTGTAGAAGAATAATTTAAAGGGGAAAAAAAAAAGGAAGGTACACTTGGGTCATTAAATATTGATGAGTAAGATTCATTGACTGAGTGGGAGACAGTAGGATATGGCTTGAAATAAAACCCCATGAGGGCCACACCCCCTAGTATGCCCAGGGCCATCCCTTTAAAGGTAGGACAATTATAATTAATTGAGCAATCTGACAGAAAGCATACATCCATACACTGGAGCAGAAAGTGACACTGTGCACGGAGCCATCATGGACACTTGAAGGGTTAATACTGGTTCACTAGACCAAGGACAGTAAATTCTGCCTGTGGCTACCACCAGTCTATTGTATTATTATTGCAGGCTTTAGAAACAGCTTTTAATTTTAACCCCTTCCAGCCCTTTCTTCTATTTTCTCTTTATAAATAATTGTCATTGAATAAAATGACATGAAATCTTCCTTGTCCTACCTTTCAATAATTTCTTTTCACTTTCAGCATTCAGAACACCGTGCAAAAATAAAAAAGAACCCAAAGAACATGGACTCCCTTTACCTGTAACTTTTAAGGTTGCCACAAAACTGGGGCCCTTTCATTTTGTTGCGATCAGTCCCCACTCTTTGCTGCAAGGATGAAGAATCCCATCCACCACTTAGTGGAAACCGTGCTGTGAGTATTCAGAGTTGTGACAAACACACAGAGTGAACACAGATAGCCCTGTACCCCCTCCAGCCTTGCCGACACCTGCGTTCACCCACCTGACTATGATTTTAAGATGACGCGCTGGGAATTGTTCACGCCTGTAAGAGCTGACAAATCAAACGCGCAGGAGCCGCTGGTTACCTGTAATGCAGAAATCTCACTCTGGATAACAATTCCAGCAATATGCTGAGCACATCCTCAGCCTTGGACAGGCTAAAGAGAAACAACCAATGGAGAAGGGATGTGCAGGGGACAGCAGAGGACTGACTCAATGACCCAGGAGGTCCTTTCCAATCCTATATTTCTATGTTCATCTGTTCATATTGAAGTTGATGGGAGACATTTCCACCGACTTCAAAGGGCTTTTATCTGGCCCCAGTTTCATTTATTTTCAATATATAGATGCAAGAGTAATGTCACGCATGATTTTCATGAGACATGCTAATATACAATCAGTTCTGGGAGCAGCAGAACGAACCCAGGTAGATAAATTGTTCATCCCAAAATGCTAAACATGCCAAGACCTGAAAAACATATCTCCTCGTATCTGACTTGCAGCCAAGTCCAGCAGTGTCACAGCTGGATTTCCAGTTCATCATTAGCCATAATCAATTATGCCAAATAAACTGCCCCATTACCTGGTTGCACTTTTTGTGAAATACAAGGAATAAGGTGAACAAACATTTCTGATCGGGGGATCAGCTCACTACAAGGCTAGTCCATGTTCCAGCAGCAAGAAGGAGTGTCCCATCATGAAACCTGTAGCTTCCTGTGGAAGGTTATTTACTGTAAATGGGACATACCTGTCAAAGAGACAAGCCACAAAATGCTCTGGAAAGGAAAGAGGTGCAGAAGCCTAATGTTGATGGAGACAGAGAGAAAGAAGGAGAAGGTAGAACAGGGTGGCTGTATGATTACACAGTGTTTTCTCTTCCTCTCTTTTTTTTCACTGAGCAGGCACTCAGCCTGCTCAGCAGAGTCACTCCAATATGTTATCTAATGGCTTCATCATTACTTGTGAGATTCCCCATCTGTGGCCAGACTGTGCCTCTGCCTCGTTCCACTGAGCAAGAGAACATTCGCTCGCTCACTCTGATCTGGGGGGACAGGTCTTGCTCTGGAGCAACAAAAAATGAGCTGCTCCTTAGTCAGGTGTGAACCTTTGCACTTAAGTCAACCTTTGATGAAAGTTTCCTCTGGATTTCAACACTGCTCTTTATAGCTGGACAGTCTGCTGGCTCTCTCTGGCTCTGTCTTTTTTTTTTGTTCTTTACACTTACATCGTTCTGATCTATGTGGTGGTCTCATATTGTCCTCCAGAGCTTTCTGCACCGGCCTTGTTTCCAAAGCCATATAACACAAGCAACGATTTCTAACCTGCAGTTGCTTCAGAAGGATGGATGTTCAGACATAATCAGTCCATTTTGCTATTTTTTCACCTGTTATACAGTAGCTGCTCCTGCTGTTTGGATGCTTCTTTACTCACTTTCCTTTTCAATGTCTTTTGTCCTCATAATTTACTGTAAAACTCTTAAGTGATTTATAAAACATGGAAAAGTGTATCACATCCAGTTTAGTTCTCCTCAAAGCAGAGTCATTTTCTCCCGCTGGGTTCATGGTGCCTCTAATGAAGATGTTCCACGGAAGGATTCAGCCATGCAGGGGCACAGGTACAGCCACTCACCCTGACTCCTCAGATGTGGCAGGTCTTCCGTGGCCAGGACAGAAAAATGACACCACACCATGAGAAAAGAGATGCTCAGGGTGCTGAGATAACCCTGATGTGCATTCAGAGGTCTGAGTGCTTTGGGGCTGTATCTGGACCTCAAAACTACATCAGGAATCACGCATAGGATCCACAAGTGGCACAGGTCTGATGGAAGCACAGTTCCCAGGTATTGAGAGTTCCAGCTCGTATTTAAAGTCCATCAGTTCATACAGACCTGCAGAACTGCTCTGGTTGACTTCACGATTATCTGTCTCATCAGTGGCCACGTATCACAAAGGAAAAGTTGTGGTTTGCTGGCATTTACAAGTGTCACCCCCTACCAACAGGAAGAGGAGCACGAGAACGGCAAAGCTCAACTGATTTGTTCAGGCACCAGTATTCCAACGTGGCAAGATATTTTACCTATGACTGTCACTAAATCCAAATTTAGTAGATAGTATGCTTGCTTTTTATTTGATTTTTAGCAGGTCTCTCCACAATAAATACAAGAGCAGAATGCATAAACAAAGCGCCTGGCACTTACAGTTTATCTTGGTGACGGAAAATTTGATTGATGATAAGTTCAGAAAGTGGCAAATTTTCAACATAGGGCTAAACAACCTTTCATTGCTGATTTTATTTTTTTTTTTAGCTCATTTCCTCTTGGCTGCCTTTTTCCAGTGCTCCATCAGCTGCTGGGTGGGGAAAAAAAAAGCCCGCCTTATTTGTTCCTTATGGATTTTCACTGATCAAGTTGCGTATCACCAGGTTAAGAATTAAATGGAGAACTTTTGCATGTCACATTCCTTCTTCTTGTCTTTTTGCAGGACAGAGACCGTGAGACAGACCTTTCTGCTTGTAAAATGCTAATTTTTAACTTATCCTTGTTACTGCGATACCAAAAGGGTGGAGAGGTGCAGGCAGAATGAGGTAGCTCAGAGGAGATGCTAGTCAGGGAAGCTCCATTCATAAAGCAGAGAAGGAAAAAATATTTTACAGAGGGGGGGAAATTAAGGCACAGTCCTGTGGTGATTCATGTCCAGGAGCTTCTAGGAGGAGTGTGGACAAAGGGCAGGCACAAGCTGGACCCCACAGCTGCTAATCTTGTGCCTTAGCAACAAGACCACTCTCCCTCTGCGCGCAGGCTCGGAGGGAAGAGGGCCAACCTTCTAGGAGGGAAATCCTTGTTGGATTAAGCACTTTGCTTGCTTTCCTCTTCTCACCCTTTCCCTCCTCCAGAGCATGGAGGATGGGGAGGGGGCCAGGAGGTGAATGAAAGGGTGCCTGCCCCCCCTCATCCTCCAGCCCACCCCACATCCAGCAGGGTCCTGGGGCTCCCCAGCGGCCCCCGGATGCCCGCGCCCCTCGGCCGGGGAGGAGGGATATGATTTGTAATTGCAATATTTTCATTACTGTCTCTTAGTTCTTTGCACACTAATGTCAAGAGCTTTGTCTTTGTAGTGTTATTGGCATTTTTCATCATATTCATGAAGTGTGGGTCAATTTTCTTCAAAAGGCTCACTTCGCCAACTTGCCACAAAGACAGACAGTAATAAATTCTACTAGTGCACAGCGAAGGCTTCGTAGCTGCAAGCAACAATAAAAAGCAATGAGCTGGGTGTCACTAAGTAACTCCAGTTTACACTGCATTTTCTTCTTTTATTGAAAACTCAGAATATGAATTTATTAATGAACACACAGGCCTACTTTGAAGGGGTGTGGGGGGGGCCCGAGTCAATTTATTTGGTATTCACACAGTGTGTGCCTACATTGTATTGTTTCATCATTTTATGGCCAGGCACAGCTTGTTAGGCTGTGGCCCTCCAGAAAAAAGCAGGCTCATATAGCAACACCTTGACGTAGATGTACAGCTGCTTTCACTGTGGCTGTCTCACCTTTAGCCCCGTCTGTCTACTGCCGGCTTTCATTTTCCGCATTCATACATCAATAAGCTTTGCATGCTGACACCTAATTTTGCAGGCTACTTTGGTTATGGAGGCCATGTTTTGCATATCACTACCCACCCCCTTCTGACATCTACTGCCTTTAAAGAGGGAGAGAATAGAGAGAGCACGAAAGAGGGATTCTTTTCTTCTCAGCCTAATCAGAGATTTCTTTATATTTGTCAAAAGCAGATCTGCCAAATCAACTTTAATTGATTCTTCCACAGTTCTCATGTATGATTTTTGAAGGACTGGGCTTGTGTTCCAAGACACAGTGTTGTGTTTCAAACAAATATGAGGTTTCTACAGTAAATCAAATTTGGATGCCAATTAGTTAGCATTTTCCATTCCAATTAAATTTGAGACCTTTCTGATTTTGAAAGACTTGTGTGTCTATGCCTGTGTGCATGTACTGATGTGTGTGTGCCTATCTCTATCTGTTTTGGAGAGGCAGAAAGATATATACGTATAAAATATTTAATGTGCTTTCAGTGGTCTAATAAGCAGGGAGGGGTTAGAGCCACCCATTTAAATACACATTTTGGAGGATTTTTTTTTTTTACCCTGTTTATTTCACAAGGGCTTACCAGCCCATTCTAACCTGTTATGTGACACCACAAAGGTTTTTACTTTCTCAGTCAGGTGGCTAATGTCATTATATCGTTGACAACTCATAAAATGTTATAATCTAATAGGGCTTTCCCTCCCCACACACACATAGTGAAAGCTCATTGTAGCAAAGAAAGGATTTGGGGCAAAAAGCAAGATTAATGTTTAAAAGAATGGAAGCAGGCTGAGTCCAGACAGAATACTGTAGCTTAAAAACAAATGTAATTTGTATATTAAAATGTGTCTTGATCTTCCTAGATTTACTCTAAATAAACCCAGCATACAATACAGGGGATTTCCTACTGGATATTGAATATTTCAAGCAAAGTCTATATATTTGGGTTGAATCAATTTTTAAATGAATTCCTCCTTTTCTGACTAAAAATCAATTTTTAGGCAGACTCGGAATAGAGACACTAAGACTGAATCCCACACTACCAGGATGGGAAGGAAACAAAAGCTTGCTTAGATTAGCAGGAACTCTCATGTGCAATCACAGGCAACCATCAAACTATCCTGGACAATATTTGTGCTATGGACAAGGAGTCTTCCCAGCACCCATGGGTCTGGCAGGCACACAAGGGACAAACCTCTCACCAATAAGTTTTACCCTCTTGGGTCCCCAAAAGGACCTCAGGCCAGCCAGCCAGCCCAGCTCCAGCAGACGTCAGGAGCAGGCAAATCCATTTCCATTCATTTCCAAGGACTCAAAACTGCAGCAGTGAGGAATTCACCCTCAGCAAAATTCAGGTGGGAACAAGCACACGCCTGCATTTCTTTGGGAAAGAGATTAATTAGTTTCTTCCTCTTATAAAACATAAATAAAGGAACAAAGACCAGAGCTTGAAAAGGTGAGAAAATCCAGGCACACTTGGCCAGCAGGGAAAAGCAATAATCTTCAGGTAGCTTGGCGCTAGAACAGCGTGTTTTTTATTCTCTCCTACTACACACAACCACTGGCTATGCCACCAAGAGCAGTAAAATGAGGAATTATGATGGCTATTGAACACCATTCACATATTCACAGTGTCGCATCCGATGTCAATTAGCGAGCCTGTTTCCATAATTGTTATACAAGGGGAAAATCTACGGTGTTAAACAGCTCTTGAGTTCACGATTCTGGATGGGCTTTGTTTGGTGGACTGTTTAGCACACATGAAGTAAAATCCATGGGAAATCTGCCTGGCATGAGACCTTTGATGGATTTGTGTTGGGAGAGTTTTTATATTCAGTCTAATATGTGTGGTTTAGGCTACATTTTTCAAGCCAGCTTCTCTTTCTACCTGGGTAACACCAGGCCTTTTGGGTGGGGAAGCTGCAGATTTGCTGAGATTTTTATCAGACTGAATGGGCAGGTTGAGAAGGAAAATTGCAGAGGACTGTGCAAACATTTTGCAACTCTCGAACCAAAAATGTCTCAAGCCTTTTGTATAAAATCTCTTGGACTCTGACATTTAGTTGTCAGCTTGCATAAAAACAAAAGGATTCAATGTTGAAATGGAACTAATGTCGAACATCAAACTGGTCTTTTAAAGGTTTTAGGTTTTTTAACTCTTTTTTAAAGAAAAAGTCTAAAATTTAATATTTTGTTCAGCTGATGATCAATTTTTCTTCTACAATTCAAGGTCTGCAATAACCTACCAAATCCTCTACTTATCTCCCATTGTGCTGACTTCTGTAAAAAATGTGGCCCTTCAAGCTACAAAATGATAGAGGAAAATCAGACAACACACAGTAAAGTCTATAAAATCATGAACAGTATAGGAAAAGCAAACAGAAAAGAAGTAGTCATTATTTCTCACAGCATAAGAACCAGGGCACACCCAATTATGAGGCAGCAGGGTTAAAACAGCCCATAAGAAACATTTTACAAAGAATAACTAAATTATGCAACTTAGCGCACAGCAGGTAGAAGAGACCAGGAATACAAATAGATTGTAAACACCATTAGACAAATTTACAGGAGTGTTCCACAGAGCACGATGCTCCTGCACAGCCTGTGGATTGGGACCCTACCTGGACAGTGCTTGGGAAGGGAGAGGTCCCTGTCCAGATACCTCCATCCTGACAACGAGATGGTGACGCCAGGGGCCGCAATGTCACCCTCACAGTGTGAATTGCTCATGGCATGTCCTTCCCTGCCTGGAGATGGTAATGGAAATGGCCAAAAGAAGGCTGCTGGCCCGAGCTTGGAACCTCCAAAGCCCAAGGGAATCACTGCACTGCCGAGTGCATGCCGAGCCCTTGATCCAGACCACACGTGCAGCAAAAACAATGGCCCTGATGAGTGATTATGTGCCTTTGTCTGGAAAGCCTCCCACCAAGGTGCACTCGTGTGTCTGGTGTGCAACAGGGCTGTAGATTAAGCTCTTTGTGTGTTTGTCACTTTGGGGGTATTTAATTGCAGGGTAAGTAAAAAAAGGGAAAATTAAGAGGGCCACAGGCTGGTTTGACAGTGGTTGCAAGATGTGCCCTGTTCAGCAATAGGAGCAGGCACAGGGAATCAAGATGGGCACATAAATGTGGCTGACATGAGCTGTCTTTAACCACTGGCAAAGACCAGAGCAGAAGTTTTCAACCATTTCTTGATTTATGGACCCTTACACTTCCAACGGAGAGGTGATCACCTGTAACAGTGAATTAAAGCCTCCTGACAACAGGATTTTTTCAACTGCCTTTCAGGCACCCTTTAGGGAGGTGGCTCAGAGACCCTCTGGGACATCCAGCCCCAGTGAAAACCTACTGGCATAGGAATGAGCAAAGGGACAGGGATAGGCAGTGTCCAAACCTGGGGGTTAGATTTGCCATCCTATCTCCATTTCCTGTCTTACTGTGGAAAAAGAATAATTTTTTAAAGTCTTCATTTTCCTTCATAGTTTTAAGGCTAAAAAGGACTATTAGATCATTTATTCTGACCTTTTACATCTACAGGCCATCACACTTCCTCCAGTTTACGAGTACCTCCATAAAATAAGAGCCCATATTAATTTCAATCACCACTGAGGGAAATAAACCTGCTGCAGTCAGGAAAGGATCTCTCTGAGGTTTGCCACTGTTCACACTCTCACCATTCACATCCTTTTTAATTACTGTACTATTTTCCCTCTGTATATCCATGAATGCATTGTTAAAATTCCAGGAACAGGAGTTTAAATTACAGTGGCACCCCATTTTGGCCACATTTTACATAGTAAAAAGGATTCCCAATGGAAAACCTTTGACAGCCTAGCCAGACAAGGGAAATCAAAGCATGCCCAAAAAAAATTTAAAAGGGAGAAATCCCTGTTCTCCCCAGGCCTCATAAGCCCAAGGAGATTAAACAACTGGTCAAAAGTCACCCCAAAGTTTGTGGCAGAGATGGAGCTGAAACCTACTTTTTCAAGTCAAATCCAGAGTTTTAATCACCAGAACACCCTTCCTCTCCCTTCATTGCTTTCATTTATCATTTCAGGCTAGGCAGACTACATCGAAATGATGGCTTTGTGAAGCATAGAAACACAGTTTTATAGGCAATAAACAATAAATATGAACCTGAGAGACATCTCTGGGAAACCTCCATACCAAAAAAGAGTCCCTTTTTCCCTTTTTTTTCCCCCACAGAAGATGGCAAAACCCCTTTCCCTTCCCATCCTGCCCGCACCTCTTTGCCGGGCTGAGCACGGTGCCAGCGCGGCGGCCGCGCCAGGTCCCCTGCCCGGCGCGTTGGCTGCGGGATGGCAGCGAGCTCCCCTGCTCCCTGCCAAGATGACAAAGTCCTGGCTGGCTCAGCCGCCGCCTCTGCCAGCCTACCAGGGGATCGGCTGTGCCGTTCCATTTAAGCGCTGCTCACTAATTATTAACTGTGGGCTCAGCATTCAGGGCGCAGACAATGGGATCAGCCAGGCACCGCTCCACGGGCGGGGGCGCACCGCAGTCGGCACGGGCTCCTCTTTCATTATTGTGCAGTGGAATCGGTCCTGGAGAAGAGAATTGAAAAGTATATAAAATTCTGATTAATAACCATAAAGGCTTTTTCTGGGCTTTTTGGTTGGTGGTGCTCTGGGCTCCCTCCCACAGGAACCCAAATGCTCTTCCTGTAACACCAAAACCTGCACAAAGGTTAAAAATCCCCAAGAGAATGTATTTTGGTTTACAGGACTACTCCACAATAACAATGAATTATGCAGAGTTGAGCCCAAAACCTATTTCTGGATCCAGATAGAGACTTTGAGGGATGATGGATGATCCTATTTTATGGCACCCCTGAGAAAGACATAAACCTCTCCCCAGGCTGGAAGGGCTCTGTTGTGGACTGATGTCCAGGCTTTAAAGTTTCAGGCCTTTGCTTGGTGCGACACTTCGCTTTGTGTAAAGGCTGAACTCCTGTGGTATCTGTGTTGCCTTGTCTCCCAAGAGACTTGTGCAAGGAAGGGCTGTCTTTATCTCCTCTGGCATTTGCGTCTCACTGGCTCTGTTGCTTTTGAACTGCCGAACTACACACTGGATGAGGATTGCTGTGAAAGTGGCTCCATGCTCATTCAGAAATTAGGTGCATCTTAGCAACACTTAAGGTGATTTTCCAAAATGTTTCCTTTTTTCTAACAGCTTATTGATAAATGTATTTCCATTTCAGAGAGTCATTGTGACAATTGTGTTCAAAATAGTAAGAAGAGGGGGAAAAAATTAATCAGGGTCATCTGAAAATGTTTCATCCTGGAAAAGCTTTTTTCAATATAACAGAATCTTTCATTAGGCTCTCTGACTGCTCCTATCAGAGGACACACCTCAGACAGGAGCTGGAGCCTCTCTTCCCATAGTTTTCCCAGCAGTGGAAACACATGGTTTGCATTAGGGACAGGGGACAGCATCCTGTGGCCTCACCCAAGGGGTTCAGTGTTGAGGAAGCAGCATCCCCACTGTGGGCTGACCGGCACCCCAGGGAGGCAGCAGCTCTTCTGTAATACACAGCATGTGAGCAGGGGCTATCATGAGCAGGGATAAGGAAAAACACATGCTGGAGCAGGTGCCAGGGCAAGGATTAGAGAAAATGTGCTGCTGTATCTCACAGAGCAAGAGCGCGTCAGGGTCTGAAAGCGAGCACAGCCCTTTGGTGTGGGAGCCTCGTGCTGCACCTGCAATGAAGCCTTTCCTGCAAATGGAGACATCAGAAGGAGATGACATTCCCCAGGGGATGGCAAAATGTTATGTGAATCACACCCGACTCCAGTCAGAAACATCTCTCTTAGGTCTGAGTGGAATTCTATACCAAAGGCATGTATTTTTACATTAGGATCTATTTTTCTTTCACTTTCAATACCTTGGAAGTGCTTTTTCACTAAGCAGTTATTAAAAAGAAAGAAGATGTAGTCTTGTACCTGAGTAATATTTCTTCCCCAATATTTCTCAATTTAACCAGATGACAATCCCTCCTCTTCTTCCTCAAACCTTCCAGTTTTGAGCCTTGACATATTTTGACCGAGTTCCCAGTGCTTCTGACACTCCACTTTGCTCCCACATGGACCAGCATGCAGCAGAGACCCCCAGTTCACACAGGCTCCCTGCTCACCTCTCTCCCAAGGCTGTGCTGGGAGGAGGAAAGAGCCCCCTAAAATGACAATAGGAATTGTTGATTCCTTTTCAGGCTCCACCAAGCTCTTACAGCCACGATTCCTCACATCCATCTGTGGCAAGGCATTGTGGGGTATTGTGTTTGACTCTCAACAAACTGTGTTGCTAAGACGACGTTTATTATGATACATAATGTGAATAAAGGATGAAACTGTACACAGCGTGCTGATTTGCTATAACTGTCATCTGTGATGATAGTCTCTAGTTTATACCTCAAATGAATTTTGCATGGATGGTACCGATGCTACTGAGTGCTGCAGAGGTGTATTTTACAAAGCTGCCTGGGCCTGGCATGAAGATCATGCCACTTTAAACAGCGAATCTGTTATTGTGATGTTTGTGAGAGGAGAACAAGTGGGAAAGTCACTTTCAAGTGCAGCTCAGTGCTCTTTTAATGAGGAATGGGGTCTTCTTCAGAGTCAGCCAACTACTGAGGAGGAGCTGACACCCTTAGTAGTCAACATCCTCAAAACAGCTGACAGCTCCAGATAAATCAGTTTGTGTACTTCCTCCCCTTCTCATATCACCTGCGGTGACAGGAAAGCACTAATTTCCTTTGAGAGGGAGAGAGATGGATGCACGTGTGCATCCTGGGCATGTTGATCCTTCAGTGTAAAATTAACAAAAACAGAGGCCAGGGAGAGCTGGGAATAGGCACAGCACTTTGTCAAGAGGAAGACTCTGCTGTGGTACAGCCCCATATTCATCATCTGGTAATTTATACATGTGCATACAGCAGAGCCACGTCGCATCAGCCCCTGGAAGGAGCAGCTGTGACAAACAGAGTGCGTTTGGTCACCCGACTGCCCAGTTCACAGCCATAATCCTCCTCCACACAGCACAAGACTCCACGCCCAGGGAGCCAGCACAGAGTGTGTGTGACATCAGCCACATGCATGAGTGGCACTGGGGCACAGTGCTTGGTCCTGCAGCTGGGCACAGCCCAGCTCTGCACGTACAGCCACCTCGGAGGAGCTCTCCGACACTTGCTACCCTTGAAGAGGACCATTCCAGTGAGAGCAAAAGTAATTCCTGCTAGGTGATTATTTCAAAGGAAGAGGTGCTGAAATGCTGCTGTTGCAGATGACAGTCCCAGTGTCACCTGAAGAGCCGCGTGCCTGGGGCCTGCAGCACCCTTTGGGGCTGATCAGGAGGCACTCACTTGTTTATCAGTCACTCGCAATCGATGGGGAGTTAAGTACTGCCTGTACCCTCTTGCACAGACAATCCTCACCACACACTTCCTGAATTCATTACTCTGACGCTGCCACAAGGCTGAATGATGGTGTAAAAATTAGATACTCTGGGCCGTCAAAAGCATTGCACAGTCCTTGGAAAGAAACACACCCGGAAAACCCCTCGGATAAAACCACGGAGGGATTTCTCCCGGTAGGCAATGGAGCTCACAGCTCTCCCCTGGGCCCAGAAGCCTCTGGTGGCAGTTTGAGCAGGGCTGGCTGCCATTTGTTTTGTGCCATTACTTCTGAGAGTCAGCTCATCCCACCCTCTTCACTGAGCTGCCACGTTTCCAGAGACAGGCTCTGACACGAGCTCAAACAAGGCAGAAACAAAAGACACCCAACCTGTTTACGGGGAATGAACCACTCACTGTGACCCTGTTCCAGGGAGGATCTGCCCCAAAAACCAGACATGCACTGTCCAGGCCTGAAGAGAGGCTGTCTCCTCTGCCTCTGCTCAACGCACAGGGTACTTCAGCTGGATTTAAGAATCCCTCTCCTGCACAAGGACCTTTCAATGAAAAGAAAAGAATAAGAAGAAAAAAGCAATCAAACCAGACTTTAAAAATATAGAGGAGGATCTGAGTTTCTTAGGTCTCAATTTCTCCCTTCTTAAGCCGACAGTAACCTCAGTGTTGCCTTGATGCATTAGGTTTCGTTAGTTAAATCACTGACCATCCCATCATTTATGAAACGGGACATGATTGGCGTGCTCAGATGAGACAAGTCACAGCAGAAATGTCTAAAAGGGGGAATTTGCCTGACAACCATTTTAAAAACACTTGTAGGTTTAGATTTTAAAATAAATACATATCACTGTATATGCAAACACAGAGCTATAAATATATCTATACATGCATGCACGTGTGCACACACATATGTATAATCACATACATATGCTCCAGTGGTTTTCCAGCTAAACTGCTGCCATGTGTTGTACATTATCCCAGGGCACTGAGCAGAAAGGCTGAAACCTACCTCTGGGGCAGGGGATTTTGAAGCCAATTTCTCCCGGACCAGAAATCCCAAAGTCCCTCTGTGCACAGGCCCTGCTGCCCACAGCCCAAGCACAGGCAAGTTCAGCAGCACAGAGCCCCACAAAACCAACAAGGACATTTTGGTCACCCCTGAGGTTGCTCAGTAAGTGCTAATTCCTGCTTAGGTGGTGCAGAAATGCACCTCTCTGAGCAGAAGGAGTTGCTTCCATTCCAGTCTCATAGAATCTGGGTTGTTTCTTCCTTGCACCATTGAGTGTTTCAGTAGAAAAGCTCTTTTGTGTGTAAATAACTATTAGGTGCTATTTTTTTATAAGCAAAGAAAATTCATAAAATAAAGCAGACAGAATTCATTTATATGAAAAATAGAGGGATTAAACATAGCCAATAAATTACAATAAACTGTCCACAGTGAACAATGCTACCAGATGACCATAATGGAGATCCACTGCTCTTGTGCTTTTATTAAAAGAACAAAGCACTGCAATTAAATGTAAAATCCGGTAATATGTCATCGTACCTTAAGCATCCTTTTCTCATTCATTGAACACCGTCCTCTGATTTAATTGAAGCCCCTGGTCCCTTTGAGACAGCAATAGTCCTTACTCTAGGCCAAGTTTAGCATTTCATTATTTAGTAATCTGAGATGGAGTCATGCTATTGACTCTCAAGCAATCCTCTTTGCTTCTTATAACAAAAAGGATGCCCACAGAAATAATTGATACCACATTCTACTCTCTAGTAAATCGTCCCTTAGTGGATTGTGAAAAGAGGTTTTTGATTTAGACTTAAGAATAACAAAAGTTGGGTATATTTTTCACTGATGACCCCCATATGACACGTCCATAACCCCTTTCACAGCAGGAATGTTGGCCTAAAGGCATTTTAGCAGCTCAAATGAGTGACTAGAGGCTCTCCAGGTTTTGTTATATATATTCGGTATATAAGTGATGCCTTCGTAGAGGAAAGTCATTTTTTTCTATAGAACAACTCACTGTAGACCTGATCCGGGCAAGAGCTGACACTTCCCTGCCTGGCATCAGGCGGCCATCGGTGCTTAGCACCTCGTAAAGGCAATCAGCAACTTGCAGATTCATTACAGCTCTGCAGGCTGGAAATGGGCTGGAGCAGCACGGGCTGTTTTCTTTGGGAGGTGAAACAACCCAGGTGAGTCAGGGACCGGATCTGGGATGAGGTCCCCACGTTCCCCGAGGTAGAAACAGCCTTAATGAATTTCCCAGCTCTGAAACACCCTTATCTCCTGGAAATCTCTGTTATGCTCTGGCCTTTGGGATTTTCGTCCCTCCCTGCTGGACGTGGAGCTCAGATCCCTGCAGACTGCCCACGAAGGGGTGGTACTGATACCGCAGCCCCAGCTCCTCAGCTGGCTGCCCAAGCCTCCCCAGAACTGCTCACGCAGGAGTGAGTGAGCCTCTGGTGACAGGGGTGGTGGTCACTCCTCTGTCACCTCCCCCAGAAACAGCCCCACAGCCAGCAGCCCGGGTTGCAGGAAAGCCACAGATATCCTGCACACCCTTCCTGCAGAATGCTGCTCGGGGATGTCCCAAGCCACAGTCACTCCCAGAGGGCTCCCAGGCAGAGTCTACTCTCCTTTTCCATGGGTAAAATAACACTCTGCTTGCACAACTGCACAGGACGATAAGGATCTCCCGACTTCAGCCAGTTTGCTGAGACACCAGAACATCCCTCCCTCCCCTCGCTAATTCCTGCCAGCACTTTGTGGTCCTGGAAGGACTTAGTGCATGGACCCCACTGCCAACGTCTCCTCTCCACATCATACAAAGGTTCTCCTCATCTTAGAGTTGGTTATCCCAGAGGGGAGTTGTACAGACTTAAGGGTGCAGCCAGGATTAGGACGCCAGCCCTCCCACAAGCCAGTTCACATGTCAAACAGAAAAGATTACCCCAACACCTCCCTGCTTTTGTGCTCTGGCACCTCCTGCTCCCTGGAGAATCAAAAACATGAATTTTCACTAACTTTGAAAGCCCAGTGGTCAAAAGTGGCTATTTTTCATCTGGAGATCTGCACCAGCATTACCAGGCAATGCAAACGCAAGGCCAGGCTGGGGAGACCAAGTTCCCCCCAATAAACTCGCACAGTTCCCATTAATATTAATGGGAATTACACAGGTGTATTGGGAAATCGCCCCCTCGCAGGGCTGCGAGTCTCATGGCCCTGACCTACGCCCATAAGCCTGCACTCAAACTCCTCTGTCTGTAATTCTGTAATCTACTTGGCATGTTAAGCATTTCAAATTAAAAAGTGTCAGGGTCAGAGCCAAAACAATGCATTATATGGGATAAGATTTTAATTCAGCTGGTCCTGGGAGAGACGTGGGGAAGGAGGAGAAATTCATGCCAATTATTTTGCATTTTGGGAGAGTTATTTGACTGTAGGACCAACCCATAGCAGGGCACTGTTCAGCGAGTTTTGTTTTGTTTGTTTGCTTCTCTTCTCCCAGTACTCAAATTATCTCCAGGTCCTTAGATCCATTAGACTAATTAATATTAAGAACATATGCATATGCAAATTAGGCCATGGTGCCCATATATTTCACTTTACGTGACAGCTTGAAGCGTAGTTGTGTGAGTCAATCAAATGCCATAAATTTGCTATGCACAAAAGATCATTAATATTAATTGGGGCATGGGCACTGCGCAGTAGCCCATGCCACCATTAGAAATGGACCCCTCACTTTAATTGTTCAGCAAATTCCTTTTTTCTTTTATTTATTTTTCTAATTTTGAATCAGTACCTATGGCCTGATTAAAATATGTATTTTTTTCCCCAGGTAGTCTACAGAACAGCATCAGAATTGTATTAAAAAATACCGAGCAGACCTTTTCTAAGACAGATGGCACACAATGAGGTTAAAAAAAGTATCTTGAGATCCAACCAGCAAGAACAAAAAAAAAAATTGCTTGCATTGTTGTTTTCATTATCTTGCTTCTGTCATTTCATGAGCTTTGTATCTTGCAAGGAAAGAAAGAAGGGAGAAAAACTGTGAAATTAATCTTTTGTGCATGGCCTGATAAAGAAGAGACATGCTCAGACAAAAGATAGACTGAGAGAAGGTACCGTGATTGATGACTAAAGTAAAGGTGTCAGAAGAGTATTATGTAAATTACTGGAGGCACAGACCATTTCAGAGAGAATGAGAGGGAGAGGGGAAGCCAGGGAGAGAGAGAAAAAAAGGACTGCAGAGTCGATGTCACCAAGACACTGGTCCCCAAGCGCCAATTTCTTGCCATCTTTCATCTGCTCAGACAAGCTCACCTCACTTTCTATTTGGTTTGCACAATGTAACAAAGGAGGGAAAAACCTGTCAACATTAGCATGAATACAGCCCAAAAGCAGGGTTCGAGCAGGCAGCGCCTGAAGTGAGGCAGCAAGAGGGGAACTTTAAGGCAGCCTCGGTGCTCGTAGGTGAGCCTGATTCCCTCTGTTGTTTGGTGCCAGAAGGGGGATTCAGACAGGCAGGGCCAGGGTGTCTCTGTGTCTGATCCCCGCTGCCTTCGCACGCCCCTGGTCCGACACACCCTGCACGGACCTGCCGGCAGGACAGCCTGGACCTGCCCCTTTGCTCCTCTGCCCAGGCAGATCTGTCATCCGATCTGTGCCCACGCCCACACGCTGGACAGAGAGAGAAGGCATGGACAGATCTCACCTCTCCCAAACTCCTCCCAGGAAAGCCTTTTCTCACTATTGACACAGCCACACACGGTGGCTCTTGGCCACACTCACATGAGGCCCCAGCACACCCCATCTCTGGACAGAACTTAGCCAATGCCTGCCACAGAATTCCACAAGGGTTCAATGAAAGCACAGTCCAAATCAACTTATACCAAGCAAAAATACGTTTGGTCTCCCATTCCCTGTCCTTCTGGCACAGAACAGCCCCTGGGTTTCACATCCTGAAAGAATGATGCAGTTAATACCGGGGACAGTAAGAAACCATTTTTATACTTCTATTTTTTGGAAAAAAAAAACAAAAACAAAACAAGAACTCCAAGGGAAGAAGCAAAATGCTTTCAGGAATTTTTCTCTTCATTCCTGACTATATGATTAATCTGGCTCCTGTTTGAATTTCACCTCCGGCAGATCTTTGCCCCTATTTAATTTGATCACTGGCTTTTATTCAAAAACTTCATTTTCCAAGGAATAAACAACTACAAATGGTCACCTATCACCTCCATGGTAACAAGTGAAAGGAGCATTCAAGGGGAAGAAAACACTAAATTGGCATTTGATGAAATGCACGGTTCCACGCCGCAGGTACTCCTGGTACGCCAGGCTTAAGGTACACGGTGCCCTTATACATCAACTAATCACCCTGATCCCTGCCCTATAGAGTGAATCCCTGGTTTTAAAAAGGGATAGCAGAGGGAAACATGAGTGGAGAGGCTGGAAATGCTCATCTGCCCTGTCTCTGTGCTCTGACAGCTCAGTGAGGGCATCCCACAGCCCCATCTTTCCCATGCAGCCGGACACAGCGGTCTCCGGCTCGGCTGAGTGGATTCTCCCTGCAGTGGAGTGGGATCTGCTGTGTGGATTGCACCCTCCCTGCTCCCCTTGCTGCTCCTGCTGCCCAGCACTGGGATGCTGAAGGACGTGGCTGGATCTGGGGCAAAGATGGCAATCCTGGCACGGCTCCTGGCAGGAGTCACTTCAGTGCAGAGAGTGAGTGTGCAAATAAAGCTGCTTTCCAACTTCCTTGCTTCAGATTCAATCAGCTATCACATGGCTTTCATTTTGAGTGTTGAGAGACATTAAAATGAGATTTAATAACAAATTGCTCCAATTTTGCATACCTTCTAAATTCTGTTGGCCAGGCAGGATAGTCCATGGAAAAAGCATTCAGTCCTTCCCATCAAATTTTTCTTTTTTTTTTTCTTTCTTTTGTACCATGAGTGCAACAGTTGGAAAAAATTTAGAATCCAAAGAGGCAGCTATTTCTATACCTCAATTTGCCCCTTAAAGAGTGAAATGATAAAATGAGGGGAAAAAATAGATGTTCTGGGCACCAAGCTCTGTGCAAATCAGTTCTTAAAGTATCAGTGAATTCATATTTTAAAGAATACTTTAGTTTGGAAGATTGAAATTCTTTTAAAGAAGAAACTCTCAAAGGAAGTTGTCATTTTAGGCTGCACAAACCAAAACCCTTCCAAAATCAGGTGCTTAGAAAAAAAATTGAAGCACTTTAATAATTTAAATTGCTCCCCTTTGCACATGCCCAGAACCCAAATCCCTTTTCTAACTGAAGTGCTTATATAAAAATTTGACAGCTCTTATAATTTTAAATTGCTCTACACTGAGTATGCCCAGAACCTCGATCACTTCCAAATTCAAGGGCTTATAAAAATTTGAAGCACTCCAATAATTTTAAATTGCAATGCACAGTGCAGAGTGATTTAAAATTATTGGACTGCTTCAATTTTTTTAAAAGGTCTTCAATTTGGAAGTGAGTCAAGCAGCATTCTAATACAGTAGTTTAAGATACACTGTATTGATGTAAAATTTAACATCTAAAAATAATGAAAATTAAACCGAATACACTGTTTAAAAAGTGAGGACGAGTTTCCTAAACAGACCTAGGAAACCCAGGAAACCACAACTTCGGGCTGGTCGGTCCCGCTTGGTGAAAGAGTCAAGAGTAAAGCGTCAAGGAGGACACGCTTGGGACATCACCACAGACGTAAGGTCAGCTTCTATTCTTGGGCTGGACACCAGGAAAGCCCTCCCGGGAGTGCCCAGAGAAAGGTCTGGAGCAGAGCAGAGCTGGGGGGTCCCCACACTGTGGGAATCCTAGGCATGGCAGCCTGGCATGCAAAGGCATGGCCAGCAGGCATCTCTGCACCCTCAGGGTGACATTTGCCCCTCCAAGCCATGGCCTTCTGCTTTGGGAGGTGTGGAGGAGTCATCTCAGAGGGGTCGGAGCTCACGCTGACTTCCCTGAGGGAGGAAGAGCCATGGCAAAGACTGGATGGGGCCTGTGGGTCCCCTCCTGCAGGGGAGTGGGTTTGGACTCTTTACAGATCCGCTGGTTAGAGACCAGCACGTTTCTGGATGGGGTTTCTGTTTCCTCTCAAACCATATGCTCTCTACTGGGGGCTCACAGCAAGTGTCCCACGCAGGGTTCAAAGCACTGGCTCCCCACTGCTTGGCTTCATGAGGAGTGGAAATACACGATTTCCACTAGGTTTAATGTTAGGCACTGGCTCTGTGTGTAAGTCTTTTTGGCAGCTATTTGCTTCCCTTTAAAATCTTTCCCTTTTTTGGAGGTGATTTATATTAATAAACTGTTTCAGATCAGAATTGGCATGATACGTAAAACCCATGCCTGTTTGGTATTTCTGTTGTGTATGCTTAATTTGAATGGGGGGAGGGAAGAAGACAACGCTGTTCAGCTGGCTGGGAGTCTTTTTTTTGTTCCAGACATGCAAGATCTTCTCAGGAGTCAACTGTAACTGTTAGAGAGTTTATCTTTAAAAATCAGTTTTGACATCCTGAAGATAGGGAAAGAAAAGAGACTTGAAGTCACCACATTTTGCATGCATTCATGAACATCTGCAATGTAAAATTGTTTCTCAACAGGGGCTGGGCTCCATTTCATTTTATAACAAGTTGGGGATCTTGTCTATTTGCAGCTTATTCAGCCTGTTTGATGGTAGGGACACTGTGTCTTTGGCTGCGAGCTTCGTTTTGAATTTGGGGTCTTGTGGCCTTCCCTGTTGCCTTTTGCTTCCTGATAAGTTAAAACTCACAGGAAATGACAGGAAGAGTCCTTATGCCTAGCTTCAGGCTAATAAAATTTTGATTATTTTCTATTCCAACGGAGCATCCTTGGACATCGAGAGAGATGGCACTTAGGGCAGGGCAGGTTCTGATGTGAATCCCTGGAAGAGAGAAACTGTTCAAGTATGGATCAGCTGGAGTGAGTCACACAAGCACAGGAAGTTTGGATGGGAAAGCCAAGCAGAGATGCTTTCAAAGTAGAGGAGCCCCTTAAAAAAATAGGACCAGCCAAGGAAGAAGGAAAATGGCTCTGCAGGAGTGATCACCCTTATAATATACTGCAGGCCAGTAAACAAATGTTGTAAGTTTTCCCTTCAGGTTCATGAAGCTTTTTTCTCACTTTTTTCAATCTGTATCCCTCTGGTCAGAATAATTCATTCTGTGGGGCAGGGTGAGAGCACTTTCCCACTGCAGTGGGTTACAGATAAATGGTGTCCTCCTATGACACCATTTAGACACTTCGTCCCTGCATGACGAACTTGTACTTTTACACAATAGACTCACAATTCATCACATAAAAGGTATCTGCTTTGAAAAAAAAATGGTGCAAAGAGGTTTTATTCAATAGGCTGTAATGGTGAGCTGTCATGGTCTATCAGGTGGATAATGTGCATCTTAAAATACTGTGTAAATACATATTTCTATAATAGCCTGTTACATTTCCAAAGGAGCCATCGCAGGCTGCATTTGAAGTGAGAAGGAGCTTATAGGAGATGGGCTCTGGCACTCTTTTGCCTCAGCAGGAGGTGGGCAATGACAATTTTTCCCGAATTAGGGAGGAAAAATATTATTTTCTGATTCAAATGAATAACAAAAAACAATGGAAAGAAGCAGCTCAGAGAACTTTGACTGGAAGGAAGGAAGGTAAGTGTTAATGTGATGAGAGTGCTGAGAGAGCTTTGCTCTCTCCTACAGTCAATGTATTTCCTTGCTCCCCAGCTGAGACGGCAGCATTACATGAATGTTCTCCGTATTTTCTTCCCAAGAGCTGGCACAATTATTTGTTGTGAATAACATTCATAGGAGCTTTGATCCTGAAAATCCCTATGTATGAGAGCAGCCAGGCACCTGAAAGCAGCAGCAGCTTTTTATATGGCACAAGCATATCCCAGAGTCCTAAATATATACTTGTTACTGAAAAATAATTATTAATATGGTGCCTGATTAGACAGTTTTGCTGGCTTTGAAGGAGCTGGGTTGGATTACTGGCCACTCATGATGTGTGACTTGTGATAAAAGTCAGGAATAAACTCTTGGTTTCAGCTCCTCAACTGGAAAGTTGGCTTTTTCAAAGCAATGGATGAAGATCCAAAACTGATTCAACACACGGGGAAAGAGGGGTGGAACTGCTGGAACCGGCCCTGAAGAGAAACAAGCCGTGGCTACAGTGGCCACATAAACAAAACCAAGAAAGGTCACATGTTTCTGCTTAAAAAATACAAGTGATTTAATTTGATTCACCCAAATCTGTTTCTACCTCAGAAGACTAAAAGACCCTGCCCAGCTTTTCCTAAATAGGAACTGGAATGAGCTGAACTCCAAAACCAGCCCTTGCTTTTCCCTTCCTCCTCCTCCACACACCACCATGTGTGACCCTCTGCCATAGGCTGTGCCCTGAACACAAAGACCCCTGAGCCAGACAGCAGCAGGGTGAGGGCCAACCAATATCCTTCCCTTCTCTGCCTATTTGCCCATATTTTGGTATTTACACTCTGTGCCATCCCTCACACGCAGCACATATATAATCCTTTACTGTAGAGCTGGAAAAGGATTCTCTATTATTTGCAATTATTTCCTAATTTGGCCAATATGAGAGGTTATTGCTGCTGAAAAGAATGAATAAAAGCATATCTGAGGCAAAAAAAGTGCTAGTAGTAAAGTTTAAAAAGAGCACAGATGAAGATTAATAACCTCAGCAGTCGGGGCCTGGAGTACTTAAAACAAGTAAAAAGACATTACTGAGCAGGAAAATGGAGCCAGCAGGAACTTTTGTTATGACACCCAATGCCACATGCAACTTCTCAGGTCACTCAGAGCTCACTCTGCGAGCACCCCCAGCAAACCTGCCCTGATGTCAAGGAAACAGGGTTGATTTATAACTTTTTTTTTCCCCCCTGCAAAGCTTTAGGTGAATGTGTTCACTGACTTATCTAAAAGTCACGGGAAAATTTAGGCAGTGTGAGCTCACAAATAATGGAATCCTGCAGGGGGAAAAAAACCCAGGGCTCACCATTTAAGGTGGAAAAAAAACAGGTTGGGTGCAGACTGCGTTTGTGGAGGATCACCAAGTTGATAGAGCCTTTCAGCTGAGTTCAACACTCTTTGGCTTCTGGCCCAAGCAGGTGAACAGCAGCTACCCCACCAAAACCAATCCAAGACCACCCATCCAGACAAGGGTGGAGAGGGGAAGCCACACTCATGGCAACCAGGGGTCTGCATGTCAGTGCTGATCACTGTAACCAACAATTCTTCACCTGTTGGGGTAAAAATGCAGTAGAAGCAGACAGATGCAGAGCAACTGTACCTGCTCACATGAGTACCAGAAAGGGCACAGACCCCTTAATTCCAGATTCACTCCTCAGAAAAGGAGTGGGCACACACATTTGCACCCCCAGAACAGCTGCCAATGCTGCACAATAAAGCAATTAGGACTCAGGAGAACCGAGGTAATAAAGGCAATGGAGAGATGATTAAAAATACTTTGCTAAGGAGAAAACAGTTTTAGTCACATGCATACTGAGATGTCACCATTTAATAAAATGACAAAAACTATCTATCACATATGCATGAACACAGAACAATATAAAGAGGTTAACAGAAATTGATGGCATCCCGGCTTTAATTTTACACTGAATCGGAGTCTTTGGTGATTGAAATAGACAAAGATGTATAGGGTTATCTTGGTGAAGAGGCTTTGCTAATTACTGGCACTTGTCATTTCTCCATAGCTTTATCTAAGTCAGGAAGGCTAACTAGCTCCTTTTCCCCAGTGTGCATTGTTTGTTCAGTGGGCTTTGTGCTGAGAAAGCCTTTTTCGTAACTGCACCTCATTATTAACGGGTTCATAAATAAATGAGTCCTAATATTTTCCTCAGTTAGCATTTATGATAGGGACATTTGGACTACAAAAGATTACACTTGTCTTTAATAAAAATAGGCACTTATACATGAAGCCTATTAGGGTCCTTGTTACGTTGAAGAGGAGGAGGAGGTGGCAGAAAAAGGGGAGGAGCAGGATTATAAAAACACGCTTTATAGCCCTACCATATTTTTCATGTGATTTTAGTAGCTATTTATTATCTCACATTAGCTAATTATGGCTCCAACCTGAAATGGATTTCTGGATTCCTCTGTCTGTCCAGTGGTTTGCCATACTGCAAGTTCTCAGACCAGTCAGGCACACACTATCAACCAGGCAAACACTTGGAAAACTGCAATCTTCTGGAAAAACAGGTAAGGCATGAGACAAAATGGAGCACTAAGATACAGCTGATACTAGGTGTGGAGTTGTCCATTCCCAGATTGGACCCATTCCCAGACTTTTTCTTGGGATGCTGCTCAACTCACTGCAGAGATCAGTCACCAAAGCTGGAAACCAGCTGCAAGGCTGGGTAGGGGCACATTTGAGGACGATCAGGACAGCTGCATGAGACATCAGAGATCTCAAAGCTCACAAGATCTCCTCCTTTACATCCTCCCCTCCTCCCTTTCCAGGAGGCTCACCCCCAAAGTGCCACCACCCCGTGCCAGGACAAGTGATGGAGAAGCAGCTGGCACAGGGCACATGCTGGCAGAACAGCAGGAGCAGACCCAAGCCTCCCACAGCCCAGAGCAGTGTTTCAGCCACAATGCCATCTTGTTTTGTGCTCTCAGCTCTGGGAATGGTGCCTCTTGCCCAGCCCACCTGCACGTGCTGCAAGTCCACACTGCAAGTTCCCTGCAACTCATGTGGATGAAGCCAGAAGAGCAAGCAAATATTTGCTAGGAGACTGTGTCATGGGATTGGTTTTGCAACTCCTCATGGCCAAATCTGCCTCTTCCCTTCCAGCATAAACACTAAAATGCTGCCATCTCCCCATTTTTTTCCCAGAGGTTTCTCCTAGGATCAAGCCTGCTGTTAAGCTTCAGAGTGTTTTTTTATTAGTGTTACCAAGAAAGCCTTAAAGTAATTACATCAGTTCTTTTCAGAAGACATCCACAGCATTGTCAGACAGCTTCAGAGTGTTCCAGGTCTCAAACAATGCTCTCCCTTTTATAGTTACTGTAACACACCTTTTGTCAGCTATTTATAAAACGCTCTGTAGTCTTCTTTAAACTTCATCTTTTCAAAAATAACTTCAGACCAAACAAGCTGTAATGGACAATTTAAGACATCAGAAATGCATCTGCCTGAGACCACAAAATTTTTCGGCTTTCTCTTAGGAAGGAATAATCTGAAAGAAAATGTATCAGAAAGCTTGTGTCACAGTGTACTAAAGAATCAGCTAATATGGCCTTGTGAGACAAGTTTGAGGACCCAAAAGCATTTACAATATTTGTGTTTTGTTTTTCTAATTAGATGTGGCTCCTTTTTTTTTTTTTTTTTTTTGTTTGACTTGATGCTAAAGTCACTGAAATAAAAAAATCATTTCAGTATATCTGGCAATGGGGTTTTTTTGTTTATTTGGTTGGGGTTTTTTTGTAACTCAAAGTGAAATACACAAAACCAATTTAATCACAAAAGTACTACTTCCTTCAGAGTGTCAGTAATTCTCAAAATTGCTTTAGATATTTGCTAGATATCAGAAATGGGTAATGCAGCATTTTAAGTGGCAGAAATGCATTAGTACTATGTAAGTACATGATCCTTAATGTACTAATCTCAGCAATATGTGTAATGAGAACTTTCAGTAACACTTTATTTTAAGTGTCCTCTGAGAAATGCTAATTTACAATGAAACACCTATGGAAGTACATGTGACATTTACATGAATACCAAATGAATTCATTTTGATCAATGCTATTACAATGAATATGATATGAATTCACAATGATAGGGGGTTTAAAGAATTAGTGCATTTTCCTTGAGCATTTCATGTTTTGAAGACCAGCACGTGTTAAAAGCCACATTACATGTCCATCAGGAGGTCTATGTGTTAGGATGTGCAAGAGACACCCCATGGGACTGTTTAAAACATGTTTGCATCACGTAGAAAACTGACAAAGAACACCAGTTAGGAGTGGCACAGGTTCTCACTTCAGTGCCAGCAATGAGATCTGCTGAGCTCTGTGGATTTCTTGACTTGCTTTTGAGGACAATGTATGGAATAATAGGCTGGACTTTGTACCCACTGCTCACCCAGGCACATAACTACTCACCCATCCAAAAACCAGCAGTACAATCCAGTGCAGAGCATTTTCATACCCAAGGATAATGTGCCTTGTGCATTAAAGAAAACTAACTGAGGAACCCCTCTACAATCTGAGCATCAGTGTCAGGAAAAGACTGCCCAGGATTTGCAGCCTTTGTAAAGACAACATTTACTTTGAGTGCCAGAGCAGGGGCTGAGGTTTCAAAAATCTCAGCCCCACTGTTGTCCCCTCTAACTTGGAATATCCCCAAGATGTAGAGAAAATGTTTTGAAAGCCCTTAACAAGCTAACTGGTGGAGAAAAAAACATGGTCAAAAGCTACCAACAAATTAAAACAGCTGATTGAGCCTCTGTAGGTTTGCTGTTAGCTCTCCCAAACCCGTGAATGCTGGTTGCCCTGGCTGCCATTCCTTTCAAATCTGTGAAACTTCAGAGTATGTTCTGGTGACAATGCAGGCATTCCTGGTGGGTTACAGCTCTCCAGGAGCAGGGAGGGAGAACAGTCCACCCCCATGTCCAGAAACTGCTACGAGTCCATCTGCAAACTCTGTCCTTTCCATGGCAGAGGCCACAGCCAGTTACAGCTGCATTAGAATGGTCAGCATTTGAGTAATGAATAAATTGAAGAAAGACAGACAGGAAGGTCCTAATACAGCTGGTCTGAGCTATGGCAGAGCTTTACATTTCTTGCAAACAGCAACAAGGAATGATCATGGAATCCCAGAATAAACTGAGTTGGAAGGGACCCACAAGAGTCATCAAGCCCTGCACAGCACCATCCCCAAAAGTCATACAATGTGCCCAAGATTATTGTCCAAACACTTGAGCTCTGTCCGGCCTCAGCAACAAATCCTAATATAAAGCAGTGATCCATGACTAATTTTATTTCACTTGAAAAACCTTCATACAAACGTTTCCTATACATATTTTATATCTATATGGCAACAGTGGTGTTCTTTAAATGTGACTGTGAACTCTCCTCTTTTTCTTACTGTGAACCAAGCTTGGGTTTATTTAGGATTGTTTCCTCTCACATCCACGTTTAGTTGCTGATGCCAGTGAGCAATTGGGCTAATCAAGGTGCGACACCCGGCAGAGCAGAGGCTGAAGGGGCTCTGTGTGTGTTGGCTGAGCGCTGAAAGGTCCCACTGATTGCCAGCACCCAGCCTCTGCCTGGGCTATCAGGCGTCAGGAGCTCTCGGCAGCAACTCAAGGTTTGGAAAGGATACAGGAATCCTCTAACAGCACTGAAGGTCCCTCCTCACACAGTCCCAAATATCTCCTGTGAGACACTCCCACACTTCCCAGACACATCCTGTGCCCAGCACCAGCTCAGGGTTCTTCATTTCTATGGGGTTCATGTGCCTTGATACCACAGAAATTCCCATCTGCCATAAAGAAATCCTGTCCACTCATGACCCTACTGCCAAAATTATCCCAAAAGTTACAGTTCAAGGTGCCTGTACAGATGGATGTCTACACTCCTACAAGCACACACATGCACACATAATTACTCAGGGATAAAGCAGGCTTATAAACTTCCCCTGTTTAGGCATCAAAGAAGGGACTGTTGATTTGACTGGAAATTAGAAGAGAGTTTAATAAAAGCATGAGAGAGATCCTGAAGTATTGTGCCTGTGTTGGCATGAGCTGCAGAAGTGCTGCAAAGCACCTCATTCTGTCATCAAAAAAAAAAAAAGAAAATTAATTGTTTGATGTTTACATTTAATTCAGTCTTTTCGTTTAGCCAAAAAGCCAGATGAGTAGTAAAAGAAAACATGGTGTTTCATTTGTCTGTTGCTGGGATAAGTAACCTAAACAAGGAACAGACTACAGATAACAAGTTTAAAACACGATGTAGAATAATAAGAATACCAATAATACAGTTTCTCACTCTACTTTTACTCATCTGGACCACATGGTTTTTGGGATGAAGTTGGTGCTACGAGATATATGTTAAAATTCATATTTTGTATTCTCATAGAAGCCCAGAATTCAGATACCAAAAAAGAGTGGGGAAAGAGAGAGGTGAAAAATTGCAAAAATTTTCTCAGAAAATTGCTTCAGAATGAAATTCTGCCCTTTTCTTCTACTCCAAAAAGTCATTACCATCTGACAGCTGTTTAGTGGCATATGTGTGTTGGTGGTACCAGTCCAATTCCTAGTGGGCAGGTGTCTGCATCACAAAAGCCACCATCACAATTGGCACTAATTGGCACCCTTGCCGGCAGTCTCCATAAAGAAAATAAGGATTAGATAGCACTGAGATCAAATTATCCTGTCACTATAAAGGTGATCCCCCCTCTAGGTCAGAAAGGCCTGTTGGCAGGACAGTTTGGGGAAGTTTGCACTTCCTGGGCTCTTGTTCCAACAGAGAGACACGAAATGTTGGGTGTCTGGTGCTGGAAATGAGGCTCGTTTCACAGGCATTTCCACTTCACTTTTTTAGCTGAATTTCAAAACATAAAAAAACACAAACCAACACCCAAACTCAAAATTCAAACAACAAACCAAAAAATTCCCTCCTAATTTGGACATTTCCAATACAAACTTGCTATTTTATGCAGATAGTCACCACATTGCTGTGCTGGGGTATCAGTATATCTGATGCCTTTCTTTGTATGGTTTTTTTTTC
>VXBC01005698.1:504002-585255 GCA_013399945.1 Ploceus nigricollis
CTAAGTATAGGGTGCAAAATACCCTGGAAAGTGGGGGGGAGGGGGGATGTCTTACAGCTCAGCAAGCTTTATGAGGATATTCTCTTAGTTATTGAGATGAGTTGAATAATTCTCCACTAATTTATACACCAGTGAAACTGGCCTGTTGGCAAGTCCACAATTAATGTGAATGCCAAGTGGGATTGCAGCTTTGTTTCATCTAGGAAAACACTTAGCTGAACAGCAGCTTTCCCAGCTGAAAATGTGTGTCTGTCTTTAAACTTGCAACAGAAGCTGGCATTTCTTCGTTTCCATTCACTCTATCATTATGATGCATTATACAAAGTAATGATGTAATACTCTGGAAAGCTGAAACGCTAGCTCTTTGCCAAAAATAATAATACAAAAAGTGTACAATTATTTTCATCTATGAAAGCCACTCTCACTACCATCTCCAGCTCCCCAGTCAAAGAGAAATCTTTCCTAATAGTAGATCATTTCTTTCTGTTTGTGAATCAAACATGAATGTGGAAGGGGGGGATGCCAGCTCATCCGTGCTGAATTACAACTTTTAAGAGATGTAAACATATTCATCACTCCAGCACAGTAGCTTGTCACCGCACATCCCTCACACCTGCATTTCAACAGTGGTTTTCCCCTTACCTGTTTCCCTCTGTAAGTGGCTGCACTGGGGCTAAGTGTGAAGGGATTACTGGAGGCAAAAAAAAGGCACCAGGACTTGGTTCTTGGTCAAAGGATCAAAATGCCAGGAATTTTTCAGGCCCAAACTTACCAATCCTCAGTCACAAAAATGATGTGTACACAATGATGCTGCTTGGGCAGAGAAGCAGCCTGCCCCAGAGCACAAAAGAGGCCGTGAGGAAGCAGAAACGGGATGTCCTCTGCTTTGGGTCAAGCATCTGCTCTCCTGCTTTATCTCCCAGCTCCTCCAGCCCCAGTGCCACACGCGCCTCAACAGCAAAGCCATGGAAATCAGTACATGGTGGCCTCACCACGAAGACTAAAATGCATCCACACATTTCCCAGATGGCCACAGATGGCCAGGGAAATTGCAGCTCCATGACTAACAGTGCCAGGGGCAGGTGATGAAGATGAAGCTTCACAGCAAACTCACCACCAGCGTGGTTTGTATTTTGGTCACCGTGCTGGTGATCCCAGGACAGGGTTTGCCACTGTCTGGTAGAGCAGAGAGGTGAGGAGAGACCTGGGTGTGTCACAGAGCTCAAGATGGCTTTTTAGGAGGAAAACTAAAAAGCAGGATGAAAGGGAAGCGCCTGGGTGCAGGAGGCAGGCGCTGTGCATCAACCAGGAGCAGGTTTGCCAGGCACAGGGGACTCTGCTCCCACAGTGATATACAACCCTACAGTAAGTGTATCTTAATAATACAATAAAGTGCTAGCTCTGATTAGAAAAGAAAGATGAATTCTTCTGCTAAACCAGGGTAACCCTAAAAGCGTGTTAACATGAAATACTAAATAAAATGCTACTCATCTATAATAAATCTTATTATACATTTTGGCAATTTTACTACTAACATACTGAAGGTTTCAAGCAATGTTTGAAAATAGAAATCTTAAATTGAATCATTGTTGCATGAATATATGCAAAATATTCATTTCTAGCACTGTGAGGGTTGAGTGCTTTTAAATTGGAGAAATCACTCATGACTTCACCTTTTCATGCAAGATAAAGTTGTATGTGGTAACATCATTACAATGTCATGAAAGAAGTGGAAATCATACAACAGTTCTGCCTAAAGCTAATATACAAAAAAGTACTTCTATATTTTTCAATATTGTCCAATATTTAAAGGTGCAGTACGAGGCTTTAAATATATTAAAAAAATCATTAGACTTCAGATGTCAGTGCGGCCTTCACTGAGTACTGAGACTAATAAAATCATTGATGAGATCTCTTTAATATTTAACAGAATTCATGTCTTAGGTACTAGCCTATTTTCAACTCCAGTATCTTTGGAGGGAACTAAATATAGAAATAAAAACAGCAAACGATTTATGTGACGGTCATTATGGATTTTTTTTTTAACTAGGGCACTAAAATTAAACTATTTACTCAATAATACTGTCATAACAACAGAGAAAACGCTGCGACATTTAAATAGTCTTTCCTATAAATCCTTTAGCAGGAGATTACTTCAAAAGTACATAACACTTTTATACACATTAACAATCAGTAAATTCAATCAGCGAAAACGAACGAGCGGATTTTGCAGTGAGTTGCCGCACCATGAATCGCCAATATAGAGCTCAGAAGACTTCTGCAATCTTGAAGGTGTTTTAAAAGAGTGAGAAAGGGATAATTTGAGTTTATATACTTCTTTTCATTTTCTTCCCTCTGATTAAAAAAAAAAATTAGACCTGAAAGTTCAGCCTCAGAAGTAGAAGTTACATTAAAAAAGCCCACGCCATAGTTTAATTATATTATTTTTTATAGCATGTGAGGGGGAAAAAAAGAAGAAAAATCAGGGTAAGGCAATCACCCAGTGTCAGGTTCAACTTTAAACCCTGGTACAAATGAAACAGATAGCTCCATCTCGTCACGGCAGCCCCCGCTCCAGAGCCTGGAGTCATGGGGATGCAAAGCAAAAACGTCTCCAGCTTCCAGTTCCAACCCCGCCGCCCCAAATATTCGCATTTGCTAAAAGAGGAACGTGCGTTTCTAAATTATTGCCTCATTTTTATGTTAAAAAATATATTTTTTGAAGTCCCACCTGCCGTGGCCGGGCGGTTGCTAGGTGACGGTGCCGCACGGACCGTCGCCGGTGATGAATGGCCCGGCTGGCGGCGATCCTCGCTCCGCCACCGCCACTCGTGCCCTCCGACGGCGCTGCCACCAACCAGCACAGAGGCTGCAAAGGCCACGGCCAGATTTTGGCAGCCCGAGGGTTGGACTGCCCTGCACCAGCCCGGCCAGGGGGATGTCAGTGTGTTACCAGTGACTTCACCACTCTTTTGGCTCAGGCAGCAGTGCCAAAGCCAATGGGGACATGAAACTGCCCCGAGGGGTCATGAGAGCCTGTCTGAAAAGTAATGACGGCAGTATTGTGGCTCAGGAGAACCCACAACAGGCATGGGTGCTCAAAGCTGATGCTCCAGGTTCTGCTGTGGCCACCATCAGACCCTGGCCAGCGCTGTCACCAAGCTTGTCCGTATCCGAGATGCTCGCAAAAGAGGTTGTGGGTTCCTCTTGCATTGGTGCCGTAAGTGGTGCACCTGTCTGGTCAACCCTCTGCTCATCCTCCACATCTCCACCTTCACGGATCCACTGGGATGAGAAAGCGAGGGAAAGAGCCTTTTTAATAGAACCCATTGTATTTGAGCAGTGGACAAGGACGAGTCCTCCTGCGGGCTGGCTGGGAATGAAAACCCCAGGCACAGGGAGGGCTGTTCCCCCACTGACAAGCTGCCCTGGTCATCACAGGGTTCCTATCTCCTGTCCTGACCGCACTGCCAAAACCATACCCATCACGAGATGCCCGGGAGCTGGGCACAACTGGGAAGTTCTCTGTTTCCCAGTTCACACCAGTGTAATTCCAGCCTCCATCAGGCCTCACTTCACTGGGGCTTCCACATGTTCATTTTGTTTAAAAATACACAGCGAGGACATGCCAAAGAAACAAACAATTTGATGGTGTTAATCCACAGATTATTGAGAAGACGAATGAGATTCCTTGGGTCTAATGCTCTCCGCTACTCAAGGGCTAGCTAAGCTCTATTTTTGCAAATATGTGGATTTTGAAATGATGGATCATAATAACAGAGCTGGTGCCTATGAATGGGGATTGCAAACACTTAATATTTCAATAGAAGTGTGTGCAACATGATCCAATCACTCTGAAAAATGTACAAAATGGAAATATATAAAGAAAGCAGCTGGCATGAAAGAGAATAAACAAAGAAATATTGATAAAACTCTGTATGGATTAGGCAAAATATATTCAAGCGGCATTTGAATAATCTCATCTATATTTATATGTGTGTACATATATATATATTCAAAATACAGAAAGATTTCTTACCTCATCATTTCCCTGCTTTGAAGGACAGATCTCTGAATGAACACCCCGCCCTGCAAACCAGAGGGCTGTGCTCATGCACAAGAACCAGAACTCCCTAGATGCTGCTCATGCCTTGAGAGCGTGCTCACGGCGTGGGGGTGGCTCTGAGAGGAGCTCAGCACCCCTGCCCCGATGCAGGGAAAGCACATTTCATGTTAAACTCACGAGGGACCCCTTGGAAGATCCATCTTGCCGTTCATTAGACTAATTTCTCGCGTGTTTTTTATACGGCGCACCCCAGCAGTTTAAGGACCAGGACAGGAGGAATCATTTGCATTGCACTTCCACTGGCGTGTTTACTTCCCTGTGTCTCTGAGGTAAAACCAATCTGACCACTGAGAGCTGGTGTTACCTAAGAGCCCATCCAGTTTCAAGGCAGAAAATGCACCTTTCTAACACGCGGCTCCCTGACCCACGGCACGTCCCTGCAGCTGACTGGGAGAACTGCTGGGGACCATGCACACCCACTGAACCCACACCAAAGTTCCACAGGCTGGCTTAGGCCTCTAATTAAAAAAAATTAAGCTAAATAATGCTACTTTGCAACTGTTGTGGGCTAAGAGGGTGCACATAAGTGGTGAGCGCAGCTCAGCTGATGGGTGGGAGCTCATTATGCTGAAAGAACTTCCTATGGAATCTGAGCCCCAAGCTATGCTGCAGCTCAAGGAAGGAACTGGTAGTAGGAACCTTCTCTCATGACCTTCTGCTTGCTTGGCCTCCCTGCACTTTTCCCACCAGATCATTGCCAGTTTTCTCCAGGTCACTTTGAGTTACTAGGGGAACCAGCTCACCACCCCCCAGCTCTCTACTATCACTCAGTACCAATTTACCACTTTGGGCTTGTGTTGTGGGGTCTTCCCCTCTTTTAATCACAGCTGCCCTAAAAGCCACTTCCTCCCACCACAGCAGCCACCCTCTGCAGAGATGGGCATCACAGTCAGCTCCACAAGGGTGCTCTTCCATGGGAGTATTCCATGTCCCATCTCAGCCTCAGTGAGGCTCTCCACCAGCCACCCCATGAACCAGGGCTTCTCTGGAGCACCACACAGCAGCATGCCAGGCTGTTGGCTCTTCTCCTGGCACCCTGCATTGCTGGCTGATGGGTCTCCAGCACTGTTCACACCCCTCCCTGGTTTCACAAAGTACCAGCTGTTTTTGGAGTGAAAAACAAAGCAAGAGCTGAGCCCCTTCAGTTTCCTGAGTCCGTGTGGCAGCATGTGATGCCTGGGAGTAATTCTGCCAGCAAAACCCTTGGTCACAGCAATACTATCAGATACACACCACCTAAAGTAGAATAGAAAAGAGAATAGCCTCAATCGCTTAAAGCAGCTGCCCCACAGCCAGGATGGGAGTGTGGGGCAGCAGCCCAGACTCTGCTGCTCTCCTCCCTCAGCTCAATAGTGTCATTTATTATTGTAAATGCTAAACCCAAGTTCAGTCCCAGCAGGTTAAGAGGTAGCACTTCCCAACACATACAGCTCCTGGCCACCCAGCACAACTTAGCTGACTCCAGAGACCAAACCCAGTGTCTCTGCACGCCACAGCACAGCTCTACCTGCACTCCCCAAGCACAGGTTCTCTAGCACTGACTTCAGCGAGCAGAAGTTTGAGCACTTCATCCTAAATCTACCTGCAGTGGGTTTACTGGTAGGTCAGCAGCCCTGTTTGCACATTCCCTTAGCAGAATAGCAGCTGCTTGGCTGTGTGACCTGGCAGACCTTTATGTGGAATATACTGGGATCACCTTGCCTGGACGAAATGTCCCCATGGCAGCATTAAAATCTAGAAAGATGGAGGAGGTTCAGACATCTTCTGGCAACATGCTGCCATTTCTCAGTGCTCAGCTGAGCACTGAGACAGGAAAAAAGGGTTTTGGACCACGTGTGAATTTCCAAGGACATCATAAACCAGGAGAGGATATCTGAAACCTAATCCAGCTACAACCAGAAGTTTAATTCTGCCTTTTTACATGCCTGGTTTGCTCCTGTCTTACTTTGCCAGCCTGTGTCTGAGCACTTACAAATTCCAAGCAGTCTGTATTTCCCCCAGATTTACACGCAACTCTGGTCAAAATCTGTCGCTGAATACCAGACTTCTATAATGAGCCTGAGATATTCTATCGCATTTCTGACTCACATGATAGGAAGCAGCACAATGAGACACACACACACACACGGAGCCCAGAGCAGAGGTTTGAAACAGCAGCAGCTTTTCTCCTGGCACAGGGCAGGGGCGCCTTGGTTTCTTGAACAGGTGGACTACCTGACAAGCAGCGAGTCCCCTTACTTTTGACTACTACACTTTAAATCAGGGCTGTTTGGCAATTCATTAGTGTCTGCTAACTGTTAAACACAGGAAAGTTCAAAAACATGCATATGTTTCCCTCCCTGCCTCCCAGGTGGTATCTGTTTCAAGCAGCAACCTTTTCACTTCGTGCATGAAGGCTTGTAAACTTCCCGTGGCTACACCAGCGGTTCCTAACCAGGTGCCGGCGCCGGAGCCGCAGTCTCTGAAGAGCAGGAAACTCCATATGCTGATCTCCGGCTATGTAGATGCCATTCGTTTCTCCTTGAAAGTTTATTGTCAGAATTACTGAAATGTACACAAATGTCTGTATTTGAAGGTGAAATTTAGTGGAAAAATAAAGATATAATAGGATCCTTTCTTATATAATTTCCTGGTGTGATGTCTGTCTGAAAAATGAAGTGAAATTATATGATGTCAAAAAATCATGTTTCAAAATGATTGACAACATGTGAGTGTTTTGCATTGTGAAATGAGGTGGAAAATTTTAATTGCATGATGGAAGGACATAATATTTATTAGAACCTTGTAACCACACTGGATTTCAGTGGAAAGGACACGATTTTAAATTTTATATTAATACTTCGGGCTAAATCCTAAATGAACACACAGAAGCAAAATTCCGCCTCGGAATCTGTGAGTAAGTTTTTAATTTCTAATAATAAAATAGCATCGATAGGGTTGGCACATCACCATAGTGACAAAAAGACTCCCTCATTCATGCACTGCTATTCTGATGTGAGCAATGTTCAGTGCCCTGGTCCCAGGTCACCACAGAAATGGTGCTCTGGGCACATGGGGTTTTGATAAAGGTCTGCTAAAGAACTGGGTAGGAGATTCTAGGAAAATCAAAACCAGCTGATAATTCCAAGCCCACTTCCATCTTTACCAGTGACCATGGGGTCACATCCACACCTGAGTGCTAACTAACCCACGTCCTTGCAGACAGGAGCAGGGAATAAATCCCAGAATCAAAGTTGTACCAGAGAAAATCCCAAGTAAACAGCAACGAGTTTAAGGAGAGTCCTGGATGACTGTGTGGTAGGTTTATTACCAGGCTGGCCAGGGCAGCACCAGACAGTTTGGAGCTCTCAAAAAAAGTGATCTTAGAGAAGGAAAAATCTGAGGTAATTTTAAAAACAGAGATATGTATTTACATGGAGGTAACTCAAAGTAATCAATCTTAGCTTTAGGATGTGCCCCAAATAAGTCTTATGTCAGTAAGGAATCTGGATCAGAAATCTATTTAAGATTCAGCAATATTAGTTATATTTCCTGACCCTTCCTCCTGCCTGGTGCAAAAGGGACTTGAGGAACTGAGAGATGGCAAAGAAACTTACTCCTTCCCCTCCTGAATTCTGGCACTTTTCTGAGCCTGTTGATAACATCAGAGACTGTGGGGAAAGGCAAAGGAAATATTTGGGAAGCAGCAGCCCAGAGAGGTGCAGGAGCGTGGCTGCTTTGCCATCAGTGCTTTCAGCAATGGGCTGGATTAACCAGAGACTTTTTCCCAGAGATCTCTTTCCACATGAGCTTTTCTGACCAGGAAATGACCAGAGCACAGGGGAACTCCTGGTGCTTTAACACATCTCCTCTCACTCATTTGTGCAGCGTCAGGTTTGTGTTTGTGGATCTGGGTTTAATCTGAGGATATAAGATTGAACAGTCAGTCCATACTCAACTTGAGTTGGATTCCACTCTCCCCAACCTGCCCAGGACCCTGAACCACCCATGGCAAGGCAAAAAAAAAGCCATCCTTAAGTACAAAGTGGAATACAAAGGTGAGAAGAGCATAATTCTCTGTGAAGGCAGAGTAAGTCATGATGACTGTGGAAAGACAACATCTAAATATGCTATAATGGCTCTCACTTAAAAAAAAATCTATGTAACCAAAATAAAAGGCATGGACAATCCACAAGTCCAAAGGAAATTTCGAGAGAAATGCAGCAAACTCAACCAAGCTGAGTCCCTTTCTGTTCATGACTGCATTATAAATGACTGTGTGGAGTTGAAGAGAATGGTTAAAATTACATCCATTGAGCCTAAATGAAGCAGTAGGATGGGAGAAGTATGGAAAGCTGCATAAGGGAAACAAAAAGGCCAGCTTCAAATTCTGTCAGAGGCTCAGTATAACAGTAATTCACAGAAATTTGGGCTAGGACATAAATCTCAGCATTGGAATCCTAAAGGGTCATGGAATGGTCTGCAGCTAGTCAAGCAGAAGAGGTCAGAAATTAAAATGGTTAGCAATGAGTAGTAAGAAACCTTAGGTCCTTAAAGAATTGTTTGAAACGGATATTTATGCTCCTTGCACAGGAAGGAAGAGATTTTTCTCTTCTCCATCAAATTAGCTTTGACTGAGTACTGGGAACAAAAAATGCTCCTGAATATTCTCACCAGCTTTTGAAAGGTTTTTCTTTTATCTGTGCACCTCCACCAAGCAAACCATCCTGCAGAATAGTTTTGCCCACACCCCAAGCATGCTCCCAGTGAGAGGGATTTGCTCATCTCTGCGTAAGAGGCGCTTATGCCTTTTTCCATACTAGGGCAGAAAACAGCAAAGAAGGGTTTATCCCACTGAGCAAGGGATTTCCCAGAACTCCAGTCCTGGGAAGGTTGGCAACACCCAGCGGCCAACCCATGACAGATTAACCTGGTCCACCTGACACGTGTGCAGAAGGTCCTGTCACACCCTCAGGAGCCCTGCTGGTGTCCCAGGGAGGAGGGGACCATCCTGCACCTTGCCAAGCACTGCAACAACCCCAGCCTCTAACACTTGACTTGTGCTCATTCCCTGATGTGCTGCCCAAAGGCCAAACTGTCGGAGCCAAACCCAAATGCCTGCGAAATCTAAGCAATGGAATAAGGAAAAAAAAAGCTGTAAAAATGTATTAGATATTTCTGAATAACAAGGAGCTGAGGAAATCACAATCTGCTTGCCATTATTCCATGAGGAGGAGAAAGAAAGCCAGATCAATTATTAATTTCAAGTCACTCAGGCAGCACTCCATCAGGCTCTTTTATAGGTCAGAAATGTTACTGGGTAAACATGGCTCGGAAACAAATTCCTGCTCTGCCCTCAAACCAGGAGCAATTATGGATGTACCTGGGAAGCCCCACACTCTGAAAGTCTCCACAGTGCACACTCACCCCCTTGGAAACAAATTCCTGCTCTGCCCTCAAACCAGGAGCAATTATGGATGTACCTGGGAAGCCCCACACTCTGAAAGTCTCCACAGTGCACACTCACCCCCTTGCACTGCTCAGCCCTGCCCCTGGTATCTGCCAAGGTTTGCACTTCCCCAGATTCTTGGGTCGGCTCTTTCCTCCCTCCCCTTCATGTACTCATGCATTTTTTTGCAATCTGGGATCTTCATTTAGGGCATTAAGTCCACCACTTAATCAGAGGGAGATTTTTGGAAGGAACCTGGAGCAATTCAGCAGTAAAGACTGAGCTTTCTGCAGATTACTGCTCCCCAAATTGCTCTTTGCTCCAGTCATTATAAAGTGATATAAAGTGTTTGCATCCTATACTTGAATATTAATTAAACATTTTTTTAATAACACTACATGAAACACCTGTGTCCTTGCATACACCAGAGAAAATTATTGCAACAGGATGAAATAAAATATCTGGGGTCCTTCAAACCTTAAACCACCAAAGACCGATCTCCTTCCTCCCACCTGTTTGTATTGTTCAGTTTTTCTGCTCAGAAAATAAATAACCATCTCTGTACAAGCAACTACGGAGTACATAAGAGCATCACAAAGTAATTATGAGTTTATGACATCATCTTAATATTACAAGGGAGAGACTGAAAGACCCAGGAGAAACTCCAGATTTCCCTTTTGGGAAAATGTTAATGGATGCTTACAATCTGTTTTCCTTTGTTTGGATGTTACAACCAATAATACACTTTTATGTCTATAAATAAAGACTAAAGTTGAATAAATCCAACAAGCTCCTGAGCCTGCGGCTCTGAAACTTGATTCACATTCACGGTAAAGATTTATGAGTCACTTGCAGAGAATAAGTTGAAGCTGCAATATTTGGAGTGAAATTATTCAAAAGGGTGATTATTTTGGGAATGATTATGCATGCACACCTGATCAGGGTGTCACCTGGGCCCCCTTGTCCTACATGATGAAATGTGGCAATTTTTCTGCATTTCTTTTTGCTTGCACAAAAGAAGAGCATGTAAGAGCAATCAAGCTGTTTATTTTTACATACACTTGATCATCTTGTGGATATATTTTCCCTTTCACTTAGATCACAGGACGTGTTCTTTAAACTATTCACATGAATATACTAAATTTACTGACAACTGCAAAGCAAAGGAATAAAACTGGTTGCTGTTCTTCGTGTGTGGGTGTACATATATATTTTTTTTTATATATATGCATGTATGCATGTATATGTGAACCAAAATACTTCTGTATTTGGGATACCAAGATACTCAAACTTTGGGAGAAGCAGGCAGCAGTATCTGTTCCTGCTGCATGCACAGAGGGAAGAGGGATCTGCTTTTTTTGCTCTCTCTTACAAGAATTTATCCTTCACCTTCACCCAGTGGGTGCAGCCAACAGCTGTGGAGGACCACAGGTACCACCAGATGAGGCCAGGGACCCTGAAGGTGACAGAAGATATCCCTGCCTAAGATCTTTTGCTTGAATCTCTGTCCTGCAATGTGGGTTTTACATCTAGATAATTGAAGGGGTTTAAATTATTTTGTCCAAATAAAATAAGCTTTGTAAAGTATAAATTAAAAAAAAAAAAAGTTGGAAAATACACTCTCATTTATAATCTTTCTCTGCTTGGAGAATGAGATCACTCTGCAGCCATCTGAAAGATTTTCAGGAGCCTCCTTTTATAAAATTTTTGTGGCAAAGTCTCAGAAACCTCATCGTTAGTCATTTCACTCTCTCCATAATCTTCCTGATAAGATGTTTTTCTCATGTGCAACATATGTTTCTCCCTTTTTAGTCCTAAAAAGTTTTTGCTTTGTTCAGGCAATTCGAAGTTGATATAAACTTTCTCCTTGATCTCATAGTGATTTGGCCTGAAACAAACTCCCCGAAGGCCTCCAAAACATGAACAGGTTCAGGTCAAGCTCCAGATTTGGTGCCGGGTGCTTTTCCCTGGAACTGGCTGAGCACACATTCCGGCGGTTTCTCCCTTCTCTGCCCAGACTCCCAAACCAAAAGGGACATCTCCCCTCCCAGCTCTTGTGTCCTTTCCAGAGAGCTGCTATATGGGACCAAATTTAGAAACTTTATAGCTGCACTCTCAAAACCCTGGTGAGGAGGGAGCCAGGCAGGTAATTGCCCTTTTCCAGATGCCTCCTGTTTCAAAAAGGCAGGCTGTGCTCTGCAGGTACGTGGGTAGCCCTGCCAAGCACCTCTGGAAGTTCAGCCCACTCTTTCTTTTGCATAAAAGATCCTCCCACTCTTTCCATTACATCCTCACCTATTCCTTTATTACTGATGCTAATCCAGTATGAACTTATTCTTGCAAGAAAAAGAATGAATCCAAATCCAGCTGCAACTGCCTCTAACCTGGAGTTTGTCTGCAATAACAACACCAATGTAGGTGTAAATTTTGCAGAAGACACTTGTCTTTATGGCTGTTCTGGATTGGAATGGATCCCAGCCCCAGGATGAGTTGTGGTCACTCTGCTGAGCAGTGACCACAGGGCTCCAAGGCCCATGGACTCCCTGTGGTGTGCAGATGGCTGCATCATTCAAGTCACTGTCCTTTCATTTCAAAAGAAATTTCAAGGAACCAAAAATATTTGCAATTTCAGGTGAAGTTCATTAAGCAACTTAGAAAACAACTCTGAAACATTCAGAAAACTCAAAATGTTTCTTGAAAACACTTTCAAGAAGCAGTGGTTTAACTTTGCATTTTGAAATAATCTTTTTTGTTTAGAAATTTGACTGTATTAAATAATAAGATATTTACAAATTAAACCAAAACCTTTCATTCAGGTGAATACAAATCTTTCCCCCTGTTTCACTGAGGAAACAGAGGTTTGGGTGGGTTTTGCCACAATGGTTATTCTAAGTCTGATTTTGTTTTCCCCCCAGTTTGGCCAGTGAGCAAACCCTTGTGCTCTTTGCCCTTGGCTGGGCACAGTGGCATTTCCTTATTGTATGTAAATACCTCCAAAGAGAGCAAAGCTCTCCTACTGGCCTCTCCTACTCCCAGCACCATCACTTATTTAGCGTCAAGCCCTACAGGAAATTAAGGGAACATACAGAATCCAACCAAAATCTTCTCTCCTGGTCCCTGTGCTGCCTCTGTACCCCTACAGATCCCCTGATCCTGAGTGGTTCTGCAGCTCCCCCCGTAGCTCTGAGCCGGCTCCTGTTGGTCCTGCATGGCATGTGCAGGGAGCCAGGCTCCTTGTGCCCTGTCTTTCTGGTGCAGGAATGGATGGACAGCTATAATTTAGCCCCAGGGTGGCACCGTGCAGCAAAGCACACTACAGTAATTATTAGCTTCTGCAGCGTTATTTAGGGGATTACCATCCCAGGGTTATTTTATAACATTGTTACAGGTTAATGGTGATACTGCTGCCTTCAGTGGACAGACTTTGCTATGGGTTCAGACCCATGGCAGCCCGCACCGCTCAGGAGACTGGCGCAATAAAAATAAAAGAATCATTTCTAGTAAGTTCTGACTCTGATTAAAAAACAATCTTTATGAAATAGATGCTAATAAAATTGCTTTCCTAATTACCCAGAGCTTGTTCATTTCCCAGCAAATATAATAAAACAGAGTTACTTGGCTCTGATTCACAAAACCTGAACCCAAGCTCATTATTAAGGCATTTAGCAGTGAAAAAGCATGTGTGCATAAGATGCTGTCCCGTCAAGCAGAATGCAAGAAATCTTTTGAAGTTAGACCTTTGAAGTCTCAAGTTATTGCTGCCTTTTTTTTTTTTTCTTTTTCCTTAACGCAGGTATTTCAACAAGAGAAAATCTCTCTGTGTTATTTACACAGATGGAACGGGGCACCCTATTATACCACTGTATTCAGCAGAGATTTCAGTTAGAAGCAGAAAGTCTTAATTTGAAGAAATATTTAGAGCTGGTGCATAGCACTTCTTAATCTGTGGAACCATTACAAGGCTGTGAGACTTTTACATAATAGAATAGACCAGCCAATGTCCCAGGGCTATTATTGCTATGACTTGTAACACGCTGAAATCTCTTTCATCTGCCTAACCTGGGATTTTGATGATTGTAAATGCATGAGTATGTTTCAGTTTAGGGGGTTATGTTTATGTTTTCTTTATTTTTGTTTATGTTTCTGCTCTCTTCAAAACTTCCTCCAATTTCTGGATGCACAAAGGTTCTTCCCAGCCCGCCAGCTTTCCCTCTACCAGAAGTCCCCTTGACACCAAGGGAGTCTGACTCCCACAGCGACTGCAGGCCCCTATTTTTATGAATCAAAGAACTGGGACAGAACAGAATGGGACACCAGCTTCCTCACTGCAGGAAGCACATGGAAGAGAGACTGCTGACACACAAGCTGCACTGGTGCTGGTGCAGACACAGGATCAGAGTTACCAAATCACACAGGGGCTGGCGTCTCTTGTATGCAAATCCATCCCATCATTTTGCACTCCAAGGCAATGGTGTCTTTATTGGAGTTTACTTTTTTACCTGTTTATAAATACCTGTTTTCCTCACAAAATATGTATGACAGACCCAGATAGGGCAGGTAAACACCAGGTCAAACCTGGATAAAATCTAATACTAATGAAAGCATTTTAAAAATAAGATGAGACTTTATGAAGTCCTGGGCTGCTTCTCTGCTTCATGGCAAGAAACCATGACACCCAAACCCTTCCCAGCAGCTTTCCATGAAGGCACCTTTGTATTTCCCACTTTGAGCGAGCTGGATAAGGTGGCCCATGCAGCTGAGGGACACCCAGCAGCCCACAATCTCATCCCACCTGATCCCTCTATGCCTTGGGTTCCTCACAACAAAGTGGAAATACTTCCCAGCTGTGCAAGCCACAAAAAAAGCGAACAGGTGTAACTCTGATAGGCAGTGCTCCTCTGGAATGAAAAATGCCCAGGGAAGGACTTCCACAAGGAACCAGCAGGACCACGGGGATGTCAGTAGGAGCAGAGCTGACCCAGCCTGAGGGCACACGGTGCAGCGTCATGCTGGAGCCAGGGACGGGTCACCTTCATCCTCTCCTGCACTTGGAGGATGACTTTGCACCCTCCGGGCTCTGACAGTGGCAACTCAGAGAAATGCATCCTAAAGGTACTACAAAATATTTGGGATTTTTGCACGTAGTGGAGCACTCACTCCCTCTCCAGCAGGTGCACTGAGGAGGAGCCTGTGTCTGCCTGGTGAGGACATAAACCTCTTACAGACCATCCTGGCAGTCGGACTCATTTGGCTGAGGAAGGAAAGCAGAGCAAAATTATTTTCCATAGACCAGAACATCCCCGAATCCACTCAACACTCCCCTATAGCCAACTGCATAAAATTAGCCATCCTGAAGTTATTCGTATGCCATAAAACTAACAAATTCACATTCTTCTGGCTTCTTTCAGATTTTCACACCCTTCAACTGTAAAACAAAAAATCCTTTTGGAAAGAGCTCTCAGCCTACAGAAAGGAAGTCCCACTGCTGAGCTGAACTGCTTCTCCTTGAAAGGAGTGAGTCTCCACACCCTGGGAAGTGGCTGCTAGACCAGAGCTTTCATCAGCTAATCTCCTGGTGGTGCATGAGCCACAAAATAATCCAGCTCCCTCTCCATGGCTCTACAGGTTCTACTAAGCTAGCCAGGGGGAAAAGAAACACTAAAAACTTCTTTCAGTCAGTGGATTAAGCAGCTCTGACTCAGAATTCACATTGGAGATGATATGTGAAGTGAGAAAGTTCCATTTTTACATCGTCTCTTTCTTAACCTTAACCACCCCAGGGCTCAGCTCAAACAGCTCCCCCATCCCTCCCTCCTTTCTGGGGGCAGCTGCCATAATTCCACCCAGGAGGATGTGCCATGGAGAAAGTTTCTGTAGCTCCACTTCAGATTGCTTTAGGTTGGTTTTTTTTGTGGTGGTAAGTTAGATCCTTAACATTATCTTAATGCACTCTTTATGGTTTAATTTCCCCTTTTGTGGTGCTGTTTTCCTCAATAAGACTCTTAAATTGAAATCAGATTTCCTCTGAAGGAGCCAGCCTGATTTTCTTCGAAAGCCCAGTACAATACAGTCATTCCGCTGAGACTGACAATTTTATTATGGCTGCATTTCCTTTTTGCCTACAAAATGTTTGTTTTATAAATAGGCCTTTTTAATTTAATGTAAATTTTTTTTNAACAACAATGCATTTTAATGAATGAGACAACCAAAGCAGAAACATGATGAGGACTGTGGAAAACAATCAACCGACAATCACTTTGACAATTTTACATCGCTCAGCATTTAACAAGGAGGAGTTTGTCATGCTTGATTTTAGGCCAGATGCTGGTCCCACACGTCTGTATCTAGTCCCTTCATAAACCAGGGTGGAAAGGGCAAGGAGGAGAGGGAAAGGTTTATACCCTGAGTGGAGCCCAAAACAGCCTTGGGATGCAGCTGAGTGTGTCCTTGGCCTCAGGGGCTAAAAGTGTTGGTTAAATCAGGAGCTTTCAGGACCTGCAGCATGGACCACACCTCCACCAGAATTTTTATTTCCCCTACAGCTCTAAACAATTGAATGGCACATCCACCCCAACAGCACTCAAACAAAAAAATTTTAAAATTTTCCTGATACACAGAACTAGATTACTTTTTATATTTTTGTAGTTGCCAATGACTGGTCTGAACTGCTCCACAATGGTTTAAATCCCAGTAACAGGTTTCATATGGTCGCTATAACATCTCAGTGTATTAATTAGTTTTCAAGACCCCCAAGCAATAAAAATGTAGCCATTCAAGGTCACAGTTTGACTTACTTACAATTGATGTATAACTTGGCAAACTCTGCATTCAGCTACTTCGTACAATAGAAAATATATTGTCATTCAGGTTAACAAAAGACTCTTTTCTTTGCCACCTCACTACAATGGCCCTGCAAATGAACATCGCCTGAATAAAATCCTAACCACATTTTCACTCTCATTAACCACAGTAGGGTATCACACAATTTGCCTGGCTCCTACTTAGACCACTGTGCACCATTTTACTAGCAGCAGTTTGATGGGTTTTATGGCAGGTGATATATGGAGTGGGAGTTTCGGGAGTCGTAAACAGAAGCCACAGTGTATCACAATGTGGTTTAGGGATATAATGACTGTGTTGTAAAGCAAAGGATGACAATACTGCACTAGGCTTGAGGTAGTGAACCAATAGACCAAACAGCTCAACATAATTCAAGCTACAAACAGAGCATCCTAGGTGTGCGCTGGCCTTCCTATATCTTTCATTAATTACCCCTGATGAATTTGAATAAGAACCACTAAAACTGAAATAAATCTGCAGCCAAGAGAAAAATTATAGAGTTTCTCCTTGTATTTCTTGGAAGAAGTTGCTCTCCCCCAGTGCATACACAGACCCCATATTACCAGTTCTTAACCAGCCTTTTGTATCTCCAGCTAGACCGTCCCCTTGGCTGCTGGGGCTGGCACTGCTCATTAACACACCAGAACAAATACTGGCTTGGGACCCTCTGCTCACGTGCAGGGGGGCAGGTGCTGTTCTCAGCTGTGTCTGCAAAAGCTGGGCTGGACACCACCGCCCACCACCTCGCCCCGCGAATACTTCGTTCATTTTTATTCCTGTTTTCAAGTCAGACAATGCTCTTCTTTTTCCATGGGGCACTACAGCCTTCTTCCAGCCCTACAGATACACCTCATTCCCATGTGGGTTGGGTGATTTTTGAGGGTGAACTGTTTGCCACTGGTTGATCCCAGGTATTTAGTTTGGGATTTCGGCAGCAATCCTGTAGTGGTCAATCCCTGCAATTCCTGCAAAGGTGGGGTGCTAGTTTTTTGGGTTTTTTGGTTTTTTTTGTTACTGATATTGGCTAATTATGGCACAGAATAAGAAAATTGGCTGCCTGGTTCCCAAGGCTGTGTCATTAGCCACACTGTGATAGATTGGTGTCAGTGACAGAGCTCTCTCCCAGCATTCTAAACCTGCTCAGCCACATTTAAGCTAAATAATAATACTTAGCACATATAGTGCTTTGCATATTCAAAGCGCTGTACAAACATCAATTAATTAATCCTCATAACATCCCTGTGAGGTAGGTAAGTATTATCTCAGTTTTACAGATGGTGAAACAGACACAGAGAGGTTAAGTAAAATGAAAAATTAAGGTGGAGGTGTGCTGGTTAATTTGGAATTGCACTTTGTGCTGTTTGAAAAATTAGAAGGTGCTGTACCAGATCTCCATTATTCTGCCAGAGAAAGCAACATTTTGATGTGCTGACTCCCCTGGTAGGAGCCATTGCCTCTGTCAAGCACCTTGAAGCTCAACCTTCATGTTTTCTGGCTGAGGAGCATACATACAAAGAAATCCTCCTAAATTTACCCCTCTCTTACAGTAAAATAGAGGTAGATTTATCTCCTACTTCCAAGCATCATCCAAATCTTTCAGAGAAGATTTTGAGATAAAGAACTTATTTTGGTAAAACTACAAAGAAAGAGCTGAGGAATTACCATCTTAAAGGCCCAGTAATAACAATAAAAGCTCCAGCTAATTGTCCTTTTCCCATGTCATCTGTATTGTCCAGCCACAAACCAGCACCAGGGAGAAGTAGACCTCTCCACATCACACAGAAAGTTTACTCCAACCCAAATAACCCCAGTGGACATGCCTTACCTCTGAAAAGAAAAAAATACCAAGTGCAGGACACACATCAGCTCAAGGGAATCAGCCAGAATCATTAAAGAAATAACTGTGAGTTTATGTTTGTTTTCCTGTAGCTTAAGCACTTTCAGTATTCAGAGGAAGAACCATCAATGACAGCCAAGTCCAACATTTTACTACCCAAACCCAAACCTATGTACTACTGCCTGCTGCTGTGTACCTGTCCTGTTATCCTATGCTTGTGATTTTGTCAAAGACCTCTCCCCATCCATTTGATATCCAGCACTCCCTCAAGGCGCAGACTCCATGTGAAGTAGGAAGAGTGTAAAATGGATGTAAAGTGGATTTGGGGGCAAGGGGAGATGGAGTAGGTGTTTGCTCCATCTACCCTGTGCATTAACCTGCACGAGCAGCAAAGAGGGAGCAACTGCCAGGATGGCAGCTGTGCGGAAAAGAAACCAGAGGATCGGGGGCCAAGGATCACAAGCTGAACGCTCGGTGACAATGGCGTGCAGCTGAGAAAAAGGCAAATGCCACACTGCAGTGTTTAAACAGATGTAAAGTCTGCAAGACTCATAAAGCAAAGCTTGCACTTTGCTGAGTGCCAGGGAGGCCTCACCTGGGGCATTGTGTTCTCCTGCAGGCACCGCACTTCTCCAAAGGCATGGCCCAATTGGAGAGAATTCAGAGGAGCGGGGGGAGAACAATCAGAGGTCTAAAAACCATGACTTGTGAGGAAAGATTGAACACAGTGGGGTTGTTTGCTCTAAAGAGGAGACTGAGGGGGGACATGATAACAGTCTTCCAGTGTAGAAAAGGCTGCAGCAAAAAGGAAGGGAACAATCTGTTTTCCATGACCAAAAGGACAAGAAAAACTGGCAGGTAAGAAGATTTGAGTCAAATATTAGGAAAAGTCCTTCCAACAGCAAGAACAATGAAGCTCTAGAAAAGACTGGCAAGAACCGTGTGGAATTTTCTTGGTAGAGGTGCAGGAGGTATTGTCTTAGCACGGAGGGATGTGCACAATGACCTTCCCCAAGGTCCCTTCCCACTCGGTGTCCTGCGTTAGGTGTCAGAAAGAAGAGGTGCTCAAAGAAAGCCACTTCTGCTGCCATGGTGACCAGTGAGCCTGGTCAGCCCATGGCTCAGCCAGACTGTTCAGCCAGGCCATGACCACTTTAGTTATTACTGGAGCAATTTGGGAAGAGCTATGCTGATGCTTCAGGTAGATAATGTCATTGGTTGTGTGACACTCCCGTAACCAACTCCATATCCTTCCTCCTCACCTTGTACGCTTGTGATCACTCACTGTCAGAGTTGGGGGATTTTAGTAGCCAGCATGGCCTCAGGCAGGTTCAACTTGCAGCCAGTCGTGTGGCTGTCAGGGGCCCTGAAGGATGGTAAGTGAGGTTAGAGATGGCCTTTCCCACCCAAGCAGCTCCAGAAACCTGCAGCTAGTCAGTAGTGCACACCTCATGGGTAAAAATGTACAAAAATATCTGCTCTTTTCAATATCTTCCTCCTCCCTCAGCTTCCCTCAGTAGTTCTTTCAGTTACATCTTTTCTTCCCCCTATTGGCTTCTTGCTATGATCCCTTGTGAACAAAAAGTATGTCCACTGCCCTTGGAGTGCACAGTTGCAAACATGGAATCTTTAACTGGGAACAAAACAGGAGAAAGGAATCTGCCAGCCTTGGCACGTGTGGGATCCTTTATCTGCCTTATATTTAATATGCTGCTCTGAACATCCCCTCTGACACAAAAAGGGGATTTCTCTGAAATTGTTTGGAGGTTGCTGATCTTTTGGTGCCTGCAGAGACTGCTGGCTTTTGGAAGTAGAAGCCTGATCCTGAGAGAACCAAAAATATAAAAGGAACTCCCCTCTCTGCTGACTACAAACTCTTGCAGGGCAACCACGTGACTGGAAAACTTCTCAGATCATCCCAGCTGAAGAGCTATCATTAAAACTATGATTCACTTAAAAATATGAAGGCAGGTTTCTTCTACAGTTTTGAAAAAAAAAAAAAGCAATGCAAACACTAAGCTCTCTTTCTGCATAAATGTTTTATGGTTCTGAGTAAAAAAACCCATTCCATGCATTATCTGAAAAGATAATTTGGCAGCTTCTCCTGAAGTTCTTCCTTTTACAGTGTTATTTTGGACGCGTTGTACCTCTCCTCCTGTTGGCTCTTGCATGTGATATAAGGTTCTCCCTTCTTTTCAGATGCCTGTAATTTTAGAAGATTGTAATTGTTCAAGATAAGATGTCCTTTACCCTGGTTTGAACTGAAGGCCAGCTGTTGGAGTCTTCCAACAAGAACAGGGATCCTGCTCCTGAAAACCTGTCTCACAATATCCTACACAGCACCTTCAAATCCTGCTGTGTGGAGCCCATATCTTGGGAGATGGGAGGCAAGATTTTCTCCAGGTGATTTTACCCATAGGCAAGCTGAGATAGTCCAGGATCTGGGAGCAGTACAAGGGTGCCCTTCCCTCCTGTCTCCTGCAGAAACAGACTGCCCTCTGATTTAAATGAACAAAAAAATGAACAGGAGTTAATTAATTTACTGCAATATTGATATGACAGAATGAAAACAGCATGTGAATGACAAAGGGAAATTCACTGTCATTCACCAGCTAAACAAGGGACTGAGTAGTTAATAAAGGCTTATTCAGTAAACCCTAGCATTTCTCTGATGTTAGACAACCTGCATAAAAGACAAAGACAGCATTCGATGGTGATATTTCCAACAAACCAATTTAGAGGTGATAAAAAAGAGCAGTAAAATTCCTACGTAGCAAAAATGAATGCAAGAGTCAAAAAACCCCACAAACCTCTGAGAGTAACTACAGACAGACACCAGGTACACACATGATATGCCACAGCCTGCAGGTAAAGACCATTTCTTTGAAGCTTTTAGTTCAAAAGACCTGAGTTCAGGTAAGCAGCAAAAAATTCAAATCAAACCTCAGCTACTCTGCTTTGTCTCTGTCTAATATTAATCTGGTCCACCCAGACATTCTTTCACTTCATATTGTTAATTTCATTCCTTGCATGTGCAGTGATCCTATCCTGTGACTGGATCTTGACACAGCCATCACAAAAAAACTAGAATAATTTCATAATAGCACCAGGGAAACACAGTTATTGCTAAATTAACTCACACCTGTGAAATGTGACAAACACCTTTCAACAGAAAAAATGCTGTAATTCTGACTGAATTCATTAGGGGGAAAAAACCCCAACAAATTCTGAAGTGAAATAAAGGGTTGCCACAGTTTTGCCTCACCTCATTTCCATGACAGGGCAGAGAAACAGCTTCTCCATAGGATTTGTTTCTTGGCTGACATGAGCTAAAACACACCCAGTATTTATGGTCACAGGCAATGGTGGTCACAGGCACTGGAGGAAGCAGCTGAAATCTTCTGGTGACCTGACCTTGCCCCTGGGAGGAGTGGCTTCACCTGCCTTGGGATGACCAAGGATTTTGGACCACATTTGGCTTTTTTTTGCCCATAGAGAAAGAAGAGAGTAAAGGAAAAGGGACAGACAGAGGTGATAGAGCTTTCTGGGGCTCCAAGCCAAATGGAAACCTCTCTACAAACATATAAACCAGCAGAGCAGTTTACATCCACGAAAATGATGTGCTTTACTGAGCACTTAAAAACAAAAGTGGGATGCAATATTGCAGCTGTTTTCAAACCTAGCAGGTATATTTAGCTTGAAACACAAATTCTCACTCACCATACACATCAAGGCAGAAGAGAAGAGTTCTCTTTATCCTATAGCTTGTGATGGCCTGTTTTAGGCAGGAGCAAAGAGCCAGTTGTGGTTTCTCCAAGCTCTGCAACTGAGGGACATTCGGGAGCACCAAGTTCAAACGTTCGTGGGTGCTAGAGAGAAAAAATGCATTTCATCAGAAACTGGCCTCTCCAGGCAGCTTGGTCATATTCCCATTAAGGCACTTATTTTTCATTATTTCTTCAACTCCCATATCGCATCATGTTTGTTTTAACTTCTTTCTGCAGGCATTTTTGCATCATCTTATGCAACCCCTTCCTGCAAGAAGGGCCTTTGCCTTTCTTCACAAAAGGAAAATTGCCTGGGATTCCACAATTGGATATCACCAACAAACATAGTTAGGAAGGAGAGAAGCCTGCAAGGCTTCTCAAGCCAGTAGCAGAGTCCAGGCAATGCCCACAGCCAAGCACTCAGCCCTGCAAAGTGCTGAGCCCCAGTCTGGCACCTCCTGAAAACAGGGACAAATTTGTCATCAGCTTGGGCAGGGCTGAAATCTCAGCCATCCAAAATGCACTGACTCATTCATAATGTGCTCTGATAACAACCATGAAGAAAAGGAGAGCTGTATTTTGAATCTAATAGAAACCCACAAATGGACTGTTACATCAGGACTCTCATGCAGCACTAGCTACAAAGAGATGCTCTGCTCCTCACACGCAGTGGTAGGATCCATGAATATTGTCACACTGGCTTTGTGGGAGTGACTACCCTTGCCATTTGAGGACCTTCTCTTTACACTTGGCACCAGCTGTCATTAACATTGATTATGGTTTCATGCACATTCCATATGAGGAAATCTCCTTCATGGAAAGCATTATTTGCTACACCACCACCCCCCTCCCAAAAAAAAAAGTAGGAATCCTGGATAGATATGTATTGTACCCAGTTCTAAAATTCACTCTGAACAGAAAGATGATGCCTTTGCCACTTTTTGACACAGATCTGAACTTGGTATTCTGAACAGGACTATGCAGAATTGAATTACATTTCATCTCCTTCAGCAATCCATCTTTTCCATTTCTGTTCATTTGCTGTAGCTGCAGAAGTATTGAGTGCTGCAAGATATACTTAGTTTTCCAAACCATGCAAGTCATTATGAATGGCCTTGTGTCCAGGTAAAGGTTAAGGAGGTCCTTTGTTGTTCTAGTTTAACTTGTCCCTGACACTGCAGCCTAATCATTCCACATAATAACAGTCCTGATACACAGGCCTGAGTCAAAGTCACAAGTCAATAAATCCATTCCTTCCTCCCTTTCAGGCAAAGTGTTGAATAGCACTGAGTGTGCAGTGTCACAAAACCCTGCAGTCTATCACATCAAGGTCGTCTGGTATACAGTGTGAAAAACTTTCTTTCTTTTAGTGCCTCACACATTCAGGAGGAGCTGATGTGGTGTAAGGACTAACGGCTCTGGATCGTTTTGATGAGATTAAAATAGGGGCCTGACATCAGAATAGTTTTAGTTACACTTGCCTAATCTTCTGGCTGTTGTTGCTCTGAATTTGTAGGGCCCGGGGGAGGCTGAGCCACTTGCAAGGAGCCCAGCAGGTCAAGGCTTCCTTCTCTATCCAGACTCCTTGGATGTGCAAAGACAAGTCATAGCTGAAGGCTGTTAGATTTTATTTGCTGAGGTTCACTGTGCATTTGAAGTCTATTCTAATGGTCTAATCCTGGCAATATGAATTGTTTGCCCCTGAGAAAAGCAACACAGCACCATGTACTGAATCATCTCCTCACCTTTAGCTAAAAAAGCCAAACCCCAGAACCAAAACAACCACCCAAACCCTTAGGTGGTGGGTCTCTGGAAGAACACAAGCCTGAGTTACAGTTTGTTTACTTTGTTAAGGGACTTATAGCTCTTCCAGGTTCATAAATTCTTGTGGTGGACTAGGAGAGTGAGTGTAAATTAACTTGAGTAAGAGGACAATGTGCACTTTCCAATTGTCTAATGCATTTCCCAAAGAAAAACCAGTCAGACTTTCCAACAACTTTTTTTCTTCTTATTCCTTAATTAGCGGGTGCACTTGGTGTATAACAAGTGTGGGCTTTTTAGAAACACCTAGCTGAAGGTGCTGTGGATGTTTCTCCATGCTTCTCTGCCTTCTACCTTGCTTCCATTCCATGACACATTTCCTGTTCCAGAGACTCGTGCTTTTCTTTTCCATACTGCGCAGAGTTTTTATGATATTGCCAAATGTCCACTAAGGATGTTAGAAAGAAATTATTAAACCCCTTTTTACATTTGCTCAAAGGAAGACTCTGAACCCTGGACTCCAGCAGTGAAAGGCTAATGCACTCACTCACAGCTCCATCCCACTCCCCTTTCATCTATCATTTCAACCTGTCTGCAGTGTCAGGGAAAACTGAGGATACCGCATCCCAGCGGATTCAGGGAAGCAAAGGGCTACTAGAAGTCATAGATACCTGGCTTTCTGAACAAAAAACAACAGCTTCCACAGCATTTCCAGGAGCTGAGGCGGCACTGCCAGGGAAAAGCCCACTGTCCTCTGAAGCTGTAGCTCAGCTGCTGTTGTGCTGTTCAGAAAAAGTTATCCCAGGCTCCATCCATGAAATAATCAAGGTGCTTGAAGCCCAACTAATTCCCACCCAGAAACTTGCCATATGTTCACCTGTTTTGACTATTTGTCCAAAGAGCAGGGGAGCAGGAAGGGGCTGTGAGCTCCCATCAGGACCCTTGCCATTGTAGTTTCAGATGGGATTTACAAGAAATGCTGCAAAATGCACTTGCCCTGCCCTGGAATCCAGAAAACATCTGTGCAAGTAAAACTTTCAGAGCAATTGCAAACAATAGAGAATAAAAAGTGTGGAATTGTAATCTACTAAATGCAATCATCATTTTTTTTTAAGTCTCCAGCCTTTGAACTAAGTTGTAATTGTTCTCAACTTGCATGTAACTTGTAGTCTGTGCTTCTGAAGGCAAAGATCAAGAGTTTATATCTGTATTTATTACAATCAGTCATAATTATCCCAAAGAAAGCAAAGTAAATCCTTTCCAACAAACACAAGAGCTCTCACATTATTGAATTATTATGGATCTTGTGTTATACCTGAGAGAATGCGAGTGGAACACGCTCGACTGTCTCTCCTCTCAGCAGAGGAGGTTCAATAGAGCAACAAAATATTGGAGCCATTACGGAGTTACCATCCTGCCTCAGAAAGGAAGCAGTATAAATGGAGCCAGTGTGGTGTCTGCAAGGCCATTTGTCATGCTCTTGTAACTGGTGTGGTACATACCCATTATATATCGCATCCTGTTGGATGTCACACTTCTTGCAGTTGCAGAAGTCTCAGGATTCAAGCCTCACTTTTTGATTTACACCAACCTATCTTCATTTTACGGATTCCTCTGCCATGGTTGGGTGACTGCTCTGGCTGCATGCTTTATAATGAGAAGAGCATTTGAAATGCATTTCCTTAAGAGCTTTGAAGCCTCCCACTCTGCATGCAGATTGCAAGCAAGGTACTGCAGGTAGACTGCGAGTTCAGCCAGAGGGAAATGGAGTGGCAAACTAAACGAGGTGTCAGTGTGCCCCCCACTCCTGCTGCCCCAGCACAGATACTCATCTGTGCACACGTTTAATCACAGGCTTTGTTGCTGGCTTTTGGGAAGGTAACATGCTGAAGATCAAAAAGCAAATATTAAGACCACCTATTTTAATGGCTCTGGGGAGAACATCTGGAGAGACAAGTTTTATGAGTCTGTTGGCTCGTGTCCTTTTGAAATGTTTTCAGTGCTAAATGATGTACTTCTCTCACATTTTACTTCCACTGAGACAAGCTGCTCGGTGGCATACTGGGATGCCATGCCACAAATATACTCATTCTGCTGTCACCCAAATATCACTTCCCAAAAGTGCCTACAACTGACTTCAGAAAATTCATGGAGTTAACTTCTAGAGAGGGAAAGTTTTGCCAACGTCATCTCCTGCTGCTGCATTTTTCTGTTGCTACCCCGCCATGCTTCCCTGTTACTATTAATGCTTCCATGTCCTGATTAGCCTCCCCCTTCAGCACCTTCATTCTGCCCAAATCATTCACTGCCATGTAGTCTGGAGACAACTCTTATTCCTACCTCTTCTCTCCATGTCTTCAAAGCCTCGGAGGGGAAGGATTTCACAGAACTAGCAAGGATTTTTTGTTATGGGAGTCTGGGCAATGTAAAACTAAATTCCTGTGGACAGACCATCATCATTGCCAGCCATCATGTCCACAGCCAGACAACAATGACAGTGGGATGATGATTACTCCTGGAGGTGCCTGATACCTTTGTCAAGTACTTGGATCCTGCTTTAGTACCTCCTGAATGAGTTCCCTATTGTCCTTCCAGCAGGACCTCATGGTTGCACTACTCATTCACAGAATTAAAGCTCAGACACAGGGAATTCAGAGTTTGTCAGTTCAGCTATCAACATGCAAAAGCACTCCCACCTTCCCACCCAATGGCAACGTGTGACCAGCAGCAGTGCCAGCACCAAGGACACTGGCACTCAGTGTCTTGTTTCAGAGCAGTCATGAAACTTGAAAGCAAATCCCTTGATTTTCCTCAGTGGCACAAGGTGGTTTTTGGGGCGCGTCACCTTAACCAGTTCCCTCACAGAAAAATAGAACTAGAAGTTCTGCCTCAGGTGCACACCAAATTGTCCTAGCTGCTAGTGCTTGGTGAGAATATTTTGATAACTTCAGTCTAAAGTCAATCCTGAGCATTACACACATAGAGCTGCAGCAGAGCCACCTGTTGCAATCCAACTTGCACCTGGTATTTCTTAAAAAGGCATCATCCCTAGAGATTTTCTGTAATAATTTCTCTCCACTGGATGGACTAGGGAGACCAGGGTGTCGAGGCTCCTAACCCAGGGGGCTTGGTTACATCTCTCAAATCCAGTGAGATCTTGGCACCACTGAAGCCAAAAAGAGCCTCATAGACCACAGCAGGAGCAACCTGTCTGTGCAGCAACCAATGACGCTGTTGTCCCAAAAATGAACTCCAGAGCCAGCTCCTCTACATGGCAGCACAGAATTCAAACTTCGGGGTCATCAGGGCAACTCTGAGTTTACCTTTTAAAAAGAAACCCTCTAAGTATTTCCTTCAGCAGAATATTTAATCATGAGTGTAAGTTTGTCAAATGCCATCTCTGACCTCCAAGCTTTTATTGATTACCTGCAAGTCCATTGTGTTGCATTACGCTCACTCAGGCTACAGGGCAGAGAAGTCAAGAATAAGCTAAAAAAGTCCGATTTTAAAAATAGATAAGAAATAGTCTCATTCTCAAGTTAACAAATGGTGTTACAATTAGCTGTGCAATAGAGGGACAAGAAACACTGAATTATACTCTACAAGGTGGAAGAAAATCTCACCAAAAGAATCTCTGAAATTCTGAAACTCCACATAAAACTGAGGGAGACACCAGCCCTTCCCAAAGGAATAAACCATATCTGTGGAGACTAGTGGGTATTCCTGCAATTGCACGTCAACTAAAATAATAGCAAGGGGATTTAGACAACATGATTCTGCTACCAGAACCTAAATGTCACCCTCTCCCTAATTAGGGTTAGAGAAGAGGGAATGGGAATTGCAACATGGAAATACTTTCTTGAATTCCTTCACCAAAGAGAGGAGCTTATTTAGTCCTTGTCCCAAACACACCTTCTTTGTGCACAAATCCCTGGATGTGACTGGAAGCCCCAGTAGTACAGTGATACACTGGGGAAAAAAAGTAAAACTCAACTGTCCAGTGGCAAAAAGTAAAAGAAAATTTGTATTTTTCAAATTGAATGTGCTTTAATTCATTCTGCTTGTTTTTCACTCTTTGGTTCCCAAGGATTTCCAGGAGATGTAGTCACCTGGAAAAACTCCCCACACTAACACACAGAGGGATTTTTTCCTTTCTCCCCAGTTGGTCACCCTGCAGCTCATTTGGACATGCTGGTGAAAGCAAGAAGGCAATAGAGATTGGTAAGGGGGAAATCAACTGGGTCTTCTCAGGGCAGAAAATAATATTTTGTAGTGGGTGAGGGGAACAGAGACCAGAGCTGAGAAGCTGGCAAGGCACCACCTGTGAGGATCCTAAAGGTGAGCAGGGGAAGCCTGAACTCCCATTTCCCTGCCCTCCCTTTGAATGGAGAGCCTACCTTTATTTATTTTGGCTGAAAGCTGTGCTGACAGACATCAACAAGCCAAGACTAAACACTCATTCTCTAAGAGCTGCCTCTTCAGCTGGAGTTACAAGAAGAATTTGGGACTTCTTAGCTGAATCCCAGTGAAAAGACGTGTGGTACCAACTCTTCTTTGTCAGGCTGTGAGAGCTCCCTTCTCATGGGACAGGGGAGCACCAGGAACACCCCTGTGTGCTTGGCAAAACCTCACAGATTAGGGCTGGATAATTTCAGTGGCAGAGCTAACAAAAGAAGAGCAGGTGAAAGCCCAGGCCCAGCTTGTGTTTCCTCACTTGTGAAAGACCTGCAGCAGCCAGCACGAGTGTGTGGGGTGATTTGGGAGGAGAGCTGAGCTAAATGCCCCTGAAGCAGGGCTTGTTGCACAAGTGAGATCAAGGTTCACTCTCTTGGTTATCAGCCAACAGAGGAATAAGGAGAGAAAGCAAGGAGAGCTCTGCTTTATAGGAGAAGGAGCTGTGGCACAAGCTGCAATAAAAGAACCTTTCAAGGTCACAGCACAATCCTGTGCCAAAAGCAGAAGGGAAGCCACAGTCCTGGTGCACAGCCACAGCAGAGCCCCAGGCTGCGGCAGCTGCACCACAGCTCCTAATAAACCATGCTCTGCCTCTCCTACTCTCTTCTTCCTCCAAGCCCCACATTTTAAACTTTTTAAACGCAACACTCTGATTTAGCAAAAGCCTGGACACCTTTTTCCCCTCTTTTATTAAAAAAAAAAAAAAAACGAAGAAGAAGAAATGAGGTTCTTGTTAAAGGGAATGGAAGCGATACAGCTGTGGCTGTGATTAACGTAGTTCAGGGTTGAACTGAATATTGCTTCTTCCCTGCAGTATTTTTAATTACACTCCTGATTTTATATTTGGAGACTGTCATAGACCTGTTCTGGTAAATTGTCAAGCAACCACAAGTCAAATATGTGTTAAATATGAGAATATACTGCCATTTTTATCTGATTTGTGGTTCATTCACACTATGTTATCTACTTTTAATTAAATACCATAAAATACACATGGTCAGCAGTTTGACTTTTCATTTCCTTACAATGTCAGTAATTCAGCTTGATTGTTGCCACCTACCATAGAATTGCATTTTAAAGATGTTACCCCTGCACGGTGCAGATCCAATATCAGAACAATTTAAACTAGTTGCTAAAAATAACTGCCACCTACTTAGGAGCAGCTCTGCCTTTAACAGTCACATGCAGATTTCATGACTCTTTGCCTGCCTGGCGAGGACGGGCAGCCTTGGGAGGCATCGCAGTGGCCTTGATTTTAGGGGTGGGGGGGTCGGGTTTTGGGTTTGTGTGAAATGCTTGTGTCATCTCCGTGTTGATTGATAGCCCACCTTGTTCGTTAAAGATATGGCTTGGATTTTGCTAGATTACCCCAGGCATTGGAAATAAGAGCCTTCCTACTGGAGGCATGCTATGCATGGACTTAAAGTTCACCACTTCATTAATAACACTCCTCAGCTGGACATTTTACGTGCCTCTCTGATATATGACTGTTTAGGTGCATTTTTTCCCCCTTCCTAACACTCTTTTAAAGGGGAATGAGTATTTTTTTTAAAGACTTATTTAATTCTTTGACTTCTAGGTTATATTGTCGCTCTCCTGAAATTGCCAGATCTCGTTATCCTGGCTGGATTTCTTTGACCACTGAAAACAATTCATTAAAATGAACAATGGCTGAGCATCCCTAAGAATGACAGACTGAACACAGGAGCAGCAGCATCATGTCAGACCAAGGCAAATCCAGTGACTTGTCTCCAACAGTCACAAAGAGCAGATACCCAGGGAAGAGAAGAACAGAACCGCCCCGTAACATCCAAAGTCCCTGAACACCCTCCCAGCCCCTAACAATCTGGGGTGCACAGGTTTTTCTGAACCAGAGTGTTTTTGCATAAAGCAGCCCTCAGTAGATTTTTTGTCATATAAATCTGAGCAGCCACCCTTTAAACACCCGAAAATTTGCAGCATCCACAACATCCTGCAGAAAGAAGCTCCTGGTGTATGCTACATGTGCCATGAAGCAGCAGCACACTTTGTTTGCCCCAAAGCCTTACTCAGTAGCTTTATTTGATGTTCCTTTACTTTGTATGAGAAGAAACAATGAGCCATCTTTCCCTGCTCTTCATCTTGATGCTCGTAGTTATCATTTTACAGCCCCCTGTCATATCCCCTCATCTCTTTTCCCAGCTAAAGAATCCTAGACTATTTTACGATTCTTCATACAAAGCCATTCTCTGACTCTAATCACTCACTTTCCATGCCTTTTCCACTCCTGCTGTGTCTGAAGTGTTGGAACTGAACCAAGTATTCAAGATGTGGGCAAAGCGTGGATGTCTAAAGTGCTGAAGAGTGTCTCCTCTTTTGTGTCTCCTCTTTTGTTTTGTATTACTTTACTAATAGCTCCTAACAGTAAGTCAGCCTTTTTTAAAATAAATACTAAGCACTGAGGTGATGCTTTCAAAGCCCAGTGTTATAACCACATCTTTTTTCCCAAGTGATAGTATTCAATTCCACGCTCATCACCATCAATGCAATGCTGCGACTTTCACCCCACCTCTCTTACATCCACACTGAATTTCATCTCCCACTCTATCGCTCAGGGACACAGTATGAAAAGGCACTTCCTCAGTTCTTTGCAGTCAGCCCTTGCCTTTATTACCTTGAATAAGTTGGCATTCACCTCCAAACTTGCCATCTTATTTCTCACCCTGCTTTTTTAGCACATTTATAAAAATATGGGCTGTAGCACAGACCTCTGCAAGGTTCGGCTGTGGAAATGACCTCTCTATTCCTCTCCACTGTTTCCCATCTTTTCAACAATTATTTATCCATGCAAGAAACTTATGGAGGTTATTTCCTGAAAGACCCTTGGATGAAGCACTTTTTCAAATGCCTTTGTGAATTCCCTGAGGACCATATCACCCAGATCTCTTTGTTCATTTGCCTGGGGACTCCTTCAAAGGGTTCCTGAAGATTTGTGAGCCTTGTCCTCCCTTTTCATTCTTGAACACAGAACTTCAACATTTTGAAGGATGCCTTCTTGCTTCTAATAATCTGTTTTACCCTATGATTTGTCATGTCAGTTCCCCTTTGGTCTTTCTGAAGTAATTTGAAGAAAAACAGGTGATGAACATTCCCTCAGAAGTGCTTAAGGGATAGCACTGGGATATTTGTAAGCTATCAACAACTAAGTTACAGAAAATACATGGGGGGTGGGGGAGTATTTTATGCTCCACCAGTGAAAGATCTAATCAGCAGACTAATTCCCAGGTGTCAGAAGCCCTACACCATCTCCCTTGGCCAACATCAGAAAGCACGTGGTTCAGTTTCCCACACACAGGCAGATTTGGCTTCTGGAATACGTTAACGTGACTGATTGCTCCTGGCAGAACTCAGAGGAGCCTTAATCTGAAGCAGCAGCTATGAGCAGGCTGAGGAGAAAAGCCCCAAGCCACCCATCCCTGCTGCACACAGGTTGGGCAGGTCACACCCAAGAATTCCAGACCTTTGGCTTCTCCCTCTGTCTGCCATCTGCAGTGTAGGAGGTGTCAGCTGGACTTCTGCATCCACTTCTGAGTGCCAAAAGTCAAAGAGGACATCCCACAGCTAAAACTCACCTGGGGAAAACATGCTCAGGAGTCCCCACATGGGCCTCCTGAACAAATAGGGGTGTTGATCCTCAAAAAGGATCAGAGAAACTGAGAGGCAGGAAAAGAATATCCAAGTGTATAGAAGACTCCATCTGAATGGAAGGGAACTGCTTTGTTCCCATTCAGAATGGGCAGGACAAGAAATCATGGACAGAAAGGGAAAATCCACTGGGTGCCAGGACATTATTTTAAGAGTAAAAATAGCGACTGAAGGTTTTTAAGAGTTGATCAGAGAACCATCTGTTAGAAATGAAATAGATATAATAGGTCTTGTTTGGATCAGTTGATCTCTTGATATCCCTTCCAGTTCTCTTTTCTAGGATTTGTTGTCCAAATCCAATTGATTTATATAGCCTTTGAATCAAACCCTTAGGAAACAATTACTGTCAACACATACACATTAAAAAAAAGAGGGAGAAAACCCCATTCTTAATTCAATATATTTCACTGAAGATACAAAATAAAGAGTTTTCAGTGAAGGAGACCAAACCAAGGAGTTGGAATTGTGTTACAGAAAAGTGAGACGTTTAAAGCAAGTTCATAATCTACGAAGGGGCATCTACTGTGTCTGAATAGTCGTATGATCTGAACAGGAGCCTTATTTAGCTTTAAGAAAAGGGCAGATGTGGGAAAAAACCCTCTCAAATACAGAAAAGAAAAAGAGGGCAATCTTGTTTTGATTTTTAGATTATCATGGAATATGCATAAAACTCAGAAACAGATTATCTGAGAAAAACTGAACTTTCTCCACTGGTTAGAATGCTCTTCCTTCATTTTGAATGAAGCAGAAGCCCTTGTTCCATGATGAGAAAACAAATGAGCAGATTAAAAAAATGTCACATTAGCTAACCCCTCTGTAGGTTTCATAAGCCTGGAAGGCCTCATCTGTAGTACCTGGAGGTGACATTTCCTAAATACTCATTTATGATTACGAATCGTTTTCTCTAAGGGGAAAAAGATTAAGATTTCACCAACCAACCAACCAACCAACCAACCAACCAAACAAAAAATATAGGCAGTCCTAAAAGATTGTGACAAGTCAGCCTAGCTTGTCTGGTATGTAACTCTACCCAGCATCTCTTTTGTAAATAATTGAAGCCAGATCTCTCTCTAAATAAGAACAGTGAGTAGCATCTAAAAAGGAGAAGAGGGTTTCATCGCATTTGGTGGCTGCTGTGACAGATTGTGGTGTGGGGTGATATTAAAGGATAAGACACAGCAGTTTGGAGTTGGTGCTGAGAACCTCAGCATTGCACAATGCACCACGAGGTGTTTCCTCCTCCCCACAGAGCTCACACTTTCCTGACAGCTCAGGAGTCGCCTGGGGCAGGGGCTGAGAGTCTCTCAAACTTCATCAGGACAGTAAAGGAAAATGCTTCGGAATATTTAATAGGCTGAAGATTAAGGGAAGACAAACAAGGCAAAGACAATGAGGACGTGCTAGTTGAGAACAGGAGTGTCAGTAAGGAAAGCATCTTGGAAATATGTCAGAAGTCTAAAAGCTAGGACAGTTTAGCTATAATTTTCAATCTTCCCTTGATTTTGAAAAGGTTTTCTGACCCACAGCCTTTTTGTTTCTAACCTAGGAATAACAAACTTTTACTTATCTAGTAAATTTCATGAAGTTTGATTAATCAACATAAGCAAAATACTTTCTTGAGAGATGGAAGGTCAAATTAATGTCAGGTCGTGGCAAATCTGTATTTGAAAAAGGACTTTTGTTATAGGTATTCCTATTTACTGAAAACACCACTAATTAGGTTTGTCATGAGCTGAAAAGAAAATATGTTTGTAAAAGGATTACAAAGGAGATCATGAGGTAATCCCAAGATGCTAACAGTGAGTTTGACATTCAGGACCAAACCTAGCCCAGGCACAATTGGTGTAACTACATCCAAATTAAAAGGAGAGAATTTAACCCCAAGCCGAGAAAAATCAAGCTGGATTTGAAAAAAGAAGGGATTTATGGTAATGGGAATAACTGCCTCCCTAGGCTATAGCACCTAAAGTATAACTAACATGGAAAAAGAGCAATGAGTCTGCCATAGCCAGGGAGCAGAAGATGGAGGGTTTTCCTGCTAATCCAACGCTTCCCAGGATTATTTTAATCTCCAGAACTTGTTTAATGCCACCTCATCCCTTTGTAGGAGTTCCATTTCCAGGTGTCCTGAGCAGGAGCCTGAGAGCTGTCTGTGACTGTCAGTGCTGAAGGCCTGCTCCAGAGAGTGCTGGAGTAACCAAAGCTCCTGAAAAGTGTCTTACAGGCAGGTTATTGTCATCTCCTCTTTCCAAACCACACCTCAGCTGTGGGTTTAAAACAAGTGTAATGGGGCATGGTAGGGAGATGCATGAACTGTTGCTTTAAAGATGAGACGAGACAGAGAGAAAAAGATTCTGTGGCTACTGCCCAAAAATTATTAAGATAATGATTAAACTAAAAAATGCAAATACACAAGATGTTTTGTGCTGCTAGGCAAGACCAGAACTGATATTAAAATGTCTTGTGAACATTATAACATGTTCAGAGGCAGAGGGGGTAGAAGACACAGAGGAAAACAGAAGAGAAGCCATATGGTCATAGCCGGTGGTCAATGGAAAACAACAAACCCAAATGAGAAAGTACAGAAAGAGAAATACAAAGTTTGGGGGAGAAATGTTTATCATCACACCTCTCTTTTGCACTTGCACAGTGAATTCTGGGCTGGTGCCCCACCGTGTTCAGAACTCCCACCCGAAGCCAAATGTAAGGACTCTCTGAGGTACATTCCTGAAGCAGGGTGCAATGAAAAGGGGTTTTTTCATAAGTAGAGGAACAATTACAAGCCTAAAAGTAAACCGTGACAGTTCTGTGATTCCCTGATTCAACTGTGCTGCTGGAGCTGGCATTTTCCACAGCAATCTGAACCACTAGGAAGCTACACTTCCATCTCAGCATATTGAACCCTCCTCAGGTTGCCACCACCACAAAATCTGGGCAAGATTTGGGATAAGTAAGAAATGGCTTGTTCAACAAACAGCATTTCAAAACCTAAGAAAACCAAATATTCCCTGTTGCCTCACCTTTCAGGTCCCAAACCTACCTTAATTCTCTACAGTAACAATCTCTATCCCTGCTTTATGTGAGGAAATAAGATGGGGAGGGAAAAACTAATTTTATGTCAGAGCAAATTAAGACAGTGTAATTGACTGTGGAGAGGGCAGCAGCCGCTTGCCTTCCCAGCTGCAGACACATTAAAGATTTACACACTCTGTGTCTGTCTATTAGGGGTAGTGGGAACAATCCCTTCCTGTGCTTACCCCAAAAGTAATCCAAGCAATGATACGTCACAAAAATTGGCTGCACATCACCCTCACTGCGGGCCAGCAGGTATCTGAGCAGCACAGCACACGAATATGCATGACTGAGGATGGACAGCATGACATTTATTAACCATGCACACAATTAAAACCCTTTAAATACATTCTTGGAACAAAAATAACATATCTTGAATTCCACGGGACTGCCCAGGCTGCCATCCTCAGTAAGTTTGGCTGCAGAGAGCTACATAACCAAATCACTGGTGTGGCAGCAGCACTCCAGGGACTGGTCTCCTATCAGGCCAGCTGCCCAATCAGCAGTGAAGCACTGGAGCTCCACGAGCACGTTAAGACAGCACAGCATGTGTGGGATGATATGGGGAACCTGATCAGAACATGGGTGCAGGCTGAGGCCAGCCTGCTGCTGCTGGCTAACCCCACACCCAGAGCCGGGGAGAACAGTGCAGAAACAGTCACCACTGCATCCGTGCTAACACCAAAGCCCTGCTCAAAAGAGGAGTCCACTGCTCACATGTGAATGCTGTGAGAAGAGGAGATTCAGAAGTTCAGTCTTGCTGCCATAGAGCTGTTTCTTTTCCATGAACAGTCTGGAGCTGTGCTTGCAAGGTACATTTTTTTGTAATTTAATCACGTCATCCACTGAGCCCCCATTAGCTCAGTTTTGAGCTCCAACCTGACTTTCCCCCAATGTTTCTTTTTCTCTCTACTGTGCCCCTCTGATCACTTTTATCCAAATTATCTTCTTTGTAAAACTTCTCCTCTAATTGCTCCAGGAGAGAGACATTGCTACTGGCCTGTCCACAGAGGACTTTGTGCTCCAGACAGACTCCAGTGGTGTATTAATAGAATAACTGAAACTGGGTTAGGGCAACGAGTGACTCCCAACAAGGCGGCCCACCGGCTTTGTACGTCTGGAAACGACAACTCCTTCATAATGCTACAAGTCTAAAATTAGAGGAGAGGGAAAAGGCCTAAGGAATAACCTACCTTCCACACTACAGGCAAATATCCTGCTTGGAACCATGTAAGAGCATCAGACATTCAAAGCTGCCTTCTTCTGGGACAGTTGTTAGTAACGTTGTCTGAGAAAGGAGAATTTGTAGAAGAGATATAAATGTATACATCAATCAATACCTCCTCACATATCATCAACTCTCCTGGATATCTTAAATTCAGAGACAATACTTCTGCAACTAGCTTGCATCACAGGCAAAGAACTGACAAGCACAGAAGTAACCAAAGTAATGTAGGAATTTGTAAGATGTTTTGAATTTCGAAAGTTTCCTTCTTCCCCAAGTGAAACAGCTTCAAAATAGCATCAAACTTGTACCTCATGCTTGATCAAGACATCAATGACTGACGTTTCATGAGACTTTCCAAAGAGGAGGAGCAGGCAAGACAAGTGCTGTAAGTGGCTTGCTAAGCATTGCTGAAAAGCAGGTGGAGATTTGGGGCAGGGAGAAGAAATTGAATAGAGAAGGATACGGTGTGTTGGAAAGCAGGGCAGAAGGTGGAGGAAGCAGGACAATGCCTGGATTCTTTTCTAACAGCTGTAGTTTGAGCAACTCAGTGGTCATCCAGCCAACATGGACCAAAGGCAAACACCCAGCAGCATCCACAGAGGTGTCACAGCTTCTGTGGGTTCGGTGCACAGGATGGGTGTCACCACCCTCAAGGCACACTCCCTCTCCCTGAATATTTCTCACCTTTCCAGCACAGTCCCACTGCCAGTTTACCATCACAACGCCCCACAATGAATTTGCAAGCACCAGGATACACCATCACTTTTCCTTGACTGGCCTGCAGCAGCACCACCAGCTTCCCAAAGCAAGACCTTCCCGCAGCCAGCTAGTACACATCTCAAAGCAGGTGTTGAGTTAGCATCATCTGAATTCATTCCACTGGAAGCACCCCCTGTGCCCCAGCCAACTCCATTACTGCTGGGGAGAGAAGCTTTTGGCTGTCATGTATCTTTCAAAGCGAGTTAGCGAGGCCGCGCGTTTAATTCCCAGCTTGGCTCACGTTTCCTCTCCAGCATCGGCGCACCTCCGAGCCCTGCACTACTGCACTGCCACCAGCTCCAAGGAATCCGGAGATGCTGCTGCTGCTGCTGCTGCTGAGTGGATCTGTTTATATCCGTAAAAATTAGTGTTGCAGCTCCACCTAACTTAAACAGTTTTGCTTAGGAAATTACAGCGTGGCATTCGACCGGCTGTTTAGAGCACGGAGGAGTCAGTGGGCATTGGCAGCGTGGTTTTAATTAAGCAGGTAAAGCCTAGATTAAGCTGCATCAAATAGAGAGTGTTTCTTTAATTCGGTATTGTTGCTCTCCTCAGCCAGGGCATAAGGGGTTGGCCTTAAAATCCTTGTAACTAAAAAGCCAGTCTCATGACCAACTACATAATTGATTAAACACAACTGTGGACTACCATTATCGGGAAGTGCAATTTTCCCGGTGTCGCTTCGAGTCTGAAATACCTCAAGGGTAATTACAGCCCGAGATGCAACACAGAAGGCTTTGAAGTAGGGAAAGAAAAGATTAGGGTGGCTGAGACGGTCTGCGCCTGTTCATTTGTCCTTCACGGCAAAGACGCTTAAGCCGCGGCGGAGCGGTGCCCCGCCAGCCCCGGCGGTCGCGGGCAGCGCCGCGGGTCACGCCGAAAGCACCGCGGAGACGCGGCCCCTTCCCCCGGCCGCCCTAATGAAAGTTTCATGCAGCTGTGCTCCTCTTTCCCTCGGATTTGCCATGCCTCGCTGCCCGCCGCCGGGCTGACCACTCACCGCGGCCAGGAGTGCACTTGCTCTGACCAGCTAAATTATTTACCCCAGGAACAATTATATAACACGATTCGCCAAGCTTTAAAAAAAAAGAAAAAAAAAAAACGACCCTCTTCGGCCTCTGAGAAAAGAGGCACTAAAACTAATTCAGAAATTAAGAGATCCAGTCTTTATTTCTAATTAATAACAGGTTAGAAGTAAAAACCGCTGTTAGTGACAGAACATAACGAGGAAAGCAAACCGGCATTGTTAAGAGGGCTATTTAAAGAAATGTTAATGAATTGAATTTGAAGTTCTTCTTAGTCAAGCAGGAAACAAGTAATGGTTTAAAGAGGAAAAGTGAAGCATTATTAAATGCTGTATATTTATTATGTCAGTGACCAGTTTGCCAGAGGCTTTGAGGTGAGAAGGGAAGTTCAAATCCTTTCCACTGCATTTACAGCTACGGAAAGGTAAATTCATGGGCTTCCTCACATACCACACAAAGGCTTAGTAATTTGTTTGGATTAATAGCATATTGTCGAAGCATAACACTCACACTTTAAAACTAACAAATTCAGTGAGAGCACAGAATTATCATTTAACCATTACTGTCTTCATAAAAACAAGTGCTCTTAATGCTTTGCAGTACATCTTTAAAGTGCTTTAAAAGCCAACAGCTAATTTATCCTGCCACAACCTACCTCGTGGTAGGCAGGGATTGTTATCTCCCCTCTGCAGTTCAATGAACAACGGGGAGTTAAGTGACTTGCCCGGGGCCACAGAGAAAGTCAGTGTCGGCTCTGGGTGCAAAACTCTTGAGCTCTTGGGGTGCGTGATCGCTCCAAGCAGATTTTGGGTAACTCGTTCACAGTGTGGTACTAATTAACGAGTCTTTGAGGATTTTTTTTGTCTTTCATAACTAGTTTTTTTCAGGCTTTGACAGGCAGGTATCTTCCTCCTCTGAACCACTGTAGAGTTAGGGTTTTTGGATGGTCCTGCTTGTCCATCCTGGCTCTGTACAATATTAGAACTGTACTGCACACAGACCCAAGGGGTCCCCTCTAGCACTGACAGAAGGTTTCATCAGGAGAGAACACAAAACTTTCTGAACTTTATATGCTTAGGAGCAACATGTGTGCCCTGCAAACTGCACCCCAAAAACTGAAAAGGAGGTCAAAGGCCCCCACATGGCCCTGCAGGAGAATCAAGGAGTGAGACGTGCCCAGTACATATACGAGATGAACAGTTGAACAGCTTGAACAGCTCTTGCCACTGCTTGTCCCTGGAAGCAGTGCTGGTTTGGAGCCATCTTTGTGTTCCATGATGCCTAGAGAGCATTTTTCATGTAGGGCTGCTCAAGGTTGCAGTGGTCATTAAATGTCTCCAGGAATCCATTTCTGAGGCTGACCATTATCACACACCATCTCTAGAGGATAAGAGCATTATTTTGGATGTTATCACTCAGGGATATCACTCCCCTGCTCTTCCAGGTGGACCCCTGTTATCAGCTGTGCTTGCTTATATTGTGCCAGTGGAGTGCTTGGCAAACCACTTCCTGCAATGAGGACCTCAGCTAGATTGCACAGCATAAAAGGGAATTGTGCCACTACACTGGAACATGGCAGTGTGGGAGAGCAGCCTCCCTCTGGCACTGACCAACATAACCCCAGTGTTAAAGCATGCAAAGTTAAGCTGCCATGGGTATGAAAATAACCACCAAAGCATTAGGTAACAAAGATCTGGCTATGGGCAGTCCACAAACAGAATGGACAAAAGTCCTGGCACCATCAAACAGCTTTGAAAAGAGCTGTAAGGCAATTCCTGTTCACCTCACCTGGATGGATGAGGTGGGCAGAGGACCTGCTCCATAGAGGTAGTCCTGTCAGCAGATCAGATTTACAGCTGGACTGAAAAGCCACTCTGATTTATCCCTGCACACACCACCCGCTATCTCCTATTCTCAGGTGCACCAACTGCAGTTCAGCCTCCCAGACGAAAGCCCTAAGAACCACAACTGCCCTGCCTTTCCCAGCTACGTTATCTCTGACATTCACAGATGTACAAGAAGACGGATGATTCCTACCTACTTCAACATACACAAAAGCTCTGACAGTGCCAGGCCCTGGAGGCTGGGGAGAAACTTTGCTCTACCCTTTGCAAAACCAGAGCGCACACAGCTGAGCTGACTGCTCACCACAAGCACTGGACACTTGTGGGTTTAGTACTGAGAGGTCCAAACTCTGCAGCCAGCCCAGGTTTCTTTATCCAAATGAGACTTAATTTGACACACAGTGCTATCTCAGTGCCCCAGGTACATCTGGTGGATCAGAGGTCACACCTCGTGCCTGCCGGGTTTTTACGTTTCTGCACAGAGGAACCTGTGGTTGGTATCAGTGACAGGAATTTCAAAGAGTGCAGAGGAGGAAATAGCAGAGATGAAAAAATGGACATTATTTTCCCTCCAAAGCTGGTATGAAGGCAGGCTGGTATAAAGCTTTGTAGCTAACAGCATCCAAGAAAAAGAAAAAGTGGAAAACATTGTGAGCTGAGTGTCCATGAAATGTGACTCATTAAAAAATATTCACTGTCCTTGCCATGGCACATTTTAATCACACCTTATTCCTCATCTGTACTCGACTCTTCAGTAGGACTATTCAACTGAACTCATGCTATCTTTTCAAATATTAAAAAAAAGCCAAACTTGATATATTAAACCTTCTGTTAACATTATTCTGGAGGTCAAACCGAACTCCCAAATAAACATTTGCTGGATTTTATTTATTTCCACCAGATTTTATATTAAATCAGTGTGCACATATTCGCTACTGTTTAACATCCAAAAACCAAAATTATCTCCACACTTAGACCTGTGAAACCATTATACCTGGAGTTCCACTGAAAAAAGCATATTTAAATCTCTGCAACCACACATAATTTTCCTTGCAGGCAAGGAACAATCATCTAGAATTAAGCAAATATACTATACCCATAGCAACCCAATTTTTGGATTTCAGGTAATACCAGTGATTGTTTAATCATGTGTATTTCCCAAATACCTTTAAACTAAGGATTTGGATATCTCTTCCCAGGCTTCCTAGCTCAGTCCTGTACAAAGAAAGCAATTTTTACGAAAAAGGATACAAAAGCTTTTACTTAATAGCAGACACACACAATCATTTGAAATTCTGTCTAATTAAAGTGTTAACTTTCTATAGAGAGCTGATGTTTGCTCAGAAGAGAGGTAAAGCTGTGATGTTTGCAGATATCATTTCAGTTGTATTGCTTCCAGGGAGTATTTTATTTGTGCAAACCTAGAATCCTTCTCTACTCCATGTAAAAAATAGATTAGTCCCTTGATAGCCTTGAAAGTCATATCACTCACAAGAAAATTAATAATGCATTACAAAGTATATAAATTTTAAAAATTAGAGGAAGTAGGTTGTAATGGTCCGAGGACCACTGTCCATCCCTGTTCACATCCAGCTTTCACAGAGAGTTTAACATCTTCCCCTCTGACAGCACAAAAAGGTAGGAGCACAATTATTTCTGACAACTCCCCATTAAGCCCCCGGTGTCCCTGGCCGTCCCGCGGATGCAGCGGAGCGGAGCTATGGCTCCAAGACAAAAGCTCCGAGCAATGGAGGGGAGGGGAAGGCACTGTCCAGGCAGCTGCTCCTTGGTGGCTCTGGTCCCCACTCTGGCCCCCTAATTTAGAAGATGCTCCCAAACCTCGTTCTTCAGGGGTCTGCAGTGCAGCTCACTGTGCAGTGCCAAACCCCAGCTAACAGAACTGCCCCCCTCAGCCTCCTTAGAGCAGAGGTTCCTCCTTTCAGGGTGCTGACAGCGAACAGGATTTGGGAATTTGCTGCACCGTAATAATGAAGAAGCACTGAGCCTGAGCAGGCTTTGGTACGTAGTATTTCTATGGCAATTGCTTCAACTCGTCAATGGTTAAAGGGTATTTTAAAGGAAAACAAAGAGAAAATAGAAGAAAATGGACATTTGGAGGATAAATACATCATGCACTGAGGAAAGCAAAGCAGACAGGATCCTGTATGCAGCTCACCCTTGTAGCAAGGTTTGCTCTAGCAAGAGTAAGGAAAAAGAAGTGCTTGATGTTGGAAGCAATAGAACTGGTGGTTTGAACTGCGTAATTAAAGCGTGCAACCCCTCCTTCCAAAAGTTTCCATGACAAGTCTGCTAATGAAGTGGGCAGGGAACTCAGTGAGGAAGCAGAAAGGAGGGAAAGAGCCCAGACCCTCAGTTGTGTTGTTGAGGTCCCCACCCCGATTTTGGTGTGGGGCACAGAGAGCCACTGTGATCCTTGGAGGCACCAGAGGAGTTTCAGTCCATTTTTCAGTCAGCACAAAGCTCAGCCCCCCCTGCCTTTTGCTTAGAGCCATATCTCTGAGGATGACCTGGAAACACATTTCCAGTGCCACTGTGGCAGGCTGTTGTGACACCAGCACTAAATAATACAGTCTTTGTCAGCAGCAGGAAGAATACGGCAATGCAAACTCGGCCATTTTCTTTTATCTTCCTAAAGTCCAAAGTGGTCACTGTTCCTTCTGGGTTTGGGGGAGCAGAGTGAACGGGAGGAAAGCTTTCCACCTGCATCCTTCCTCAGACAGCAGCAAGCTCAGTCAGGCTTCAGGTGCCACCTGAAGAGATCAGCACTGCCAGCAGAGTCTCCAGAGGCGTCAAGACTCCCCACCTCATTTCTAAAACATAGAGCAACACGGACATTTCCTTTGCAGCTGCTACAAATACTCTAAAAAATAACAGGGTCTGGCTTTTATATGACTGCCACACACACACACACAAAAGAAACCCACTCTACCACATGTAATCACTCCCTCTGAGAAAACAAGTTGCTACGGGTTGTGCGGAGCTTCCTGAGCACTCGGGATAATGAGGGAACAGAATATATGCCATGGGAGTTCAAATCTGAGTTTACCAGCACAACACTAACTCAAAAATTTTGAAATTCACTGCAAAATGCTACCTGGAGTTTTTGTGGCATCCAGAACAACCTTAACAATACCTTCTTAATCCCTCACCAAGAAAATAAAAGCAGCACAGATCAGGAATAAAAGGTGTGCAGCAACCTGCTGGTGCAACCTATATGGCTTTGCTCTTTTGTGCTGAATATTGGCTTTATGTACAACTTCAGCAGGCACACAGAGCTGGGAAAGCGAGCACAAAGAAATGCTGGGGGCTGCAGCCATGTCCAGCAGGTCCTGGGTCCACGTATGGGTGATGCCATAAAGGGACAGGGACAGCCCCGAAGGAAACCTGGTGGCATCCTGAAATCCCAGCCTCCTGTTTTGCACAAGGAGAGGAATAACTCAGAAAGAAAAGAGCTCATGGCTGGATTGTGCTGAGATCCAGCAAAGGTGGGCAGGAAGAGCTGCTCTGGCTCTGGCCCACATCCAGGGGAGCAGAGCACCCCTCTCCTCAGCCCTCTGCATAAGAGATAATGCTGAGAATACTGTGAACAGCTCTGGAAAAAAAAATCAACCCAATTTTAAAGCCAAATTGTGCATATAAAATAGAAATAATCACAAGTCAATCTATTGATTGATTCTAATATCAGAGAAGGATAGCTGTGATTTTAATACATTCCTTAAATATCAACATGCCTGCTTCTTTTCTCCTAAAAAGGTCTTATATTTTGTTTGTGTTCCTTCTAACTCGCTGTTCCTTGACTGTGCAGCACAATGTTGCAGTTAGAGCTGTCAACCATCCTGGAGTCATAAGTATTTTTCAGACCCCTCATTAACAAACAAGCTTCCAATCTCAATATGTGTTATCAAAATGAGATCTTTTCTCAACAGTTGACAATTATGTATTATACAGTTACAAGTTTACAACTGGTGACACCATATTGTTAGATTTTGGTCCTGACTTTTAACAATGTGCTGCCTAATTACATTTTGTATTATATTCTGAATGTAAAGGAGTATTTTATTTGTGGCCCCACTTTATTCTGCAATTTGTTTCTCAATAAATGCAAAATAATAAAAGCCCAAATCCTAGAGCGTGGAGTATTTTTATTGACCCAAGTGTTCTGCTAGTAAACACAACTTTGATGGTTTCATGAGTGAAAGTTTATTAGGCTGTGTTAGTTTTAAAATACAATTGCCAGGGGACTGATGTTGAAATCATTTCTTGCAAGACAAACTCGGTTTTGGATGCTTTCCCAGCCCAAGCACCACAAGCAGAGCAAAATGGCTATCCCGGACACATGACATTTCGCATTCATTCTCGAAGTGGCAAATGTTTAAACATTTTAATGCTGTCTGCCACTTACACAGAAAGAAAACAAAAAAAACAGCTGTGAAAGACCTGCTCCCTGTTTGGTGTTTTCAGGGTAGTCCTCACAAATAAGTGGCCAAATACCCTCCTTATAGGTCCACCCCATCGGTAGATACCAGTCTGCCCATCAAAACAGTGACTAGAGAGTGACAATCTATTGCTTTGAGTTGTGTCATATTTCTAAATTAATTTATTTTCACTTAGTTTTATGAAGCCATCCCCAGACTTCATCTCTGAGAGTTAGAGAATTAGATCCAAATGGTCCTGCCCACCCTAAAACTCATGATCCAGCCCAAGGAGAGTTAAGGGGCTCTTTTCCAGCATTACTGGAAAGGCCTCTTCTGAAAAGCCACAACATCAGCCAACTGCATGTTTCAGACCTGGCAGCATGTTTCGGGAAGTGCCACTTCCCAGGAGTCCTCTAAGGGAAATAGGAAGCAGGGACTTACTGCAGGGGGAACACAATGGAGCTGTTTTGAAATACCCTCTGTTCCCCAGATCCCCGAGCTGCCCAACAATAACCTGACCCCTGCCAGCTTTTAGAAACAGCACCATGTGGCCTTATAAACTTACATTTTGAGCAGCCAGGAGAAACCCTCCCCGCTGCCCCACAAAGCCATGAGGTCAAATGAACACCCAAGTTTTTAGCTCTTCTCTCTGCCAGCAGCAGAACCAGACTCACTGGTAGCAGGACAGCCCCACAGACTCAGGCAGGGGACACATCCTTGAGATCCTGACTGAGTCAGCACCCATCCCACGGGACCTCTCCTCCTCTCTCTTACCTTGGTGTGAGCCACGGCTGGTGCAACACTTTTGCTAAAAGGTTCCCAGGTGTTCACAAGGCCCCTTGAAATAAGGTTTGGGAGATTGTTAGGAGAGCATTCCCTTGCAGAGGGGAAGATCATCACCGAGGGAGGGAGGCAGGAGCAAGAGCTGTGCCATTCCCCTGCACACACACCATAGTGTCTTCCTCCAGCAAAGCTACTCCAGAGGCTTTCTCTGATGCCAAACAACACAAGTGAGGAGGGGAAAAAAAAAAAAACAAAACAAACAAACAAACAAAAAAAAAAAAACACCTACAGCCTCGTGAAAATGTCCTGTCTGTTCATTTCCACAAGCGCTGGCGAGACATTCTCTAAAATCATACACATGTAAAAAGATCTAGAGGTTGCTGGTTAGTTTGTCATACATTTTTATAGGCTTTTCTGAATGGTTTTAGATGTGACATAGTAACTGACTGTTACTAGAAATAAACTGTAAGTCAATTCCATGCTTCCATAATTCACTGCCCAGGGTTGTTCAAAAAGATTTAGTGATACTTGTGATAGACAGCAAGCCTCTTGATGTTTTCATTTTCACTTAGTGCCTGTAATTCCTCAAACTTGCTGACCTCTACAGAACAGGACGGAAAAGGGCTCCAAAACTTCTTTGAAGGCACTCACTCACTCACCAAAACATCTGAAACACTCTCATTTGGCTTCTTTTCTTTCCCGGGCACAAACAACAATATGGGAATAAAGCAATTGCTGTTGTTTTTAAGAAGGTGACTGATATTATTACCTCCATGACAGATCATGGGGTTTTAATAATTTATAATGGAAGAAGTTAACCCCCCCCGCAAACCAAAAATGTATTTTTGTGACTCAGAATGTCAGTTCTCCTGACAGCTGCATATTGATATTTCTCTGACCGAGTGCCTTCATTTTGAACCTTAACCTTTTTATAGACATTTTCCTCCTCTCTCCAAAAATTAACAGATAAATTTTAAAGGCTCCAGGTCTGGATGTAAAGATGCACAAGCAGATGTGTGCCTATGGAGTGTGCGACCAGGAACGCTGGTTAGCCAGGGCTAACAAACATTTGAACATTCAAATATTTAAGATACACTCACATTCCTGGTGATGGTGCGTGAAACCCACGCAGGGGGCAGAGCACATTCCTGCTCGGGAAGCTGATGGCCATGAACTATTTAACTGTAACAGTAGGAAGAGGTAACAAGCAAAACTGCTGTTGCGGCTCCTCTTAATGCAGGGTTCCCGGGACAAAAGCACCTTGATAGTATCAGCACGGATCTGTCATTACAGTTTAATTACCAACAACAGGCCACTGACATTTGAAACCGTTTATCAGATTCCGATCCTGAAGGTGGACCGGAGGCCACCTCTCCTTCCCCCGAGGGTAATTCTTCCCTCGGCACAAAACGCCGTATGGCTAGCGCCGGGCTGGCACCGCACCTGGAAACACGGTCCCTTGTTTCCTTGGCACAAGTGGAGACCTTCCCAATGGTGCTGAACACCACCGAGGGCTCCTTACCACTGCCATGGAGCAGATGGGAAGCAGCCGGATCCACGCCTGAGCTGGATTGTTTTGGGAAGAACCAAAAAAACCCAAGCATGGCAGCCTGGCTCCCAAGACAGGGCGTAGCAACAACGAAAAACGGAGCTTTCTTGGGATCTTTTTTAGCAACCTGGTGGTTTTAACCTAACTGGATGGAAGCACCTCCAGCAATACCTGACCCTGAGGTGTTTGCAGTGGGGATCATTCCAAAAGTTACAGGTATTTCACAACAGAAGGAACACGATTCAGCTTTATACCTCTGCAGTGAGGACTCACATAAATTATATCCCAAGAGTCTTTGCAGAAAAAAAAAAAAAACCAAAAAACAAAAAAGCAAAAAAAAAAACCAAACAAACAAACAAAAAAGCACCAACCAAAAAAAACCCAAACAAAAACAACCCCACACCCCACAAAGAAAATTACTTGGAATAAAAACAAGAAAGGAGAAAAAAAGAAAGAATTATAGGAATCACAATCATATATTTCTTATATTTCTATGCATTTATGCATCTGGTTATTAAACAAGGATCTGAAAAGATGGTAAGGAAAAACACTTAAGTTGGGGCTTTGCATGAACTTCTGCATCAGACAGATGATTCTCCTCTATTCCTTTTCTTCTGTGCATTAACTATTTAACATTATTTTATTTTTCCTCTTTTAGAAAAAGAGAGAAAAAATTGCAGGCTTTGTACACCCAGCAGAGCCAGCAAAGATCTTTCACAACCTGTCTAGCAAGCCAGTGGCTTGCTGAAAATCAATCAGCTAACAAAAACCAGCACTGCTGACTCACAGCCATTAGCTTTTGTTTGGGCATTTTCACATATTGTCTAAACTCTACTTTTTGTCTACAAGGTTTACATCAAACACCTCCATCTACTCAGACTCGGATGAACCTTGGGAGTCCCTTCCAACCCAGGATATTCCAGGATTCTCTAGCACTCACTTGCAGAGGAACCCAGGAGAAAAGGTCAGTTGTGACTCAGAAGAAAAAGAGGGAAGGAATAAATTGCAAAAAGGTGCACTGGAAGCTAACGTGCCTCTTGCACTTTTAGCTGGAGTGCAGGAAAAGCCCCTACGCACACAGACACATAAACACAACGACCATTTTTTATGGATCAGGCCTTTAGTTTTAATTGCTTCTTACTATAGAGGCCAATTAAGGATGAGTTGGCAGGATGAGGATCTTTCCCAGCTCATTTGAAGGTAGGAAAGGTGGAGTTTGCTTTGCTGGAGGCTCCCATTCACACGCTTGGCCAAAAAAATGTGAATGTCACTAAGCAGCCCTAGTAAAAATCCTCATTCTGTATAGGTAGAAAAGTAAAAGCAGGAGACCCAAAAGCTTCCATCTCTCACTTTCAAATAAAATCAATTACAGCATCTCTACTTGTCTGAGCTTTCAAAGATAAATACCAATAAATACAGATTCAGAACTGCACCTAGAAAAGTCTTAGGTACGCATGTCCTCCAAGAGCTCCCCTCCTTTTATCTATGATTGATCCTCTTCACCTTCAGAGTGTGTCGAGGTCAGAGCATGGTTAAGAATTCCTTTTAAAACATATTATAGACACTTTTCAATATATGCTGTGCATTTTGCAATGCAATGGATGATTACAGAATCACAAACCCAAAGCACATTAATTGTGGAAGCAATCAGCCTAAGTGGTGAGTATGTAGAGCTTACAGATGTTGTATGGGTAAGGAAGCATCTTCCAGATTAAGATACCATTTTTTTGTTGAGTTTTGGGGTTTTTTTGTTGAGTTTTGGGGTTTTTTTACAACAACTTTAAGCATTTTCAAACAAACATAATTAGCAATGAGGACTGAAATGGGCTTGCAAACACTATGCTGGAGTCAGACAGTGCCTTGTGACATTCCTTGTGGCTGGATATAGGAAAATCCTGCACTCGAGGTAGCAGTGAAGGATTTTCCTGCAGGGAACAGGAATGGGTGTCAGAATGCTGGCCCCCTGCAGGGGAGGAGCTCCTTTGGCCCTGGTGCCCATGCCATAAATCTGTATTAATGGCAAACCATCAAACCAGATGGCAGCCAAGAGGTTAACCCACAGCCAGGCTGGGCCAAGAGTGAGCACAAGCCCCAGCCCATACCATCCCTGTGAGATTTCTTAGCAAAAAACAACACTCTGCACAAGAGGAAAGGTTAAAAAATTGCACATTCAAGCCAAATTGGAGCTTATCAAGCAAGTGGGCAGCACTGCATTGGTGGGAATAAAGGGGTCTCACCTGCTGCTGGGAGGGGTCTTTTAATCTGAATTTTCCAGAAACTGAGTCTAAAAGATATTTACAATCCCCTCCAGTCTCCATATCTGTTCATCTAAGAGTCTAAAGAGCTTCCAGCCTGATTTTCCAAAGCATCTACAGCTCCCCAGGCAGAGAGCGTGGGTGGCACCTCCAAAGCAGGCCCCAGGTCTGATCCAGCCCACCACTCTGCTGCTGCACTCACTTAGGAATGACAAAGAAAATGAAAACTTGATAAAGAAAATTAAAACCTGGCAAAAGTGAACTGTGGAATCCTAAAACTTAAAAACAACAACAACAAAAAAAAAAAATGGAAAAAACTTCCAGCTCATGATAAACATTATAATGAAGCCTCTAATTTTCTTAATGAAAGTATTATCTATCAAGATAAAAGTAAAATGATTTATTAGATTTTCAAACATCGTAGAAATAAAATAGTGAATCAGGCCAGGCAGTAATTATTCCATCTCAACTTGAAGCCATTAACTCTTTGCCTGCTGTAAAGACATCCTAACTACTCTCTTTAATTCCATTACCCTATGAAATAGCTTTATATAACCCAATACAAACCAACAATTACTATTGACTTGAACAGGAGTTGAAATATTTTCTTCAAAATGTGCCTGAATTCATGAGAAGAGGAAGCCCAAGGACCCATCTGGGAGGGCTAAAATGCTTTTCAAAAAAACCCCCTGAAATTACAAACTTGTGAAACTCTAAGGAGGGCACCTGGTCACTGCCAGCCCTGCTCTTCATCTCTCCCACCTCTGTTCCCCTGCACTCATCTCGATCTGGCAAAAATCAACCTGCTGTGATCACTGTGATTTTAAATGCTGCAGTTCTCCATCAGCTTCCCTCTTATTAAAGCACAGAATATACTGCTTGTTACTACACAAAGTGGCCCCCCACCCCACCCCCCTCACTAATGGCTCTTTTCATGATCTGCAGCAAGGATCATTTAATCTGTGAAGAATGGAAATTTCAGTGTTTGTATATCGTCAGTTATTACCTTTTATTTCTAAATTGTGTATTTGGAAGAGGAAGAAGGACTTAATGCCTTTATTTGCTGCGGAGCAAGTGTTCAAGGATACTGCAGAAAGCAGTTTATCCCGGCATAATTTTAGATGCTGAAACTGGAAGGTGCTCCAAGCCCCTTGGCTGCCATCCCCTTGGCATGTGGTGCAGCCTGTGGCAGCCTTTGCCACTTCCCACCCATTGCAACCCCAAGGTTTGGGGACAGAGGGACATCACATCCACTTTTTGCATTTATTCTGATCACCCTTCTCTATGCCAGCTGCCCTGGAGGCACTTCAAAAGCCAGGCAAGCCCTGTTGCTGTGGCAGACGAGCCCCCTTGCTACCCCTGCATGCCACGCTGCCCCTTGGTGCTCCATAAAAGCAAACAAGGCAGTCATGGTGAAGTACAGATGGATACAAAAGGCACAAATAATAATAATTTTAAAAGTCTGCATGCAGTAACATCTAAAGCTAACTGCATGTTAAGCAAGGAGATTGTAAAGTCCTCTTGAGTGCCTTAGGAAATTCAGGCACAAACAAAATCTGGGAGGCAGCCTAAGTGCTGCCCTCACAATATTTAAGCCAATGAATACAAGAAGAGGAATTGGAATATCAAAAATAATTACATGAAAATAACAGTGTTTATTTTCCCAAGAGCTTGCCCACCTGCAAGTTCTGGTTTTGCCAATATAATCCTGCATTTGTCTGAGCAAACTGGCTGAGAAGGATTAAAGCAGGACTCAGTGTGCTTGTGCCAGGGCTCAAATTCAGCCTGCAAGTTTCAGAGAGCCCTGAATTATTATGGGAATTAGACAAGGGAGGAGTAGGAATTTAACCTAAATGCTCATCCTTTGGTGACTTTAAGTTACATTTAGTATCATTATTTTACATCAAGCTTCTGAAAATTATTTAATTTTTTCCCTGTTTCATGCCAAGGTCTTAATCTTTACTGCACTGGCAGTGAGAACGTTTTAAAGAATCATTTCCCGAGACACATTTAATACATTTCCAGTAAATTGTACATAAACCTGTCCAGCTGGCTGGGTCATTTCATCAGTGACACACCCACTGAGTGCAGGATGCCACCTGAGATTTACCTCAATGCTTTCAAAACCAAAGCGATGATGGGATAAAGCTTTGCTAATGTGTGAGTGCAATGGGGAATACACTGATAACTGCCCACCAGGGAGTACAAGGATCTTTTTTAGGTTTGTTATGGGAAAGATTACACAGCGGATTAGACAAAAGGGGTTGAAGATCAGCACTGAAATTACACCGACTTTAGGAAAAGCAGCATTAAAAAGCTGGCTGTTTATTTAAAACCACTTAAGAAACAGACGGTGAAGTTTATCAAGTGTTTCTGAGCTGTGTCCTGTACGGCTTTCAGGGACTGCTCCACATGCTCGGGAATACAAACAGAAGTTTTCACAGGATGAGAGTTCTGAGCAGGATCTGCTATGTCGGGGCAGAATACCAACAGTGACTTCCTCACAGTCAGCTCTGCTGAAATTACATCAATAAAGAATGTTCAAGATGAACATTTTTAATGGCTCCTCTTATGAATATATTTGCTGAAGCCAAGTGGCGGGGGGAAGAAAGAAAAGATCTTTTCATTGTTCACAAGCTATTTCTGATAAAGAGTGTAGAGGAGATGAAGTGCTGAGGAAAGACATCCTGCTGAAGCCAACCCAAGGTGCACCCCAGCAGCCTGATTTTAGGAAGAAGTGACTTGTTTATGGTACACAGTCCTTTCCTGCAGGTACCTTAACCAGCAATGTCACCAGCAGAGTATTAAGAGAGGCCATGGGGACCCCACATGTCCCAGTTTTGGAGCAGCACGGGGGTCCTGATCAGTGACAGTTGTGGCTGTGTGAAGCATTAGCACCTGGTGTCACTGAAGCCCTCAGTGAGAACTTGGGTGACCAGTTATGGCGCAGTCCCCTCCCTTTGTCCTCACCACCACTGGCCACCTCGTGCAGTTCTCAGAAGTCGAGCCAGGCTGGCATCCTCGTCACTGTTCATCACCGCCGTTTAAGTGAATTTAATAAAATTATTTTTCTAAACTGTTTTAGATGCCATATCTATAATCCATAAAATTTATTGTACCTTTATGTAGAATTATACTGGAGTTGAATATATAAATCAATTTATAAGGTCTAATGACATACAAACGCTTAAAAACTAAAGGCGATGTAGTAAATTCAAATTACCATTACAAATGTAAGCTTTGTAGTCAGTGTGTGACCCGCTAAGGATTATATTTAACTCCCCTGAGAGTGGTTTATCATAAAACTTTATACTTTTATTACAGTGAATTATTAACTCCTCCATGATGTGAGTCATTCCATGCTCTGACTATAGCTTTTTTAATGACACTATAATAGACATCTTGCTAATAGCAGTAGGATTGCTACCTCTGAGGTTAGAAAAAATAGAAAAGCCAAAAAAAAGGAAAAAAAAAGAAGTGAAAATAAAAGAGACATGCAACAAATATGTGAAAATGCATTTCCCAAGAGAGTAAAAAAATAAGGACCTGTAAGAAGTTCCATCCAAGGCCTAATTGCATAGAGGTCATGACAATCTTCTGGCCATGTGGAGAAGCCATGAGCTGAAAAGGCTGGTATCTGAAATAACCAAAATGTTTTACCATTAGAAGATATAAAATCTGAATTATTGTGATTATGTAATTTTTTTTTTATGTGGAGAAGAATTATTTTTCCTCCTGATGTTCCACTTCAATCAAGTGACTTTAAGATATCTTTATACAAATTACTTGACAATCATTCCTTCTTCCCAGGAAGTTTCCATAGACTTTTCCCAGTCAACATTTGCACCATCCCCAGTGATCTGCAGTTTTTCTGATCAGTATTTCCAGACCCTCCATTGGCTGGAATTGGTCCAAAATCCTGGGAGATTTCTGGGCTCAAAGACGGGACAATCCAGGCCCATGAAAATTCCAGGGTTCACTTCATTATCAGAAAAGCAAATCCAAGAGAGGTGTTTCACTTCACTTCTTTCTTTTGTGTTTTATTTCAAATTTCAAAACAGGTCTGCCCAGCCAGGAAATGTCACCCTTCCAGATGAATTTCTCTCTCCAAAAACAAAGCTCTGCTCCAGTTACATTTTTTTGACAACAAAATTGACTGGATTTAAAATAAAGCTAGCCCATTTTTGACCAGATTTCCACATTTTTCAAGCACAAAGGATTTTCCATATGTTTGAATGTGATTTTAAAATGACATGCACACATTTTTCCATAAGAGAATTCTACCAAAAAGTGACTAACTACAATCTGAAGCATGCCAAGTCACGTGGCATTACACAAAAGTGAACCTGTGGGTATTTTTTAAGTGAGCCTCCCAAAATGAAAAAAATAAATATAGCAAATTCCCAGTTCTTGTATCTTCAAGGTTTCTTGAATACTTGTGTTTACTAAAACAGTCAAAAAAAAATCAAGGAGACAGTTTCCTATTTCCTCATGATACTCATTAATCCATTTATAGTGCTCCTTTGCTAGCAACATGACCACAGAGCTACTGAAAAACAGCAGGAAAATTAAAACTGGCAAAGAGAGGTCAAGCCTACCTGTACAGCAAAAAAGCCCCAACAGAATAGGCTGAAACAGTGGTAATTCAGTACAGGTTCTCTGAAAATTCAAGAGCTGCTCAGAGCTATCTACACTATCATCTTCCATTTAATAAATTTATTTGTAGCTGCTGCTTTTAAATGATTGCATTTTTTCTCTTTTGGACAGAGACCGTGGTTACCACTGTGGTCACTGGACGAGCACTTGAGGCACATTAAAAGGACCTTGCACGAGGATTTTCAGCAGTGCAAGACTTCGTGGGGAGAATAACCTGCAGAAAAATCAGTCCTGCCACAAAAGTTTGCCTTATTTATCTGTTTTTCCTTGAAAACTTTCATTTTCAGCCTTGCCATGGCTGCAGGGAGGACTTTCAGGGCAGAAGGCCTAGAGCTACAAACCTTCTTACTTTGAGTGGAGTTGAGGATGTTTATTTGAGGAAACTATTTAGGATTCCTAAACCCACAAGGGATTATATACCAGAGCTGAGAGACAACAACTCTTGTCTTGATGAATTCACACCTACCTCTACTTGCATTCTCGGGAAAGACTTGATGTTCAGACCTAAGCAAAAGGATTGCATTGCTGCATAGATCTAGAAAAGATATATCAAAATTCTGTGCTTTAAAAGAATAGCTTCCTGCTTTCTGCTCAGCTCCAGTTCTAAAGCAGCAAGAACAGGCTGCACCCTTTGTTACAGTGGCACATGTCCCTCTTCCTGCATTGATCTTCCCACCACTAAATGAGAAATTGTTCAAAGCCTGGTGATAATTAAAAAAACAAACAAACCAACCAACCCTCTGCTCAGTGCCACTCCAGCAGGAGTTTCTGGGCCAGGACTGAAATAAAGGAAAATTATGCCACGTGCAAACTCAGCCTGTGGAAAAGCAAAGAGTCTGCTGTTGTGACACCATGAAGTACTCTCTTTACACAGGTTTTATGGGGCAGTTTAGTGCTGTGCTCCTGTTTGGGGTTTTTGTGTCTTCAGTCTCTCTTTGTCAGCATTTACTTATTTAACTATAAAGTTTCCGTTGAGGCTAAGGTTTGTTTACAAGTGGTTCTCAGCCCAAAAAGCAATTAAATGTTTCATTTACTAAAGCTGAGTAATGTCGTAAGGGTCAACCCACAGTGACACCAGGGCAAAGCGGGGTGGCCACTGTGGATGTCACCACTGTGTGTGCCCAGCCTTTCAGAGGCAGAGAGAAGTGTCCATTTCCGGGAGGCAGCCCTGCTGAGGGCAGGTCCTGTTTGCTCACCATAAAACCTGCTCATTAACCCAGCTCACCAGTGAGTACACTGACCCCAGTCCAGTCCTGAGCACCTCACCAGACAAATCCGTTTGCCTTCAAAGTGAGGGGGAAATGCACACACAGAAGATAATTTTTTTTTTCCTTATAATGGCACTGCACATTACTGAGCAAATTGCCAACTTTGTGCTTTACCAGACACGGGTACAGCAACTTGATCAAGGTCCAGACTTTCCTAAACTCTAACTCTGAACCCTTACTTAGGTGAATTTTGATTCTCAGCTCTAATGCTGCTCCTCAGTAACTGCTGCTTTTCTCTTTTTTTATATTTTTGACATCAAAATGTCCTTGTATCTGAGAAGGAGATGGAGATGAAAGAAAAAAATTGAGAAGTGCAGTGAGTGGTTTCACATTCAAATAAAAGAGGTGCTGTACTTCAGGAAGTTATAAGCACCTGCAAACAGGAGTTTATAATGAAAATGCTTTTTCAACCATAACTATAGCATTGTAGTAGTAATGCTATAATACAATAAACTATCCTATTAAATCTTAAGAGTTAGATTTAATAAGACAGTGGTTGTATATTAAATAAATGCCAAATTATTATTAAAAAATGCTTCTACTGAGGTTTAACAGCTCTGTCTTTTACTTGCTGCCTTATCACCCCCAAATAAAACGCAGGTACAAGAGCACGTATTTAAACCATTGCATAAAGCACACACATGCAAAAAAAGTTACAAATAGATTATTCAAATGTGGAAGGAACCCAGCCTTTGAAAGGTAAAGTTCACAGGTTTGGGTTAACAAGAACAAAACAATAGTTTAAGTGACAGAAATGTTGTGGTGCTACCATAGCAAAATCCTTGAGGACATTTGAGTCTGGGGGCTTTTGGTTTGTTTAGTTATTTGGGTTTAGGTTTGTAAATTCAAGTTAAGCCAAGGTGGCTCAGAAAAGAGATTAACCTTAAGCTCTATTTCTAGCCAACAAGAGATGGAGGAAATGTTGCAGCAGGCAAGCAAAAATGCATTGTTGACAAATGACTCCATTTATAGTCCAGATTTCGGACACCTCGTCCTTAGTCACCAGTGACATCTAATTTGTCCCTAAAAAAACTAGCCCTTACATCTTTGTTACTTTAGGCTTTAGGTTAAGACATGTGGATGTCCCTCATAAATCTGATCTCCTATAGGGCCTGTCTCCTTCCAGTAGCTTCCCAGTTGAGGGAAAAAAACAACAAAAAAACACAAACCCCTTCATTACCCATTCTTTTCCTTCCTGTTCCAAAGGCCTCATCAAGAATAAAGAAATTGTCCTAAATTTAGACATGTTAATCCCACGGTGTTTGTGTGAAATAGGTTAGTCAGACTGAGAACAAAAGGGAGGGAGCAGAAAGCTATAAAAAGCAAATGAAGGAGAGAAAAAAATATATCTACTGTACTTCACTAGCCAGAATCACTGTGGGTATACACCATACAGGGACATCCGTCAGCACCAATCAATACGTGTGGTGTTAGTCATGGATGATAAATTTGAAAGGGATTATAACTGTAAACAGTGATCAATAGAGACTTGCTGGAGGAGACAGAGAGGAAAAAACAACCTTAAAATGTTACACGGTTAATAAAGTAAGGGGTCAGTCTTAAACAAAACTCCAGTGAGACCCACTTATTTCAGAGCTGTTTCTACAAGGAGGGGAGGGAAAAAAAAGCCCTACCTATTTTCATAAAGCAATTGCTACTAAAAGGGCACATTATTAATTTACAGCATATTTGCTGATCCCTCTGTTTCGAAGTCACATCCTCCATTAATGTTTGGTTGGAGATGTTTTGCTGGATACAAGCTGGCATCCCCCAGACCCTCAGAGAGAAGCTTGCTTTCCTCCTTGCTCTGCCCCTCCTCCTTCCCCCCTCCTTCCCTACCACTGACTTCACTATGGGCACATGAGTGATCAGAGCATTCACAACGGTGACATTCCCCTCCACAAACAAATTCATCCAGGGCTTCAAGTAAAAAATGCAGAGAGCCTGTGCTGTTCACCCACAGATGAATGGAACTATCCGTCTTGTCACCAGGGGTCGTAGCAAGAGGTTACTGCGAGTATATACCTTGGCTTCTGTGCTGACGTTTGCAAGCAGCTCCCTTGCAAAAAATAAAATAAAATAAAATAAAAAATCCTGCCATATCAAGCACTTATCCAGTCCCTCTAGAACCCTTCTCAGATCATGTCTTTCCACACCTTTGGAGTCACAGCTCCAGGCTTGACATATATATTTTTTTTCTGCTGACCTTTTAGCGTCCTTTCTGCCACAGTGTGTAAACCATAAGCTGATATATGAAGGCAATTTTTAGTGGTGCCACTTGTATCTGAGTGATTGCACACGCTTTACGTTTCTGGCCTGCCACCCTTCCACCTTTTGAAGATCTCTCTATTTCTTTTAAAGGAACTGCAACAGAGGTGAAAAGAAGTTTAACTGCTTCAAGACTTTGATGGCCCAAGAGCACCTGTTTTGGGTTTTCAAGAAGATACGCTGCAGATTGGCTGACCAGTGCTTATGCTCAAACACTAAATCTTTCTTCCCTTGCATATAGACCTGCAGGGGTTGAAGGAGGGGAGAGGAAAGGCTGTGTAAAGCATTTTCCCAAATTTAAGCTGGCAGAGATCAGTGATCACAGCAGGGCAGCTTTGCAAATATGTTACCAATAAGCGCCAAAGATCTGGAGTTGCAGCCGCGGAGACCGCGGCTTACAGGGCAGGGGCCTCTGAAGATTTTCCTCGCTGGAGCAGGAGGATTCCAGATCTTCCTCTGGGAAGATTTGCAGCAGATGGCTTCACGGAGAAATTTTTTTGTTGCCTCTCTGCCTCTCCCTATGCTGGTCACAGAGCTGGCGGCGAATCGCTCAGGAGGACACAAACAACGAGGTGGCATCAGCCATTCCTTAGAGATTTGCAGCACACCGCAGCAGTAAAATCCCCCACAGCCACGGGGACACACACACACACACACACAGACAGAGACATTATAATGTTGCAGCAGTATTATATATTATATAATANNGTATATATTCTATAATAATATACAATTATATATTATATAATATATTATAGTATTGCAGTCCCTTCCTAATTCCCTGGGTAACTTGAAAAGCACAAGCAATGGAATAGCAAGCCAAAGAGGACCACCTTGAGGCCAAGGTGACCCTCTCCAGGATCACCACCGCCTCCCCTCAGGCAATAGAGGCACCACCTTGCAAATGTGGAACCTCAAGACCCCACAGCATCCTAAAACAGGGTCACCATCTCCAGTGAAAGGATGGATGTGCTTCACAGCCTGCAGAGTCCTTGTCGCCAGCTACAGCCACATGAACAGAGGAGCTGACTGCAGCTACTGTGAACTCCTTTGATCCCAAACCAACAGCAGAACTAAGAAAAGTCCATTTTTTATCCTCACATCTCCTGTTCAAGAAATGGTTACCAGGTGGGAGAAGGAATAAGAAGCTGATCTGCCAAGGAATGATTGCAGAGAAATTATTTCGGAACTCTAAGGAAGAGTGTAACTCAGGAGAAATGAGGGAGATTTGGAGAAGAGATTAAGATAGTACCACCAAAGGGGTCTTGAGACACAGAGGAGCAGGAGTAAAGAAAGTGGAAAGAGTGAGTGAGTAAGAGAAGAAGGAGAATCCACAGGGTCAAAAAAAAGAAAAGGTTGAAAATTGTTGTGAAGGAGCAATTCCAATAGATCCAACCCAGAGCCTTGTCCGAATCACCTGAACACACTGTGCCTATAAAGCAGGGAGGACTGGGTGCAGGGTAAAGGTACAAAGTAAATGCCAAAAATCTATTACTTTTTAGCAGCAGAAGCAGAGGACCACATGGCTGCCTCCAAGTGGGGATGGGAGGTTTCCAACCTAGCAAGTTGCTGCGTAGTTGCCATGGGCACAATTTGTGCTCAAACTGTGCGCAGAGGCCAGGATTTGGCTTGGAGCCCCTGGGTTAAACATTACGTTTACAACGTTGTGCGGCGCCTTTCCTGGGCAGGGGGTGAGGGAACGAAATTCCAAGGGACTGCCTGATTGGTCACCAGCAAACACCCCCTTGAGTAGTCGTGTGGCACGTCACAGGTGTTACACATACCAGAGTAAGGAAGGGAAGAGAAAGCACCAGGCAGAGAACCGACAAAAAGCTTTGACTCTGTCCTCCTTGGGTCTGATCCAAAGCGTGCTTTCATCACACAGTCATTGATTTAAGAGTCGAAATGAGCCCTTTCTTCCAATGGGAGCTGGATTCCCAGCTGCCCTTTTTTCAAATGCTGGCCTGGGCATAAAGGGAGTATAAGTAATTTTCATTTCAAAGAGGGCTGCAATTGTCCTGTATTTTAATGCCGGACACTAGGAGTAGCCTCTTCTGCGTGACACTGGGAAACATCACCCACCCCACCTCACCTCCAAGGGCCCTTCCTCCCCCTCCAAGGCATCCCCTGTACAGCCCAGGTTAGCAAAGGGGCAAAGCCCTGGGGGCCAGGCAGGCATAAAGCTGCGGTTCCTGTGCAAGGCTGTAGACTCGCACTAGTGGTCTAGTGACCCTGATGATATTGATGACAATTAGTAGACAGAGATTAAAATGGAAATGAGGGAAGGATTCGTCTGTCACTTTATCCATCAGCTGTAGCTTGCCCCAGGCAACAGACACACACTGGGCTTTTTGTTTTGTTGTTATTCCCTTGTTCAGCTCAGTTGGTTTCAGTGGTTTGCTTAGTTATTACTATTTTTTTTCTTAAAACTGCTATAAAAAGGGGTTTTTGTCAAATATTCACCACTGACAACTCACAGCACCGAGTGTGCAAACCATCCCTGGATGTGTCTGCTCTTGCTGCCTGCTTGATGCTGGGGCTGTTGAAGAGCTCCACTTTCTTCTGCCTGTTTCAGTAGTTTCTGTTTCTTTTGTTATTTTAATACCTGGGAAAGCAATTGAACTGCTGGGCTAGAGCCGGGAAGGTCTCTGTTTAACTACAGCCAAGGCAATGGCAGTACTAAGTTATTGTATGGCTGTGACTTTTCAGGCTGGGTGTCACTTGATGGGGAGCCAGTGCGATGTGCCCCTTCTGAGAAACCTGTCCCATCCCCCCTTCTTCTCTCAAGGCTGTAAATTGCCATTTCCTGAGATTGGAAGACACATCCCCTAAACTTTTCCTGAGATTACAACTCATATATTCATCTTCAGGGACTCAGGGAGGTTTTGTTTAATCCTAAAATGTCGTAACTTGAGAGAGAGAAAATTCTTGTGCAGCTGTTATAAAATTCTAGCCCACAATTACCAGACCATTTTGATTCAGTAGTCCACCCAGAAGGAAAAAAAAAAAATAAAATGTCATTAAAACATACTCCTGAAGCTCTTCCATGGTCTGCAACATGGATCTGTCTTCATGGCACCAACACTTCCCTCCTGCTTTCTTGTTCTCTCTTGTCTCTCCCCTGCCAGAATATATCTCCAGGATGCAACTTTGCAACTTTTATTAACAGCACCCCATTCCAGTATTGTGTATACCCCACGTGTGATAAATAACGAGCAACAACACAGACAGAGAGCCACCCTCCCCCTGTAGAAAAAGCAGATTCAGTATTCATAAAGTATTAGAGAGCAGGATCACATCTGCCACGGTCTTTTCATGGCTTCTGCTGTCACCAGCTCTGCTGATTTGCTCCCGGGAAAAGCCTGGGCACAGACATGGCAGGAGCCAGGGAGCAGAGCTCAGGTCCTCCCCTCCCCACACATACAGACACACACTCCAGGTTCCTGCGGGACAGAGGCAAATAAATAGAAAAGATGCCTCTGCTGCCATCGGGGCACTGGCACAGAGAGAGCGCCTTCCACTTAGCACAGTCAGAGCAATTAAGGGCTCCCTCCTTAAGCTTATAAAGTCTTCACTGTGGTCCTGATCCTACAATCAGATGGACGAATGGCTGTCATTCACGCAATTTCACTGCAGATCTTAAAAGAAATTGTTGGAAATCTGTGATTTCCCAATGGGAATGCAATCACTGTTATAGGCTGAAATCTTGCTGGAAAGAGAGGGACTGGGGCAAGGCAGCAGGTATTCTGCTGCACCATCAGAGGAGTAGGGAAAGATTTCTACCTCCATCCACACATTTCCCAGTTGGGACTAAACCTGAACAACCTGATTTATTACACCTGCTTTTCACGTGGTTAGCTGCAAATGTTTCTCAGGTTTCTACTGCTGTTGATGGACTACTGACTAATCAAAAAGTCAGGAGTGCAAATTTGCAGTACTGGCTGCTAGCCAGTTTGCCCATAAAAGGTTTCCAAATGGTCACTGAGCCCTTAACCCTGATGAAAACAGCAACAAAGACACTGCCCCAAGCTCCTGCTCCTGCCACAGCCTCCCTCTGCCTTTGTTGCATGCAAACATCATTGGGTTGCTTTTTTATTTTTTTCCAAAAAAAAAGAGTATAATTCCAGAACATGCAGCGGAGAGGCCTTTCCACTCATTAAAAGCTACATGTGGGTGTGAATTATTTTATATCCTCCTCGGAAATTATCAGACCACCTCAGAAAATGATTAGTTTTCGCATAAGGTGCCAGATCCTCTGGTCCATTTAGGCTGCTTTATGCCACTTTGATGGCTCAGCTCAGCCCTAAATAAAACAGGCTTAATTATCCTTAGGATTTCTCCTGCCTTGGGAAATCTCCAGGTAATGTGGAAATGCCACAGGGACTCCTACACCACCACAGCTATTAGCAGCGGCGAGCAGTGGCAGGGAATATCCCCACGCCCCATTGATTTCCTGCTGCCGTGGCTGTGGGCATCTGGCACAGATGAGGGCCACCCTCGGGCTAATGCTGTTTATGCCAAGGAAAAGAGCTTGAGAGTGGGACAGCCCCAGGACCACTGCTTGAAAACAACCTTGTGAGGCTGAGCCTAAATCAAACATGAAACACTTACGTCTTGGTGTGAATGCCGCACTCCAGAAGTCCATGGCTCATGGGAGAAAAGGGGCTCATGGCTTTGGAAAAGGTCTCCTCCAGTTTTGCAAAGCCCTCACTCTTGCAGGAATACAAGGGACATGGAGATGTCCTCAGCCTCAGAATAAGCATCTCTTCTCAGAAAAAGACCCATGCCTGCCACTGTCACCCTGAGCAGTCCCACTCCAAAGGGATGCCAAGCTCTTACACAGAGGCTGCACAGGGGAACACCCCTGGCCCCATGAGCCAGGCAGTGGGGGCTCCTCTGCAGACACAGCAGACAAAAACAGGGGCTTTCAGGGCAAATTTCTGCTCATCCTAAAGAAGATGCCTAGAGGTGGCCAGCAGAAACACCATCACATGCAGAAGTGGGTGACCAGCTCACAGGTTTATGTTGTAGGCACTCATGTGTCCTCCTGGTATTTGGGGTAGGATGGGTTTGCAGGTCTGTCACCTGTATACATGACAAAGACACAGAAAGAGGACTTACACAGGCACTGAACACAGCACAAAAAATGGGGCCATGTCTCCTTGGCAGAAACCCACAGCCTCTTCCCACTGCATACCCCAGGCAGTTCACTTCCATCAGAAAGCCAAGACAGGGTTATTTGGGAGCTCACATTTCACTCGCCTTTGTCTGTCTGCCTTCCTGAATCTGCAAACATCACTGTCGTAGAGCAGATCTGTGTCACATTCAGAAAGACAGAATTTCTGCATCATGCTTAAAGGAAAGCTGAGATTTTGACAAAACTGATGGGCAAGCTCCCCTCACACTAGAGAAAGTTTCTTATGCACCACGGGCGAGTGGGCGAGGGAATTTGTTGAGACCTGTCGTAGCACCAACAAGAACTAAAAAATCTTGCAGCAGCTACTGCCATCTGAGCCTGTCAAATTCCACTGCAAACAATATGTCACTCTGCTGGGGAGGCGGCGAACAATCTGAGGGTGAGAAAAAGGGACGTCTGAAGTATCCAAAAAACTCACTCCAAAGGTTTTTAAAAAGAAGAGAGCCCATCCACGCACACGCACGCGCACACACACAGTGCCTCTGGCCAACAGGCATTCGCTGGAGAGCTGCAGCTTCCATGTTTTCACCAGCTTTTAAAGTATTCCCCAAAGCCCTTGGTTCCAGTAGGATAATGTCAATTCTGGCACATCTTCCTTAAATTCATGGCCAGAGAGCACAAATACTGATGGAGGACGCAGGCTGCAAAAGCTGTCCACCTTTCTGCCAAAGTGCAGGATAACAGGACCTAAAAGCACCAGACCTTTTTTTGACCAAACACTGGCTTAACCAGGTTCTGAACTGTTCACTGGCAGAGGTAATACCATTTGCTTTTCTCCCTCTGGAGCATTTGGAGAGTTTGAAAACAGCTGAGAAGAACAGGGAGGAATGGGAACATCAGAATATCATCCAAGGGCCCCATGCTCCAGGGGCATTTTCCTCTTCTTTCAAGCTCTTTCTCCCTCAGAGCTGCATGTGCTGTCTTCCACACTTCTTTGCTTCCCCACCACATGCAGTATTCCCAGCAAGTAAACCTTCTCCTCTGGAGGTACCCAGGAATGATGCCAGGGCTGCAGAGGAGAGCAGGGAAGCCCCCTTGCACTGGCCTCTCACCAAAGGATTATTAGCCACCAGGACTGTCAAAGGTTTTTCCACTCTTTCCAGGCTGAGTGTTAATGGTTTTCCATTAACTGGGTTTTAATATCCCAATGCTTTTTACTGCATCAGAGCCTTGCAAAAGATACCATGGTAAAGGATATCTTTTGGAACATATTCCCAAGAAACACAAAGCTGACAGTTCCCATCTGCTTTACGAATTGGCCCTTCCAGCAAAGGAAAATCCACAGGCAAGGGAATTCGGCTTCTGACTTAAGTGCAGTGCTCTATATAAAATTTAGGGGGAGGAGGGTGATATCCCTCCCATGATGTCTGTTAACATTGTCTCTAGGAAGGAAGAGGCAAGCAACACAATCATGCAACAGCTTTGCCACAGAGAGAGAAATATCCTGGAAAATATGCGTTGAATTAAAACTTGAAAGTATAAGAAGAAAATAGAAAATTAGAAACCTGTGTCCATTGAAAAACAGACTAGAAACAAAACAGATCAACAACTCACAGAGCAAAACAGCATACAAATTGGAACAATCAATATGAATAACAAGAAAACCAAAGCTGAGGATCAAAACCTAAAGCACACTTGCTAAGTCTGAAATAACCACATTTCTCCCTGAAATGCAAGGCCAAAGCTGCTTCTTAAGGACAAATCATTGATGTTAATTACCTGCACAGGTTTGGAGAGTGAAAGCAAAAACCTCAAGTTCTTTCAAGGGAGACAGAGAGTGGAAAAAGACATCTTTTCTTCAGTGTGNAAACACCTGCGTTGCAGTACTGACTTCTCAGAATAAACTCACTTTAAAATTACACATTGGAAAATTATAAGAAACCTCCTGAAAACACGCAGCTAATGAAACCAAAGCTTTTGTTATGAACACAGTATGTCTGAGACCAGACCTTCCTAGCCTGTAACAAGATTCCCAATTTCTCAGACAAGCACAAAACCATCTTCTGTGTCGCTTATTTTAGTCGCAGGAGCACCTCTCCTCCCTTGTCAGGTACCATCTCACAGCCCCATGGAGTCTTGTTAACTTTCTACCTTTTGTGCTTCTCACTGTTCAAAGATTTCTAAAAACTGCACACAAGAAAGAATTGCAGAGAAACTTGTCAAGGCCGGTCGGTCTAAAGCTGGACCTATCAACCGTGATTTGCTTTAGGAACAAACACAAGCAATAGCCTCTTGCCCCTTTTCTCTGACTGTCAGCAAAGAAAGGGGAATCTCTGAAAACGATCTAAACCCCATTTTCCCAAGCACCAGTTAGCCCAAGAACAACTACATTGAACTTTCAATTTAATATCCCCAACATTGCTGTATTTTTCCTTGTTTCATATAAATCTGATTTGTCCAGATATATTTCAGGTCTTCACAAGTTGATTGAGGTATGGTTTAAAAGAAATATGATCCTCTGCCTTTTCAGAGGGATGGATATTTTTATACTGAGATATATTTCCCGCAGCACGGGTCCAAACACAATCATCACCTCGAAAGGGAAAGCAATGTGTCCAGGAGAGGAGGAGAGAAGTGTACCTGGCTTCACAGCATCTGTGAGCAGCACCCTGAGAATAAAACCGGGTTTGCCCCCCGGGACTTCCTCAGCCAGTGGCGTGCGTGCCTCTGGCTGCAGGAGGAACGCCCTTAGCAAAGGGATTGCTGGTCACACCTCTTCCCGCTGTGCCTAACCCTGGAGGCTTTGCCTGCAGGCATCACTGATGCAGGCAAAGATTAAAAACATATATAGGTAGGGACACAAAAAGAAAGGGGGGGAAAAAAGGATGAAAAGGAATGAGGGAAGAGAGAAGTGAATGTGTAGGGGGAAAAAAGGCGTAGGACACCTGGAGACTGGCCATGCCTTAGGGAGGCCAGTTGGGTACCCCATCCATCCAGCTGAAGGGCAGCAGTTCTCATGTCACCCTGCCAAGTGCCTGCTGGAAAGGCAGGCAGTGCGGAAAGAAATCCTATTAGAGAGTAGGATGATGCCAAGCAGTTGTCTTCCTCTCTATTTTTAATATGCCCTTACCACTGCCGGCATTTCAGGGAGCCTGTGCACCGCGCCTCGATGGAAAGCCCAACCTCGGCTGCTCCCGCGGGTCTGGCAGGCTCATCCTAAAAGGCATGTGAGCAAGCTGGAGCCAGGAGCGAGGAGAAACCTCCCCGGCCCGTGCCTGATCCACATCATTTCACAGTTTACAGGAAACCCGGCGGAGAAGGCAGAGCTCAGCATCAGAAAGGTGTAACCCCGAGCTCATCACTGAGAAACGGGGGGGCACCGCGGTCCTTCACCAGGGTCACCCCACAAACAGCGCTGCTTTAACGATCCCATTAAACAAAGCACAACTGGAGTTAACTTGGCCCTTTGTAATGTATCTGTCACCGGTCCCATCCCTCTTTAGGCTGTTGAAGCTGGCGACAGCTCGATTTACCACTTGAAGAGAGCTCTTGCAAAGTCATCTGCCAGGCTAACTGTGGGAGAATGGTATTTCAAAGGGACAGATGCAAAATCACTCCTTTTTCCTCAACATTCCTGCCGTGAATAACTTGGAAAGAGCCACTTCAGCTGGACACGGCAAGCTCCAGGTCTCCTGCTGCCTCAGGGGTGTTTCAGAGGAGACAGCACAGGCTCCAGGTTAAAAATCTTGGTGAGCCATCTGCCTGATCCTGCTGATTATTCAGTTTGGCCTTAAGACAGCGATTTTGGGACCTTCAAACGTGCCGGGTAAGAGACGCCTACTTGTTTTTTGGGATTTTTTTCAAGCGAGGGTCTCCTGTTCCAAATCCTTCGGTCATTTTAATTGGTCAGACTTGATTTATGCCTCGTTTTGGTGGGGGAGGCTGGCACTAAGCAACTCCTCTTAATCTACCCATCAGTTGCCAGGCAAAGTCTGGAGCAAGCAAAGAGAAGCAGCAAACAAAGTAACTTCAGAGCAAGGCTGAAGAAGGCATCTGAGAAACTTTCATTTTTCAGAGGCTACACAGGGCTGGCTGCCAGCGTGAGTGAGCTCTGAGCTGGAGTGGAAGGGTTCTGTTTTCTCACCTAAAAAGATTTCTTTGGAGCAATGTGCAAGCGGTAATGAAGGTAAAAGAAACAAAACTGTGGTTTGGAAGTGCAATCACAGATGTAACAAAGAACAAAGTACAGTGGTTTTGAACAATCCTCCTTAAGAAACGTAGCTACTCCCTGTGGAAAAGCATGAAAATGGCCCCACAGGAACTAGAAGATTGGGGAAATACTAACTACAGATTTGGGAGTTTATATGAACGACCAAGACAAGATTGTAGGGATAGAGAGAGTGCATCCCTGTCAAGGAAGTTGTAGGAAATCTCTCTGCAAAGACAGTTGGCCAAATTAGCAGAAGCCAGTGCACACACGTGATCTTACAAGGCTCCTCCTGCCCTATGAACAGAAAAAGCCAGAAAATTTTGCATGTGTAACCGCTGCCTGGGCAAAAGGTGTGAGGCTTTTGGTTGTAGTTCAAAACCATGTTGCTGAGAACAAAATTACAAAAGCATCCACTTACACAAAGGGATGAAATTATTTAATTGCTTATACACTTCTGCTAGAAGTCAGACAATAAACAAGAGGAATTAGAATGGCTGATTTATGAGCACAGATATTACTTGGTTAATGTTACTAGGAAAACTCACATGGTCAGGACGTGCATAAGCCAACTCAGTGGGCTCAGGTGTGCAAAAAAGAAAGGGTGCAGTGCACCGTCTCAAAACCTCACCACCTCTGCAAGCCTGTGCAAATAAAGATTTCACTGTGTAAAAATTTCAGCTGAAAATAGCTGGTGGATCTGTGTTCTTACAAACACACTGGAAGGAGTGAGCTACTTGGTGCCTGCTACACCCCACCAAAACAGTGCAAAAAACATGATGACCAGCTTCTTTAAAGACTTATTTATCATGTGTTGGTAAAAAAAGCTGTGTTAACATATGGGACTTCAATCTGAATGGCATATGCTGGTGTTCTCAGGCTACCGGCGCTAAAAAGTCCTCAGAATTTCAAAAATTACAGGCAGCCAATTTCTTAACTCAGCCCAGCTTGGGGTAGACTGCCTAATGACAGATCCAGAGGAACTGATCCCAGATGTTAAAAATTAATGGTTACTCAAATGACAGTGATCATGACTCGATCATATTTGTTGTCAACATCTAGACTCGACTCCAGAGCGATGTGTGTGTTTGTGGGCACTCTAGCATGTACATTCACATATCTGCCGTTGGACAAAAATCGTTCTCACAGTACTGAAATAGTTATGAGCAATATCAGCTACAGAGGGGCCTTTTCATGGTAATCAGAAAAGTGTTAAGAATACATTTGTAGATTTCAAAGGCCACAATTTCACAACCAAGAGACAAACTGACAGTATTTTAAAAATTCTCTGGGTTTAAAAGTAGACATAGAATGAAAACACATTTGTTTCAACACAAAGCACTAATGATATAAAGGAATACTGATAATAACAATTATAAACCAAAAGCTAATAACTCTAGGAATTTGACAAAGGGAGCCAGAAAGGGGGGAAAAAAGGAAATCAATGAGGAAAGGATATCTGGGACTTTTAAAAGCATATTGAGAACAAAAATGTTGTCAGCTGTTACTGGAGAAAAATAGACAAAATGTAATAATAATGAGGAAAACATATAAGAATTCAATGAATACCTGTCTTCCATATTTGGGAAATAGATTTTATATGCATATTGTCTCAAAACAATGAATCACACTCAATCTCTGCAATGACTGAAAGGACTTTAAAACAGCAGCTAGAAAAGGGAGAGATTTTTAAGTCAGTCAGTTGGAAAATGTGCAAAGAACGGGCATGGAAGCTCTCCACCCCAGAGGGACACGATGGGATTTACAATACTCCAGAAGTCCAAAGCAAAGTAACATTTCTCCAAAACTTAAAACAAACAGATGAGGTCCTCCAGGTACTGTGAGGACTGTCATTCTCATCTTGGGTAAGGTAATGGGCAGTTAATCCAAAAATTATATATTATAATGCAAAAGGAGCAAATGCAAATACCTTCCAGTAGTGTGAGTTTACAGGAAATAGATTTTAATTGGGATTTTTTTTTTTACTTAGAGCCCAGATCAGCTTGATAAGGTTGATAATGTTGGTATGCTGCACTTAGATTTTTGCAAAGCATGTGATCAGATTCTCCACACTGTTTTGACTCAGTAGGTAGAATGATATAATCTAAACAAGGCACAAATTAAAATGGATTAAAACTGGCACCTTAGATTGAAAAATGTAGCTGTGAATAGAAGTCTGAAAATTGAATAGGAATAGTTTTAACTGGGCCAGCAGCACCAGTCCTCAGTCTCATGCTATTTAACATATTAAATCAATGATTGAAAAAACCCTGGAATAAAATCATTATTAATAAAGTCTGCAGGTGACAGGGAGACTGCAGGAGAGCTCGATCAAAGAGCACACAAAGCACTCTGAATCACTTGACAAACTGCAAACTGAACAATATCCACCCCCGACAAAACACTTTAATCCAGCCAGCAACCAAGAGGGGACCCCACCACCTCTAGCCCAAACCACACCAAAATTGTGTTTATATCAGCTGATCACAAAATCTCCATTCACAACCACAAAGCCCAGTGCCGACTCAGGCACACGGAGAGGAGTTTCAAGGAAGAATAGAGACGTTATCCTGCCTGCCTTTGGCAAAGGTGCAACTGCTACAGGAATACAGAGACAGCCCCGGAGGCAAAAGTTCAAGCAGGAAATTGGTTAATTGTGAAGGATTCAAAGAGGAACAAGAATGGGGAAAGCACTAGAAAACATGCCTTATCGTGAACAACTCACAGCCCTCTGTCCCTTCAGCTTATCAAAGGAAAGGTGACAGAGGGCCTTGATCACAGTTTATGGTGGCACAGGTCACAAAAAATAAATACAATGGGACACTTCCTTCTGAGAGACAAAGTTGTCAGAAGACCCAATGCTGGAAGCTGAAGCCAGAGAAAGCACAACTTGGGTGGAGAGTTAATTTATCATTGAAACTATTTACTGAAGGGATTGTGGTGCATTTTACAGCATGAGAAAACTCAAGTACTGCAATTGGTTTGCATTTTAAAAGATACAAAGTACTCGAAATTGGATAAATGCACTCAAAGGCTTCTGATATGTTTCTCTCCCTTTTCCATGGGCAATGATTCATATCTCCTAACTTTTTTTCTGGAGCCTTCCCCATGATTCACACATAATATTTGCCAGAATATTTAGCTCCTCCTTCTCTATTTTCCTTACCACCTTCTCACCTAAAAGCTGCAAAACATATTTATTTGGTTGCTGCCATGTAGACTACCATGTATTTCACATGCCTGAAGCACTAATGCTCAGAGACAGATTTCACTTATTTCTGTTCGTCAGAATAAATGGTGAGAAATGGCTAATTTGCTACATCACAACATTTTAGGAGGTGAAGATGATGGAAAAAAAAATCTACCAGCTGTCTGGAAAGTTAGGGTATAAATCCAGTCTTCTAATTATTAAAGGGGTGTGTTTAAACATCAATGCTTAAATTCAAGCATGTGGATATATTTTAGCAAGATCCAGGAGTACAGAATTGGGCAGAGCAGGGTTACCACTCTTAATTACAACAAGCCATAATTTCCCAATCCAAATTTTTTTCAAAGGAAACAGCTAATACCTATTTTGCATGCATGTAACAAAACAGTCTTTTGCAGCTATCTCCCGGAGAATGGAAAAGAATCCTTTTCCCCTTTTCCCCACGTTCCGTTGATATCTTGTGCCAGACTCAAACTGACAGAATTTGTCAGCTACCAACTGGAGATGCTACCAGTTTCCAAATCAGGCATTACGTGGGCCAACCAGTGGTCTGAAACCTACTGTAAACAGCCCCCAAGCAAGGAGCCAATATGGTAATTTGGGGAAGTGATTTAATGTATTGGCTTCCAGTAGCAAGTCAGACCCCAGGCAAGGAAACACACTTAGAGGGAATTCAGCGTGACACCGAAATCGGGATGGTCGAGAGCAGTTTCCTCTCTGGGGAAGGAAAACCAGCAGCACAGAAGTGTCACTTCAAGCTTGAACAAGTTTCTACCAGCAGAACTTGTCAGGACACTGTCAGGCAGGAGCTGACAGCCATAAATCAGTGCAGCTCCAAACAAACTGCCGAGCACACAAGCTTTATAGGAGAGGGTCTCCCAGTGACAACAGCCACCTAATGCTCCCTTACCCTAATAACTGCATAATGAAAATAAATCTGAGCAAGTGCTCAGGAATGCCCTTTTCTTCCGTGCTGTTACACTGGAGCTGGAGTAATGCCAGGTTGGGGTTTTGTTGTTGTTGTTGTTCTAAAAAAGGTTTTGCTCTCCAACCAATTTTGTTTTGTTAAAACAAACAGAGAGGCACTTGCTATTGATCTCCCTATTAAATAGTCCTGGTAAACATTTTGACTAGCTCTGCAAACTTAATACAGATGTTCGTTCTGCGCAGATCACTCCCGACAGCTGATACAGGGAGCTAATGCGTGTCCGTGGCAGGGAAGGCAGCAGTACAGGGGGAGAGGGAGCTGCAAAAAAAAGCAGCTTTCTGGCAGGTAAGTGCTGTGCAAATACAATACCTGTGGCTCAGGTGTGCCTGGGTGCCTAGCGTGAGGAAAGGGGGAGATTTCTAATTTGGAAATCGGAATTAAGCAGAAGAAAAGCCCCCCCAGCAGGCATCCACCTACAGCTGCCCAGGTGAAAGGGGCTCTGTACACTGGACTGAATCTGGCAGGGCTCTGTCCAGCAGAAATTCAATTTCTGGAGGTGCCAGAAGTGGGGAATCTGCAGGATTCCACACCCTGGCAACAAAAGAGGCTAAACCTGATTCACAAGATAAAATAAAAGAACTTAAGAAATAAAAAAGGTCTCCTCTGTTTCCTCCCAAAGGTCATGTGGATCTGGTCTCTGTGGCAAACTAGCACCTCTCCAAGGTCCCTACATCCAGCCAAAGTAATCTCTTACATGGGAAACGCTGTTGGAGCTGAACTGATCAGATGAAAAAAGTGAAACTTGCTGCTTTGGTTTGGAATGTTTCACTCCTGTTTCACTCCCTGGCTGCTACACCATCTGCAGCCAGGGCTGCCTGAAGGAGGGCCCTCATTTCCCCACCAGAGCTTTACTGCACTTTGGGCTGGGGGGCCGTGGCACCAGCCCTGGCGGTCACTTCTCCCAGGATCCGCTCTTTTCCCACATGGATCATCAAATAACTGGGATGGACAATCTCCCATCCACAAAGTCACCTCTGATCATACTGGATGCGCGTGTCCAGGTGTCAGCCATGCTGTGAGGAGAAGCCGGAATTGTCCTGTTCTGGGCATGACCGGCTCCTTCCAATTCCAAGGGCTGCACTGCCGGGCACAGCCAGAGCCCTCATCAAGCTGGGGGCACCGCAGGGGAGCGGGGTATGGGAGGGCAAAATGGCACCTGGCAGTGAGGCCTGAGGGGGAAGGCCTGAGGGGAAAGGTGTGAGGGGGAAAAATGGGAGGGGAAAAAACGGGAGGGGAAAGGTGTGAGTGGAAAAGCAAAAGGGGAAAAAGTGCGAAGGGAAAAAGTATGAGGGGGAAAAGAAGATGGGGAAAAAGTGCATGGGGAAAAGTGTGAGGGCGAACAGTGAAAGGAGTAGAAAGCATGAGGGGAAAAACACAAGTGGGAAAAAATGCACGGGGGTGAAAAAATGCAAGCAGGGGAAAAGTGTGAGGGGAAAAATTTGTAAGAGAAAAGTATGAGTGGAAAAAGCACGAAGGGAAAAAGCATGAGGACGAAAAGCACAAGGGGTAGAAAATGTGAGGGGGAAAGCACGAGTGGGGAAAAAAGTGCGAGGGGAAAAAAGCATGAGGGAGAAAAAGTGAGAGGGGAGAAGTGTGAGGGGAGAAGCGTGACAAGGAAAAACTGCAAGGGGAAAAGTATGAGGGCAAAAAGTGAGAGCGGGAAAAAGTGTGAGGGAGAAAAGGTGAGAGCAGGAAAAGTGCAAGCAGGAAAGGAAGAGGGGAAAGCGTGAGCAGGAAAAAAGTGTGAGGGAGAGAAAGTGAGAGTGGGAAAATGTGCAAGCGGGAAAGTATGATGGGAAAAATGCGAGCAGGAAAAATTGTGAGGGAGAAAAATTGAGAGCGGGAAAAAGCGCAAGCAGGAAAAAGTGCAAGCAGGAAAGTATGAGGGGAAAAATGCGAGCAGGAAAAACTGTGAGGGAGAAAAAGTGAGAGCGGGAAAAAGCGCAAGCAGGAAAAAGTGCAAGCAGGAAAGTATGAGGGGAAAAGAGCAAGTGGGAAAAAGAGTGAGGGGAAAAGTGTAAGTGGGAAAAAGTGTGAGGGAGAAAAAATAAGAGCAGGAAAAAGTGCAAGATGGGAAAGTATGAGGGGAAAAATGTGAGCAGGAAAAAGTATGAGGGGGAAAAATGCGAGTGGGAAAAAATGCAAGGGAGGAAAAGTGAGAGCAGGAAAAAGTGAGAGCGGGAACTTGTGAGGGGAAAAGCACGAGCAAGAAAAAGCGTGAGGGGAAAAACGCGCAAGGGGGAAAGTGCAAGTTGGAAAGAGCATGAGGGGGAAAGAGTGCAAAGGGGGAAAAAGTGAAGGGGAAAGTGTGACAGGAAAGAGTGTGAGGGGGAAAAGCATGACAGGAAAATGTGGAAAGGGGAAAAGCATGAGGGGGGGGGAAAAATGCGAGTGCTTCCATGAGCCCCATCTCATAGAGGCACGAAAAGACCCCTGGCTTGCCCAAGATCCTCTCGTCTCTGAAAGGATCAACATCTCCAGGATCTGGATATTGCCTGCTGGTGTACTTAGACCAGGGTTTTGGAAAGGAAAGTTCAATCTGCTGTTCCTCTTAGGCTAGGGCTCAGCACCTTTCCCAAAGAAACCTGGTGCTGGTCTCTTTGAGCTGATCAGATCACCAGCAACCAGCCCTAAGAAATTTAAATGAGGAATAACAAGTAGGAAATGATGAAAACTAATCACTTGAAAAGTAACTTTCCAGGTGCACATTCTTGCTAAGAGTCAAAAAACTTTCTGAGCATACAAATATTTGCACAAATAACCAAAGATTATCTCAAATAGCAGAGTGGTTAAAATGGCTTTGCAAAGAAGCAAAGAGCAAAGCCCTATTCACTCATTAATATATTTATGCATTTGTTTATTACCATGCAGCCAGATTTAAACCCTTCCCAGCAAGGGAGAGACTCTATACCTTATGCCTATGGGCCTCATAATGCTTCCAGTGGGGATGGAAAAACTTCAAAAAAAGTTTGGCATTCAGATCCAGTTTCTCTGCTTATCTGCTGCTAATCCAAACTCTCCCAACATATCAAAAACGTTGAACCGGGCAGGAAACCACATGAGAACAGGTTTTCCTACAGGATTTCTGGCATTTCTACATTAGATTCCAGATGGAAACACCCATGAGAACAGCTTCTATACTGGTATTTTTGGCACACTCAATTCCAATTCTATCCGGAAACCTGAATTGGGAAGGGAAAGGAAAAAAAAAAAGAAAAAACCTCCACACAAACCAAAAAGCATCAAACGTTTGTCTCAGTATTTCAGAACCTGAAGAAAAGTATATCATTTGAGGTGGATTTTAATTTTAGGAATGAGGAGACAATGTTTTTGGTTTTATCTTCAGTGGTTTGTCCTTCCTTACTCCCAGTTTCACACATTCCCAAAAAGAGATACGAGAGTGCTCAGCTACCAAAACTAGAAATGACCATCCATCTGAAAATAAGCATGCATGCTACCCCCAAAAAGATTTGCATTTCACACAAATGACTTTGCTCCTTTCTATGCACAAGTGAATATCAGATACCTAAAAATAAAGGCATTCATCAGAACTTCTGAAAAAAAAAAGATTTCAAAGGGGTTGTTATCCATGACTACAGCCAAAGTCAGGCTTTTTGCCAGTCAAAAATGAATGAATTAAATGTGGTAAATGAATTCACCACATTTCCTGCAGTCCATTTTTTGCTCATTTACCCAGCTTTGCCACTCCCTCTAGATTGGCAGATGCTTCCATCGGTAATAACTTCAGCACTAATGACTTTGAGCAGAACCTTTCCAAAGTTATATTCAGCCCTGCTCATTGATTTCTGTTACACGGGGTTATTTAATACCAGCCTTTTTCTGATTTTTTTATTGCTATTGCAAGCATCTGCATTTTGTTCTCAATACTGTCTGATGCTTTCTCTCTGACCTCCCAGCCCTACCTCTTGCTTCATGACTTTCTGTCGCCCACACTGGAGGGAAACAGAAAGAATGGTCAAGGCTGTGACATCAGTGAGTTTGTTAGCAGCTCACCTCAATACCTTAACCCTGTTGGGGTTTTACGATGAACACTACATAAATCTATAGCAAATGAACTCAAAAAACCAGAAACAAACAAACAAACAAAAAAAAATCCCTGCTGCTTTGGCTCAAATAACCCATTTCAAGCTGTGCCTACCAGTCTTAAAACCCCCAAATGATCCATAGTCTCTTTTCCCAAAGCCCCCAGATACATGTTCACCTAACTGCCGAATTCTGCCACCTTCGTACCCTACTCACGCTATTGAAGGTGGGACTTTTCAGTAAGGAGCAAGGACACAGCACCAGGCCTTCCCATGTCACTCCCAGCCACTGACTGCTGTGTGCTGGCAATGGTACCTTTGACCCCCCTTGAAGTGCAGAGGATATGCTTGTGTTTATACTTTAAAAGGTTTTTTTCCCCCCCGAAGTAACACTGCCGCATCTACTCACATGTACATCAGTTCCCTCTACTGGCAGCATTAATTAAGCTATTCCTTTAATTCACCAGGTAGACCGAGGGTTTGGAAATGAAGGTGTGCTCTGCTGGGTGGCAATGTGTGGGGCTGTTACCCGCAGGGTGTTATTCTCTTGCTTGTTATAGCAGAAACTTCAATTCACTGGCTCTTTCCAGTGTAGAATTTCTCCTCCCCAGGTTTTTAAAACTCACTTTCCATGCTATAATCCAGGGCAGCTACTTAACGTTATCTTAGCATGTTTCAGTCCTTAACTGTGGCAGTAAGTGGGAAACTGAGGAGCAATGACTCCTGAAGCAGCTCAGGCAAGCATAAGGTTCATCAATCCTTGAGCTCTCCGTGTCGTGGCTGGGGTGAGCATCCAGCCCCTCCTCAGCCAGGGCAGCCTTTCCTAAGGGACCAGAGAGTCCATCAGGCTCCTTTTACTCCTTCATTACCCAGAGGCTACTCTAAAGCAATGCTGATTCAAAACATGCTTAGATCTCTTGGCCATTCTTCTACCTTTTCATTTTTTTTCTCTAGTTAAAGTAGATTGATTTTGTCCTGCTACAGGTAATGTTTTCCTCCTGAGGTATCAGGCCAGAGGAAGAAGTCATTCACTCTATTTGGGTGCTTGAGGAAACACAGAATGAAAGAGAATCACTTGTCATTTAAAAATCAAAACAAAAACCCGACAAGAACATCTGCCCTAAAGAGAACAAGATACAAGATTTCCCCTTTGGACCCAAGCTGTCAGTATTTAGCAAAACCAGCAAAAGTCTTTCCATTTTCTAAGCAAATGGTGAGTACTTCATAGCTCTCCACTGTTGTTCCAGAAGTTTCCATAGGTATGTTTTCGTTTAAAAATTGTGGCTTAAAACCTCTATTTAGGACCAAACCAAATAAACCTGCATGGGTATAGCAACCAATAAGGCCATTCCTGGAAATTGAGCTTTTCTAGTGTAAGTAGAAGAGGAAAGACCACATAGAATTTGGTAGGAAAAATAACAACAGCCTCTATACTCCTGAATTTGCATATGCAAATGTAAGGGCATAAAGTTAGAGACCTATTCAGCACCTCAGTTTAAATATGCTTCTCACTCCTACCTAGCGTGGCTAAGGTCCTCTCAATGCACACAGTTTCTTTCTTGGAATATTCAAAATGTGCCCTTATTGTGGATTTTCTTTCATTTATTTTTATTTTTTAGTCTAGATTGGATTTTTTAAAGGGATTGTACAAAAATTGTTGTGTTCTGATTAAATACATTACACGACCTAGAGTCATATTTAGAGGAGAAAAAAGCATTCTTGCTCACGCTGCTGCACGAGTTCCTGTTTGGGGAATAAAATTGTTTATTTCTGATTCTTCCAGGAGCTTTTGCAGACTGATCAAGTGTCAAGACATGGTAGTTGACTCAAAGGTAACATAGATATTGCCTCATAATATCTATAGGACCTGAATCAAATCTTGAGAGATTTTGAAACTATGGGAGGATAATGAAAATACATTTCTTTCTTGGTATTATCCTTCATAATGGGAAGCTTTACATTTCTTTTCTAGCAACTATGATGTACACTGTACTATGAAGGCATTTTTAGGGACCATTTACCTGAATACAATTTATGTGGAAGGTGTCTGAGAGCCAACTTGGATTTATGCTTCCTGGTCCTTGCAATAATAGATTTCTTTTTTTTTTTTTTCTTTTTTTTCCCCATCAAATAAATGTCAGAAAGTTCTTTGACTGTTCAATAAGGGAGAAAAACATCTTTTTTCAAATTAAAGAAATGGTTATGGGCAAGGTTTTGGTGTTGCTGGAAGCTCTGTGGAGCCCTCCAGCCCCAGGAACAATGCACACAAGGACACATTTTCCTCCAAGGTTTGTCCCAGCACCTGTTCCTGTAGCAAGTAGGGCTCAAACCCTTCCTGGGGTTTGGGTTGCCCACCGTGTTGGCCACTGAGCTGGGGGAAGTCCTTGAGGCAACAGAGCAGTCTTTGCAAGACAAAGACTTCCACAAAAGCAGGTTTTGGGAGGAAAATCCTTGCCTTTAAAAATATTGGTTTGGAGCAATTCGCCTAAATCATTCCTTGCCCTGGCATTTCTCGGGTTCTGGAAATCCTAATGCAGCCCAGCTCTTCAGGAGTGCCATGCTGGGGTTTTTGTACACACACCCAGGCCCATCTGGATTCCCACACAGGCCAGGTATGTGGTATAAATAGCCCAAGTTCAGCCTATCCAGGGCATTATTAGATTCTCTCCCATATTCATGCACACAGGTACACACACACACACATAAAATTCTGAAAAATTCTCCTAAGAAAAAAAATATTTTGAGTTCCCAAACTATGATATCAATTCCTGCTTTATTTTCATGGGGACGGAGGTGATGCCTAACACATGTCTACCCGAGGCAATGTCTTTTTGATATCATGCAGTGGAAATGGCAGAATCTGGCTCTTTAGTGACCATGACATCCAAAAATTGGATGCAGGACTTCACCTCTCTCTCACAGGTTAAATGAATATTCTGAGAGTATCGATTGTTCAGTTCTTCCAGTGGAAGATGAATGTGATCGGCATCGATAATCAGAAAAATATCATCTACATACCTCACATATGCAGATGGTGGCTGTTCAATACCAGTCGGCAGTGCAGCTTCCTGGTGTGACAGGAAAATATCTGCAGCAATTGAGGATTAACAGAGGCCATTGCTACATCAGTGTTTTGTTTGTAATAGCTCCCATTCTATCAGAAATAACTGGTTGCACATTTCTGTGTCTGACATTAAAATTCACCATTGAAATCTCGCTTGGTAATAATAAAGCCCCTGCAAGAGTCTCTACAAACACACTAGACTCCAAATTAAAGAGCAAGTGTATTGTTAGGGTGCGCATGGATCTTTTTTGAATTAGTGCTAGGTGAACAATAAATAAAATTCCAGGAGAAGTTCCCCAAGCTGATAAGCATTCAAGGTATTATCTTTGCTCTGTACTGTATGCGCTTCTGGGTGAAAAAATTCTAATTGCACTTCCATTCAAAAATCAACCGTGGGAATAAGGAATCATGCTCATTTTATGCACAGCAGCCCGAAGGCCTTATCCTTAAAACAAATTACAGCGCCTCCTATGCAACTCACACTCTGAAGCTAATTCTAACCCTAAAGCAAAACTCCAAAATTAAACTTTAATCTGTGATCTAAACAATTTTGTGTTTGTGATCAATCTTGGTGGAGTGGATTTTAATATATATGAGTGTGTGTGCGTGGGCGTGTGCGTGTGTGTGTATATAAAAATATAAAACGCTCAGATAATTGTTATCGCGGATGTAGACCGAACATTAAATACTCTGCTCAGTAAGACTGAGATAAAATACACACAGTGAAGGGAGGGAATAAAGCTGTTAAGCCACACTCCTATGTGTAATGGAGTCCTGGACTTGCAACCAGCGAAAGCTTGAATTCCACCACATGTATCATATTTACTACATTCTGCCAAAGAAATAGGCAGGCTGCCATGCCATTAGAGCAATTACTCTTACCCTCTCGGATATGTAGAAATTAGATTCTGCTCCTTGGAGTCATAGGCTGGGGGAAGTGAAGAGCAAGCGAGAAGAAGTACAAGGAGGAGAGGCATAAAGGCATCAGTTCCTCCCGGAGAGGAGGAAAGGCTTTGGGCCAGCAAGAGTTAAAGGAGTTGGAAGTGTATGGTCTGTTTCTCCCCAACTTGGTGCAGTGACTCTGCATCCTGCAGGAACCTGTTCAGATGCTCTGATAAGTCAGACAGAATTCATGGGAGATTACCACACAGCTCCTGCCAAGCTGTGCTGCAGCGCGGGTAATAGATATGCTCCACTACTAAATCCTAAAAGGCCCTGCTACATCTGTCAAGCATGCCCTGGAAAAGCACCCTCAGTTCAGATGTTATCACTGCTCTGCCTGCATCAGAAGATTTAGTGTCCACCCTGGAGGTTGCTTTTGCCGCACAGTTTTCAGGGGCAAAACAACAAGGAAGAAAGATGAGAGGGAAAAGGCAAATTATTCTTGCTTAAAGCAAAAGGAATAAAGTGATGTGCTTGCAGACTAGTTCAGCTTCTCACCCTGCATCTAGAAGGTCCCAAATCCCACATTAAGATGGTACTGATGTTCTAAGCTGATTAGCTCGGACGTGTTCGGCTCCCTGGACTGTGACACCGTGAAGATGATCTTCTGTAGAGCGAGTCTTTCCCAAGGAAAGCTGAACAACAAACCCAGCGGGGGGCCACCGGCGGTGGAGAGAAGATGCCTGCCTTTGATAATTAACTTTAAAACCGGTTCTAGAAAAGCTGCTCTGGCATAAAATGAACTTTGCAGAGCACTGTTTATGAAACAATTGCTACTCCTCCCATCAACCACGTGAGCAGGGATTTGGTCAAAAATGGCTCCAATGTTACTTATCACTTTACACCAAACAAAAATTAGATACAAAAGAAAAATGTATACTTATGGAATATATATAAATGAACACACACAGACATCCCTAAAATACAACAGCCTTGGGAACCACTCTTTTCTTAATATACTCCAAAACAGAGCCATTAATTGTTCAAATCTGCAGGAAATATCAAAGTACAGCAGTGGCTCCTTTTTCACTAGGTGCACTCCCAGAGTTCAAGGGAGAAGGACTACAATTTCCCAGCCCAGCATATTGCATTTTAAACTTCTGTTTCCCAAAGCCGATTTTAAGGAGAGATAAGTTTCAGCTATTGGGATGTCAACAAGAAGAGCCCCAGGCTGTTGTATTTATAGCTCCATACAGTGGTAGAGGCTGGATTGAAAGGGGTGAACGGGCTGGCACAGAGAAAGCCCATGCTGGACACACACCTGGCTGTGCCACGGGGATCATGGCAGAAACCAGGAGCTCACCTCAGCCTGCTGTAAGAGAGCTCTCTTGGCGTGCAGCTCTCCACAACTTGGGTAGATTCTGTCTCTCAGCAAAGAAAAGATCAGGAAGGCAAGGCAGAGTGCAGGAAGGCTGGCAAGAGGAAGGATTTGAGGTGGGCAATACAAATGCGAGGCTGGGGACAGAGCCTGAGGCTTCAGGACAGCTGCTGGAGAGGACAAAGGGTGAATCTCAAAATGTCCCCATCTGACAGAGCAACGAGCAATAGCAGACAGGCAGCCCCGAAGGTGCTCAGAGGAGCCTCGTGTGTGCTCACAGCTACAGCAGCAAAGGGCAAGAACAAGCACTTTCTCCAAAACCAGTTTCTTAGTAAGCAAATAGACATTTCTGGGAAAACTGCACTCTCTGCGACGCGGTCATTGTCACAGTATTCAGACACATGTTCAAATCCATTAAAGACCTGTCACGCTGTAAAGTCCTTGCTACCAAACACCTGCTGTAACCTGTGTGAACAACGCCGTGCGATGCCCAGAGCATCTATCTCACATGAACCCCATCCCAGCTGGCACAGCTGCACCCGCAGCACCAACCTGGCTGGGAGGATGCAGGGCTGGGCTCCCCGCTGAGGACCCCATTTGTGGCTGCTGAGGGGAATTGTGTGCCGTGGCCGCTGTCAAAGCCAGCACATTTCACAAGCACTGCATGACATAAAAGAAAACACACAAAAAAGATCTTATCGCAGGTACCTTGAACTAACCTTGCGTGGGTCCCTGTCTAGCCAGGTTTTTCCAAGAAATACACAAGAGGGATGCGGGCTGAGTTGCCATGGCCAGTGCCCTCCAGATACCACAGTTATACCTTTCAGATGGAAAAGGTGCTCAGCTGCAGGAACTCTGCTCTCTCCAGCAGGATTACACATGTATATTTTCCCCTGTAACTCAGTAAACAAAGATAATGGCTATTTATGTGCCCAACATATTTAAACACTGCAGGTTCACCACAGTCCTGAAAAACGGCCTCACTCTGCTCAGGACAGGGAATTTACAAATGGGAGCGTGGTCCTAATTTTAACCATGGTTTGCACTGATTGTAAACTATTTTTAGTGCAAACAAAAATAATTTTACATTAGCAAAAAGGGTTTTCTCAGTAAGACATCAACCACAGAGCTTAATATGCATTTCACTAAATGAATACACTGCCAAAGCATCCTTCCCCCACAGACTCACATATTTCATGAGCAAGGCATTTTAATTCAATGGGCTGAGTTTGATGCTTCTCCTTACAAAATAACAGCTTGAAGAAGCTACAATATTCCCCCACCCTCTAACCTCCCCCCCTCCCC
>VXBC01005698.1:590267-625267 GCA_013399945.1 Ploceus nigricollis
AGGATCAGATATCTAAAGATTTATTCTTCCTGCACCACAGTGAGCAAACCTACCACAAACCATGTGAGTTTATTCCCCAAATCATTCTTATGCTCTCAGGTTGTCTGTCCTGGCATCAGTGGGCTCCACCTGGAACTGCTTTGTTTGCTCTGTTACAAAGGAGTTTAAGATACTGATCCACAAACTTGCGTTTGAAAGCCAGAAAATTATTTCCTAGGAAATATCTAGGGATAAGATAGGCAGGGACAGGGGAAGAAGTCCTCTTACAAAAGGCAGAGGAAAGGTAACATGGATCCAGTTAATCACAGAACGACAACGTGATTTGGGTTGGAAGGGACTTTAAAGATCACCCAGTTCTAACCTCCTGCCATGGGCAGGGACACCTCCCACTATCCCAGGTTGCTCAGGGCTCCATCCAGCTTGTTCTTGGACACTTCCAGGGATGAGGCATCCACAGCTTCTCTGGGCAACCTGTGCCAGGGTCTGACCACCCTCACAGGGAAGAATTCCTGCCTGATATCTAATCTAAACCTACTTTCTTTCAGGGTGAAGCCATTCATCCTTGTCTTGTCACTCCAGGCCCCTGTAAATAGTCTCTTTCCATGTTTCTTGTAGGCTTCTTCAGGTACTGGAAGGCCACAATTAGATCACCCCAAAGCCTTCTCTTCCCCAGGTTGAACAATCCCAATTTTCTCAGCCTTTCCTCATAGCAGAGGTGCTCCATCCCTCTGATCGTCTTTGTGGTCCTCTATTCAGACCAGAACTTGCTGAAATGAGTATCTCTACTGTACAGCTCTTCGTTTCTGAACATTAACTGGTATTTTACTATTTTATTCTCATTGCAAAAATAAAAGCAAAAATTAATTCTTTTATCCTTCATCCAAGGGAGGCAAAACCAGCATGACTTTACTCCAGGCAGGCAGGATTGGGATTACCCCAGTTTGCTTTAATCCAGTTTTAGCTACAATCTCACCTTTCCACAGATCATTCATAGCCATACCCTCACCATTTCACTAAGCATCCCTGTCACACTGCACACATCAGATGCCACCTCTGTCACACCAGGGACCGTGCCACTTCCAAAAGACAAAAGTCACCTCTCAGACCACAGCAGGTACCAGTAATAATTTGCAAGAACAGACATAAGGATGACTTAAAATAGAATCATTGTATTGACAAAGGCAGTCGAGTTCCCTCCTGAATATTTACTCATTCATTTGATGCTGTTCAATGAACCCCCAAAAACCCAACACAAACCAGAAGGGTAAAAGCTTCTGGTGGGAGAAAACAGCTTCCATATTCTCCATGCTGCTTGCACTCCCTCACAAAGCAAAGTGCTTGTATTGTACGTGGCAGCTTGTGTAAGGACAGGGACAATAGCTTTCCATGCACATTTTATCAGGATTAGAACTGCTGCGCCATATATAGAAATGTGTGATAAGTGCATTAGCAAAATTATAACTGTATTTTAATCACAGCATAACAACCTCACTGAAAGTCCCTCTACAAGGCAGGCAAACCCAATAATGCTCAAGTCTGAAGCTGAATTTTGAGCCCTCTGTGAGTGTTTGAGTGGGTTCAAAATTAAGTAAAATGAGTTTATCTATCCCTATTTCTCTAATAATACTTAGCACTTAGCACTTTTCATCTTCAAAGCACTTTACAAACATTAACTAATTAACTATTAATTGGTAAATTTGAAAAGGTTGATAGGTGAGGTGAGTTTCGGATAAGACCCAGCAATACGGATGTTTAGTTTATCTGTGAATTACTTAATCATTAGTGAATCATAGAAATTAGAAATGAAAAAGACCTATAGGGTCACCCTGTCCAGCCTGCTGCCATTACAGGATTTTCCCTTACAATATATTCTCAAGTGCTTTGTCTAGTTTAATTAGAAATTATCCAAGCAATGGGGCTTCCACCATTTCCCTTGGGATATTCCTCCTTAGTCTAATGTATCTTTCTGTTAGGAGGTTATAATATTCAACATAAGTTTTTCCTTGCCATTTCATCCCATCATTTCTACGTATGCCCTCTCAGACCATTTCAAACAATTCTTATGCAGGTCGATTACATGCATAATTTTTCTCCCTGGGTTGAGCTGGCCCAGAGCCACCAGATACTGGAAAGAATTTATTCCTGAAGAGCGAAAGAATAGCTTTTGTTGCCATTGAAGGACAATTCCAGCCTAAACCTGTATTCTAGATTAAACCACCTCAAACTCACTTCTCTTAGCAAAGTGGATTCCAGACTTTGAGCTCAGGTATCAGCCTGGGCAAAGCTCTCCCCCAGTAAAACCAGCATTTCTCCTTGTCCATAAAATCCATGCAGACTGTAAATTTCTCAGAGCACCTAAAGTGATTCTCATGTGTTGTCCCTAAAGCCAACCATGGTTCTTTGGTCCTGAATCACCCCTGGTCCAGAACTGAGCCTAAGTCACTCTTATTTTCATTCAGAGAAACAAACTACGTTCCTTTCAAGAAAGAGGTCCCAGAAGAGAACCTTAAAGGAGCTTGTTTCCAGGACAAACTGAGGTATGCTGCTGAGAATTAAAGCAGAGCTAAGGAATTAGACAAAACACCATGGTGTAAAAGGATACTTAAATTCACCTAGTACCAAAAAGGTCTCAACCAAAATGATACCATGAAAAACTCACCACACCTCATAATTTTTTCACATCCTTGCCAACATCCAGCATTCATGCGTTCTTCAGCTACCTCTGACACTAGATATGTTTGGATTTCTCTACAGACATCCCATTTTCCTGTCTGTCCCCTCCTAAATGCCATTTGCAGGCTTTTCCAAATCATGGACCAATACTGGTTTGGCTTCATGGTTGCCTTTCATCTTACAGGCTCATTTTGCTAGAGTCAGTCAGCTGGATCTGGATATGCTTTGAATCTCAGGTAACCCAGAGTTTCCCAATGCTTCATCCATTGCTTCCTCTATTTTTCCATGCTGGGGGACCACAGGAAGAGACGAGATGTGACTATGTCAGCTGGTCTATTTAGAACTGTTGTGCAACAGATTTGGATTCCTGAAACAACATCACAGGACTTTACGAACCTCAAACAGGCCTGCTGACTTGCCCAGGTGATCTGTACAATATAAAACAAGGATGATTTGAATTTGGGACCTTTTTTTTTCTTTCCTAATTCCAAATGTAAAATCTTTACAGTGAAAATACAAGCAAACTCCAGCTCCATAATGAGCACAGACAAACATCTGTCACTCTTGTGATTTCCCTCCACGCTATGATAACAGATCACTTCTGGCCAGTTTACTGCAACAAAAATAAAGCTGATTATTTAAAGTTCTAAAAATAAACAAACAGAAGTAAATATACTTGACCTGAGACACCCCAATGAAAAGCTGGGTCAGACTGTTTTAACTTGCTATGACCCAAAAAAGGTGATGAAAGCTTTTACGAGATTGGACCGAGGTCCTCATCTCCGGTGGAGTCTGGACCAGCTGTGGTACCTCAGAGCCAGCCTGATGAACTGGGCAGAGGGAAGGAAGCATGAATAGAACTCTTGAGCCTGTGCCAACTCCTCCAGCAAAGAAAGCTCCACAGATGTAAAGGAAAACCTAAAACTGTTTCCTCAAAGGACTTGGAAAATTCTCCTACACATGCTTTGAGTGGCTTCCCTCCACCAGTGATTGCAACAGCACCATTAATAATTCCAAAAGTCTGCAACAACTTGAATCCAAACTTTGAAGGTGCTTTTTGCTCTGGAGAAGATATACTTTCAGTCCAGTAGAAAGAAGAAAAACAAAACAAAACTGGGAGTTCTTCTACAAAACAAGACCGTTTATTTTCATTTAATGATGCGCAAAACGGCGCCAGTTTGAAGATGTATGTAAGTATGTATGTATGTATGTATGTATGTATGTATGTATGTATGTAGTAAATATTTTGTAGCCCTTGATTCAGTTTTTCACCTGGAGGACAATGTTTGTTTTATAGAAGTCATTGTCTGCCTATCATTTTTCCAGTTTTTGGTGCTTAAAAAGTAGTCAATTCAAGTTTTATTTTTCAAATCATAGGAGAAAATAAACATTCTCCTTTCTTGTGTCCCACAGAAGCACACAGGGAACAGTATTAAATACAGACAATTCAACTGCAAGCTATTAGCATTTTTCATTCCTTAATTTGAAGGGGAACTATCTTGGGAAAAAAACATAGAAGAGTCTAAGCATATATAGAATTAAACTTTGGTGCTTCTCCGCCAAAAAATTTCTCCCTCACATCAGGAGTAAGATTTCATAAAAAAGTCAGTGATGAAAGGTCACTTCAGAAGGGGCTACACACAACCCACCTGAAAATGATGCTTCTTCCAGTGTCATGCCAGGCATTTAGAAAAAGAAGCAACCAAACCCAGTGGGCCCTTGTCTGCACAAGAAATCCCTTCTTTTCGTAAGCCAAAACAGTGTAATGGCATTTTAGTCACATGTGAGTACAGGTGGTAGAGCCTGGCTGAGCTTTTTCAAACTGATAACAGGGATAAAATTGCATTCATAGATAATTAATACATGCTCAGTCATTTTTGAAGAAAGATATTTTTCAGGCAGACATTCAAAGATCTGAGTTTTGATTTTTACTGGTGCTAAAACATTTCCCAGAGACATGTGTGTGTGTATGTGAGGAAGAGAGAACTTACACATTGCTCAAAATAAGAAAAAGACCTCTTAAATGTCAGTAAATACACTTGAATAACATAATTTGACAAATTGCCAAAAACCCCAAAACCAGAAACTACCAGCCCACCAAAGCATGTAGGACACAGGAAGATGCTTACTCAGGCTTCCAATACTCCTAGGGACCCATCCCCTCTCAAAACCCAATTTCTCATTGGGTCAGCTCATGTGTAAACTGAATGAATCCTTGCTGGAATCTTCACAACCCCCATCCCAGGGTCCAGGGAATGGAGAGGACAGCCACCACAACAGCACTGGTGGCACAGGTCAGGGTTGAGCTGTGCCAGAGGGTCGCAGTGCAGATGCTCGCTCGGTGTGTCCTCACATTGTCACATCTATCGGCGGATGGGACCAGCTCCCGACATTTATTATTTTTTTTTTCCTCCCCTGAAAATCAAAAAGCGGTTCATGAGTTGGTCGAGAGCCAGCAAAAATGAATAGTAATGAGCCAATTTCAATAGAAATAGGCTCATTACCATGCCAGCGGCTGATAAAACCAAATGCTCTCAATTCTCTCCAGCAAACGAGGTGCTGGAGGCAGTGTCCACCCTCCTGCCTGCAGGAAATAACTCACCATTTCAAAATTAAAAGAATCAAAATACAAGTTGGAGTTTATTCCTATGTTCATACCTCTGTCCCCCTGCAGGGTCCTTTCTAACCAGCTGGCAAAAAAAGCTCAGATACCACTCAGAATCTTTTTAGTGAAAAGAGGGAAAAAAGAACCTATCTATTTTCTGTACTTTGTTCATTCCCTGAGTGGTAATGGGAAATCCTGGGTAAACTGCAGTAGAAGAGACAGTCTAAGGAGCTTCTTTGAATTTAGCACATTCCTCTGTGCACAACAGGAGGCTACAGGTTTTCTTCAGTGTCAGAAACATACTTGCAATTTTTCAATTGGAAAAAAGAAAAAAAAAATCAACAAAACCCCAAAACCCTGTGCCAGGCCTTAACCAAAATTCCAACCATGCAAACACATATATCTCAAGCCAAAACCCTAAACCAAACAAAACCACAAGCTTCTCAAGCCATGCAACCACCACAAAATGACAACAAGATGTGGATAAAGGATGACTTGGGGAAAATAAAAAACAGAAAAATGAATGCTCCCACTCTTGATTTCCTCACCACCTGACAGTGGCAGAACATGAGGAGTGTGGCTGAAGAGCTAAAATCATTCCAACTTTCCCTTAAAAGGGGTTTGTGGGGTGGGGAGGGTGTCCTGAGTGGCAGAGAGGGGACATCATCACACATTAGTGATGGTGTTTGGCCCTCAGAGGAGACAGACAGACACAGGACACACGCACATTCCCACACTGGCATGCTTTGCCAGTGAAAATTAGAGGAATTGCTCCCTTCCCTCCTAACCTTCAGAGGGGAAGAAACCTAAGCCAAATTTCAGGAGAAAGAGCCCAATATTGTGGTAAAAATGGGTACAAACACCTTCTGTATAAACATCTCTTGTTAGATACGTTACTAAAGCAGAGTAGTTTTGTTTTTTTTTTTAACCAGAGGAAATAGTGCAGCCTCCAACATTACCTGGCTGCTCAGATTTCACCCATTTTCACATTTCAGTGCAGGTTTGATATTTGGTAGGCACGCCTTGTCCCCTTGTCCCACATCTCCCTCTCCCTGCCCATCCACCTGGTCAAACCAACAACATTTAGCCTTCAAAAATAATTTTTTCCCTCTGCCATAAAATCTTGCGAGGCTTTTCCATTGCAGCAGCTTGAGAGTTTTAACTATCCCCTCTTTGCCCTGCCAGCCATTTAAGCCCTGAAACTACAAGGCTGCTGAGTGGAGTACATCGCCTGTAAACTCGCCGTGCCTAGTCAGGGGATCTGGGGGGCTTTCTGCAGCACTGAAATAGAGCCTTTTAACACTGAACGGTGCAAATTGTCCACTGGGGACAACTTCAAATGTCTCTACAATGCATATTTCGCAGTGCTTACTGGCTGGCTCTGGCTGAGCTGCTACTACTTATTTAGGAGCCTACAAAAACTATTTTATAGATTTTGTTTTGCTAGAGTAAATATTAAGTTTTAAATACATTAAGAAAAATCAGGGCAGGAAGAGAAACAGATTAAATAAACCTTTCAGAGAGACTATTTACTTTGTATTTGTATTTTTTTTTAACGAACTCCTTTCCCCGAGGTCAGGACACTGACATTTTAGTACACACAGGCTTTAAAAATGAGAGCGCTCGCTCTCTCACATGCGCTTACTGAAGGCAGATCCCCTTGTTAATATTAAACTTTTCTATCTGGTTATGACACTGGCTGATATAATAAAGCGGCGATAGTCTTATTATTCAAGCACTGCTGTGATAAATTATCTACACTAATTCTGGAGCCAAAGTTGTCTGGTTCCAGCTGGTGTTGCTTAGATCTGTCTTAAGTCATTAGGACCAGTGGAAAACTCTTTTTCAGAGTCCAGGTCTGACCCCTTCTTGTCCCCGGAACATCTATGTGTGTGTGCTCACACAAATACAAACCATGTCCTCGTTGCTAATCCACTTCAATTAAGATTTATTGATAATATTTTGGCTTGTGGGGTGTTTGTCCCCCTTAATCTCTTCTCTTTCCTTCCTGTTATCTGTGGAAGGTGGTGCACTGTAATTCAGCATCACCCACAGAGCAACTCTTCAAAGACAGAAAGTAAAACAATCTGCAAGTGATTCAGGCAGAGATACCCTTGTTTAACAATGGGATTTCAAAGCTAAGTCTGGCAGGAATGATGATATAGCCTGGACTTTTCTCAGCTCGCCTCTGCAATGCTTCATACCGTTTGTACTTGTACACGCACTGCAGGACAGGACAATGTTTACTCCTGGCCACACCTGATGCAGACATTACCCAGAGAAGTTTTACAGTTTGGCTGATAAACACAAACACCAAGCAGTGGTCTCCCTCCAAGCAAGGTATAAACCTCAGCCACTCCACGCTGTGCAGGCCTTGCTCTTCAGGTCCACTTGGAGTTGATGGAACCCACGCTGCCAGAAGGCTGGTTGGTTCCATGTGAGTTGAGGTGTTTCTGTTCAACCTGCACGTTTGCATTTTGTCTTGCAAAGACAGGGTCTGTATAGACCCCTGAGATCACCAAACTCACCTCCCTGACAACAGGATTGTTGCCTGTTCCTGAGAAAATCCCACAGTCTGGTTTTAAATGTCCCCTGGTCACAGTTCAGCCAAACTCAAGTCAGTGAGTTCAGTACAAGAGCAAATGTACGAAGTCCCAGGGTGCACACACCAAGTCAGACCGGGTGATCAAAGGGCTCCTCTTGAGCTCCAAATTTGGGAATGTACAAAGCAATTGAGCCTCCATTACTTCATCCCAGGAACAGCTCAGCAACCTCAGACATCCTTCCATCAGGGAGTTTTCCTCTCAACATCCAGTAACTTCATCCAAATTTCTGTAATTTACCTTCCGTTTCCTTTCCCTCTTCATCACACCATGACCACACGTTTTCTTTATCAACCAGCCCCTTCAGCCCCCAACACCATCCACACAGAGTTCCAACATGTTTGGACCCTCCTTCTGCTGCCAGATCTTCCTGCAAACTCCCATCACTCCAGGATGATCTTAAGGCTCCACTGGAGCTCTAAATGGATTCTAGTGACCGCAAGATTTTTCCCTGTTAAGTCTCCTATTGTCCTTTATTTGTGTTTCTCAACTTGCAATGCTCCCTGTATCATTCCCATATTTGCAGCTCCTTCCCCTTTGATATAATTTGCAAGTATTTTCCTTATCCGAGATCATTAATGAAGATGTTAATTAACACAAGAGCTCACGCTGTGGTAACTCACCAGTAGCCTCTTTGCAACTCCGCATCTCTCTGCTCAGCCTTGCCTTTGTTTCTGGCCCCTGTGCTGGGGTTGGGAGCACGTGGCAGAGCTCACACTCCAGCAAAGCTCAGGGAGATGGCATGGCTGTGATGGAGGAGGACTTGGGCATCTCACCTCCTGCCCTCACAGGTTCTCTGTAAAGTCCCCTTGCCCTCCTCCTGCCCACTGCTCACTTTGCCCATCTGTAAGACGAGGGCTATCAGGCAGGTAGGGTGGAAATGGAGGCTGAAGAATGACCTGCTGCAGGAGCACAAGGCTGCCAGCTCCTCCAAGAAAATATCCTGCTCTGTTCCTCGAGTAAACACAAACCTGAATTCTCACGCACTCAAAATTGAGCAGGAGGTAGACTTGCAGAGGAGGCTTAAGGTGAGAAGGCTGTAGCCCAGGAAATCTGTGCCATACACACGTGTAAATGTTGGCTTGGACACACACACACACACGTATACATATAAATATATGAATATATATATGAAGAACTGTTGGTTCCTCACTGTGTTTAAGAGGTTATTAATACTAATAGAAAATTACAATTTGCTTAAGTTTCCCAGGACACCTGGCCTAAGAGAGCTCAGCAGCTCGCCCAGCAGCTCACCCAGCATGTGCCCTCATTCCAAATTGGTTTACATTAGCCTGTTCACAAACAGAGCCAGATTCCTCCCCAGATAAAACCTGCACCAGCCATCCATTTTTTCAAACACGGAGTAGCTTGTTTTCGCCTCTTTAAAGGCATAAATTCTCTGTAAAGATGAAAAATCTCTGCAGAACCGAACCCTTTTGAAACAGCTCCGTCAGCATCTGAGCTGCATCTCTCCTGTTATCAAAAAACATCTTGCAAGAGAAGCCCTTAAGAGAGACCTCTACATAATGTTGTTTTTACATACAGAGAAAGCTCACAGGCCCTCCACAGGCCGGCAGCAGCCCTTTTTCGAGGCAAGATGAGTCAGGAGGAAAGGGCAGGTCAAGAACCCGCGCTCAAGGTCACCTCTGTACAAACACCTGCTTGTCCACGGCTCGCACCTGCACCGGCTCACAAACACAACAGGGCCGGCTCTGTCGATACAGCCCTTGCCCTGCACCACAGGGGGAGGCACGACCTCCCTCCCAGCTTTAACCAAAGGCAATCAAAGGGAAGATTTGTTTTTTTCCTACCGGTCCCAGAAGGTCAAGTTTCTCCCCCTCCGACATCGTACTTCTGAAAAGACTAATTGGGCCTTAAAGATTGCAGGTGTCCCGCCAAGCGGGTGCACTGGCGCATGCTCCCTGTGAATTAAAGGATGCCTCTGGAAAGTGGTTTCTTTATGCAACCCCATGGTTTTCTTCCGGATCCTTCCCCGACATGCACAGAAAGAATAAAATAAAATCGAGAAGAACACCGGCGGGGGTATTTTCCTGCCGGGGTGGTCGGCTGCCCTTCACCCTGTATGGGTGCACCAAGCCCTTTGGAAGGTGCATTTCCAGGCTGTTCACTAACTAGCTCACTGCTGCCATTAACTGCCACATGTAAAATATCTGTAAGGGTGAACAAGGCTATTTACCGAGCTCCTTCCCGCTCACCCTCCTTTTGTTTGGGTTTTGACTTAGCATCAAGTTTATTTAAAGTCTTAAGGCTCTCCCTCTCCACCCTCCCAGCGCTTGCAGGAGCATTTCTGTGCAGATCATGAGCAGCAGAGCCTTGCTGGAGCTAGGACGTGATGGCCAAGGCCAGTGGATCCTTGCTGGAGGCAGCGTGACACCAACGGTGGCAGCAGGGATATGCCAAGTCAGAGCAACCCACTGCAGTGGTTCAGCTAAGGGGTTCCTGCTCCAGCACACAAAAAAGAAGTATTTCACAAATCCCACTTTTCAGGCTTTGCCATTAGCTCTTTTTGTATTTCCTTCCTCTCCCTCTGTTACCACGGTTCAGCTGTCTTGATCTCCCACTAACCCACCTGTCAGCCTCTGATATCTTTCTTTAAAAATACCTATGAAGCCAAGTTATGTTTACAAAGCAGGAGGGACAGCCACCCATCCCCTCTGACAATGCCCAAGACGAGAGGTAATCCCTGAGGATGCAGCAGCAAAGATCCAGAAGTAAACTAGTAAAATTTGTCCTACCACAATGCTGGGGTCAGAGATGTCAGAGATAACCCTGGATTCAAGTTTTTAATTTTTCCAAATTTTTTTTCTTCTGAATTGCTTAATATGTTGACTTCCCCTTTCCCTGCCAATAAAAATGTCATTAGGACATGTTTCAATGTATCTTGCTGCATGTCCACCAAATTTGTACAAGAAGAAAACAACAGATGTATCAGTTCCCCCTACAAAGACCCTTGGAGGGAGTGCTGGGCATCACTAAACCGTCCCAATATCAAGAACTCAACACCATGAATTTTAGGGATCCTTCCCTCCTTCCTCCAAATTCATAAGGGAAACAGCTACAAATGGTTTGAGCTTTCTCTTCTTAAAAGCTTGATGTTCATGCTACTACACAACCATCTCCCTTTCTTTTACCCTGGACATAATTAAGGAAGAGTCCTCTAACTTGGATTTTAGGATGAACAGAGGCAATTGCTGCATCAGAGTCACTACCACAGTCACCCAAATGCAACCAGTAACATCCAGGCCAGGTCTTTGGTGCCCCCAAAACAACATAAACTCAGGTGCTCTCAGACTGAGAGATGCAGAGAAGAGGTGATGGGAATTCAAACCTCTCCCCTCACAAGTTTGGGTCTAAGCCTCCATCCCCATCAGAAGGCCCTGCATTGGTCAAAAGCTGCTGGGTTAAATCTCTCCAGCGTCCTCCTGGGGGTACCAGATATGGTTAAACAGCCACAAAAACTGCATATCAGGCTTCATCAATTTGAAAACCACCCCTGTGGAGCCGCTGGGGTTGAAGGCAGCTTGGTCCTCACAAGGAGGGGCAGCACCAGGGCTATGAAAGAGAAATGTATTTTACAACATTTCAATCAATACAACGAAAAGCGAGGGCTTTTGCTTTGGAGCTCAAGCATCCAGCTACCCCTTGATGCTCAAAGAGCCAGGACACATTTTTAGGGAGAAAGCTCTCCATCTGCCCTGGGAGAATCATGTCTAAATGTTTCAAGGAGAATTAGATGAAGCAGTCAAGCAGCAAACAATAAAAGAGTAAAACTTGAAAAAAACCCAACTAACAAACCAACCCTGAAGGCCTGAGTCTTTTCAATATCTCACGATTTCAGGGGAGATTGCCATCTCATGTCCTACCTGCATCCAGCAGCTGTTAACTCCTGCAAAACAAATGTCAACAAGGGAGTGCATGGCAGACACCAGCGAGGCACTGGAGGGATTTGGGGAGGGCGAGAAGAGAGGAGAGGAGCAGCATCTCCTGAGACCTTGCTGTGGGAGATGAGGTTGGCAATTGGCTATTATCAGCATTTTCCTGCAGGCAGAAAGCTCTGACATCACCCTCCCAGACCTGAGCCATACATCTGGGCACCAGATCAAGATTCCCAGGCCAAATGCTGGAAATGAAAGCCCCCCAGCCAGCTGCTCTGCACCAAGCACCCACTGGCCTCCCTCTCACACCACCACTGTGGGACTGGCAGCATCCCTGCAAAGCTCACACTGAAGCTAAGCCTTCAAAACACAGATACAGCTAAATAAAAGAGCTTCTCTTCCCTTTCCTTCCAAAGGAAACAAAATTCAGCATGATAAATGGCCATCCTAAACCCATGTAATCATTTTAACCCAATGAAACAAGATTTGCTCAAGTTACTGCAGGCTCTAAACTTTGGAGCAAAAGGTGGGAGCGACCTGGCACACTCCAGCAGAGCCAGAGCTGCCCCAGGGAGCAGGGACCGATGGTGTCTCACCCTTTGATACTGCCTTGCTGAGTAACCTGCCTGCAGCAAGCCTCCATGCCAGCTCCAAATTAACACCATCAATATGTGCTCCCAGTGAATCAGCTGGGAAGCCCAAAAAGGCAGGGGAAAAGGTGGGGATGGTTCACAAAATCGTGCAGTTTTAGGACAGGCTGAATCCTCCGGGCACCGAGCTGGGGAGAGACAAACACCTCCACATCTGCAGAAGTTTACTGCCAGTCTCCATTTTACACACTCAGCTTTATCCATCAGTATTTCATCTCCAAAGCAAAAAAAGAAGCCATTTGGAAACAAACCCAAATATCTTTGCATTCCACCTTTCAAGGAAAGGCGGGAGCAGCATCCAGCGTAATTTAATGCCCAGGCACAAATGGGAATCACAAACCAGCCACTTCCTTTCCAGGGACAAAAAAAAATTCTTAGCTGAACCAATACGCTCTTTTCCATATTTAATAATTTGATTTTGAAGGCTAGTCATATCAAAGAGCAAAATATTCAATATCGTTAATTCAGTTTTGCAAAATATATTCTTAATTTTAAAACGATTTTGCTCGGAGTGGGAGTGTAGTAATAAAGCAGGTATTGACCAGCTCTTATTGATTGTGCTGTCCTCGGGCAAGGAACACTGACCTTGCTCACACTCTTATTGCTTACGCTTTCCCTGGCCTTCTTCATCTATGCCCGCTCAATAATATATTATTAATATATATTTTTAGCAAAAACTGTATGTTACAAGGTTAGGGCTTCTTAGTGATTTTGGTTTTGCTTTTTTTCCTTCCATGCTGCTTTGCCTTTGGGGTTCTACAGGGAAGAAAAGCTTTTGCAGACGAGTTGCTCCCGGGCTGCTGTTCACAAACACCTTTACACCAACTCGCTTGCCTGAGCTGATGGAGGCCAGGCACAATTTCCCCCCCACTCTTTTTAATTGATAGATTGTTCAGCTGCCAGTCCTTTAAGGGACCAAAATTCACCGAGTAAATATAGTCAGGGGAAGAGCTATACCTCAGGTATTTAAAAGAAAGATAGCACATATTTCCAGTGAGATTCAGAGTTAATAATGCAATTTAATTGTTGATCGCTCTTTGGAGATAATTATAACTGATTCACCTCTGCCTTGCACTTGAAGCTGTCCTTTACACCCAACTCAAGGTGGAATTAAGAGTCTGGGATGGAGGTGTTAGCCCTTCCAGCCCATGCTCCCACCCCCTCACAGCATGAGCACCTCACCAGGACCTGGAGAAGGGCTCCAACATCCTCATTTCACCATTCTGTGCTCTCCCATTGACAGGAATCTCCAAAACCCGTCAGATATAAGCAATTTTGTGTCTGCAAAACCTAGGTCTGATCCAAGTGCCCAGACTTTGCATTGGGTCTACGCCAGTACTGGTACAAAACTAACTATGGAAATAGAGGAGTATCTAAATGTTTTGTTCAGGGTTGTTCACAGCATTCTATCTTTTAGTGACCAACTTCTATTAGGTGCTAGAAAAACTAACTGAGAGTAGAATATAAAAATCAACATAAAGGGCAAAATCAGGAACTGATTTTCAGCCTTTGTGGGATAAGGTACAGGGGCAGGAGCCTGCATACAGGGCTGGCTTGGAGAAAACCACCTAGTAAACTGTTTACTGACCAAGGTCCTTAGCAGAAGATAAACTTGGCTTCTTTGGCTGGTTATTTCCATAAGCTACCCATTCTCCCTGTGCATTAGCAGCAGTTATTCAGGAAAAAAATTAGAGCTATCTGTGATCTACCTGCAAGACACATTGCATTCCACTGCCTGGCCCACCATGTGTACTGGTATTTGCATGTGCAGCTCGTAACGGGGAGCCGAATGCTCAATGACACTTTTGTATGAATGACACCATGGGAAAAAAAATAAAATAAATTGTATCGCATTGTATTCCCAGCCATTGAGGGCTCTTTTGTTTAGTTTGATAATATTACATGTTTAATAAAACACTGTTGAATTTTGATTGCATCTTGTGAGCACAGTCCTTTATCCTTTCGCCAGCTGGCTGATACAAAAGCTTATTTTCTTTTTAAAGACATTTTAATTCCCAATCTCCATCTCTCACTCTCCGGATGGGTGGGAGCTGGGGGCGTGGAGGAGGCACAAAGCCCAGCCTAACACTGACCCCCTTCGGCCAGGCACTGGGGGGAGGTCAGCCTGGGATGCCCCTGGGACAAAAGGGAGGGCACACCGGGAAAGAGACAGATGCAGGTGGGGGTGGGAAGGCGTTGGTCAGGTTATTTATGTCTCTGTATGAGTAACAATGAGCAGCCTCAACGCTCAGCTAATTACTTTGCTTTGCATCAGCATGAGAGCAAGAAGAAACACATGCTGCACGTAGGGCCCCGGCTTTTCCTTGGGCTTTTTTACCCTCCAGTGGAAGCGATCAACGAGTTCACCTTGCATTAGGGCTGCATCGATCAGAGCTGATTAAATCCCAAACTGTGAAAAATTTCATAAACTCTCCCTCATGATCAATTTATGTGGAAAGTCCCCATTTCAGTGCTTCAAGATGCTCAGGCTCTTTGCAGGGGCTCCTTCAGCATCCAAGGAGCTGATGTCTAAGCCATGGACACCTCACGTGCACCCAGGTACCAGCACCTCCCTGAAGCCCTCTCTATAACCAACCAGTAAACTAAATAGTGCAGAGGCACAGGCCCTCAAACTCCACCAGCTACACCATAAAAAAAGTTTAACTAATTCTGGTACGCTTTGGGGTTGGGCCAGTAGGGAATTACCATGTGCCAGCCCAAGCCCAGCCCTCTCAGATCAAGAGAGCTCAATAACATGGGCAGGATCAGGTCCCTGGAACCCATTTCCTAATCAGACTTGGCCAAAACCCAAAACTGTCCAGCTTGCAAGCATGAGGAGACACTTCTCAGTTTAAGGACTTAAAAAGTCTGCTCTTCAAATGACTTCTCCTTTCACTCTCACCAAAATCCCAGGAAGCCAAACACACAGAAAGAGCTGCCACAAAAATTCTCCTGAGGTATGGGAAAAAATTGGTGAAACCAGGCCCTTCCCCACTTCCAGCTCTACTCCATCTCATCAGCCACACATCCAAGGTCCATGTCTAGCATTTCTTGAGCTAAGAAAACACAAGTTTTTCTTGTATTAACATAACAGTGTCTTTAAAAAATGTAGATTGGAGGCAGAGATTATTTGTGGTGCTGTTGATATGTTGTTGCAATAGCAAAAGATGTACACAATATTTACGCTGTATTTGACCACATAAAACATGCCGTACACAGACACAATTTTTCATTAGGAAAGAGAGCCAGAGGGCTCTTCATGCTGCCAGTGCTAGCGCTCCTGGTTTTCCCCCTTATTTTTTACCTTCAAGAACAAATACAGTTTTAAACCATCATTACTGTATTTGGAACAGTTAATATTTCATATCGTGACATCGCTGCTCAGAGGTAACAGGTTTAGTTGATTACTATTTGTTTATAGTGCTGGAGAAACCTGCAATCATAGAGAACATAAAAGGATTGCAATTAGATCTATTGGTTGAGAGCTGCACTTCCCTGACCCACTGTAAAGTGCTTAGCACTATCAAAGAGATAATGCCTACTTGCAGCTGGCACATCTGTACATAATAACATGGGCTACATTGACACAGCCACTAAAGACTGCCACTACCCTCTTTAACTAGCAGCAGAAAGCAGATCATGCTTTTAAAGAGCGTATCAACAAAACCCCTTCCGCGCTCCGCCGGAATCAGCGCGCTACGAGCAGCTTTCCCTTTTCGCTCCGGGCTCTTCACAGGTTCCTGACAGAGACTTTGGACGAAAGGTCAGGGACACACCTGGGTTTGGCATCCTGGTGTATGGCTTGTGGCAGGGGTGGATTTTGCCCTCTGGACTCCCTGTGGGGCATTTCCCCAGGAAGGTAAATCCAAGGAAGCTTGCACCAGGATACCGTAAGGAAACCTGCTTTGCAATCACAGGGTGGGCAAAGCAGGGCCTGACTCCACACCTGTTGAAGTCACAGAGACTCCAACTCTTGATAATTTTCATTTTAATGGAGACTCTGAAGCAACTGCTTTACCTTAGATAAGAATGCAAATGCTACCCAAGTGTAAGACACACTTTAGGATACACTTAAATATTTTGTCTACTTGTGGCCTGAATTGGGTGAATCCCATGGGGGAGCATCACACATTCAGCACTGATTAGTCCATCCTGCCCTGCTCCATTCACAGATTTTTTTTTGTTACTTCATTTTATAGAAGGCTTCTCAGCCTTCCCCTACTCTGCTTAGCATCACAAGGAGGACCATGTTTCTGGGACATAACTTTATTTACTCAATCCAAGGTCCAGTTGGATGGGGCTTTGAGCAAGTGCTCCTCAGGTGGACACATAACCTATCACTGAGGGGTTCCTTCATTCCCAGAGCACCAAGGAAGTAGACATTTGAACCAACTGCAAGGTGATCCACGTAAAACTCATATAAAAGGCTGCATAATAGAAAAGAAAAAGTTCAATAAAACCTGAAGATTTCATCACCTTGCACCAAGATCAAGGGTAGTGGCATAACACACTGAAAAAGGGGATTATACAACTATATGGCTGAAGAGAAGATTCCACCTCCTCTTATGAAAGGAGTAAAGGGCTGCTCCCACTTGCAAGGAAAATTTCAAATTTTCCTGAGAAATTGAATTGTGGCAGGGAAAAAAAGAAAAGCGTTTGCATTTGACCTCCTCAAAATATTGTCTGGGATGCGGTCAACCCCTTCCATTTTGATCCAATTTAAGGTGGAATTTTTTCCAGTTTACTAAACTCAATTTATTTGTTACAATGTAACTTAAAGAGAGAGAAAATATTTTTACTTTTATTGTATTGTTATTTTTCTGTTGGGTCAAATTAGTTAGCTGTGACTATTATGTTGTGACTGAAAGACTGAAAAGCTGTGAGAAATTATACTTTAAGGTTATAATATCCAAAGAATCCTTCAGCGGTGTAAGTGAGAACAAATCCAGGTCCTTTTTCTCTGAAATAAGACATAGCAGGTAGACCAGAGCTACTTTAGGGCTATGGGCTCCACCATGATGGGAGCTGGAGAACCTTCTTGTTAGCATCTTGGTGCTGCTTTGAAATGGAATTCCCAGCTCTCTCTAACCCATCCCATTTTCAGATGCCAGGAGTTTTAAAGGAAGGAAGCAATAAACATCAATTTTAGGGACAGGATTGTACCAGATCTCACAATTTGAATGTAAAGTCTGGAAACTTGATGCTTTTCTTAAAAGTCACAGCTTATGGAGTCCTGTGACTATAAAAAACATCAAAATTTTAATTGCAATTGTTGCTCATCCTTATTCTTCTCATTCCACTTATTCCTTTCACGACTGAAAGGAAAATCTTGACAACAAAACCTAGAAAGGCTGACATACAAAACTGATATAAAATAATCCCATTTTGTCACTTTTTCACTGGGGACAGCTCCACCAGACTCATTCTGGTCCAACCTGGCCCTTGGTGAGACTGAAGCAGACAAGACCTAAAGTTTCATGGTTTGCACCAGAACACAGCCAGGGTTTTTTCTGCTTTGCCTCTCACTTGTGCCACCCCAACACACAAAGAACAGCCAGGGCCATTATCGAGCGGATCATTTGTATTCCTTCCTCTGCCTCCCCTTATCTCTGTGCTGTATAAAAGTACATGTGGGATCCTGTCATTCAGAATGTGTTGTTAGGATGCAAACACCAGCTTGATTGCAGAGCAGAAACACCACTCCCCACCAGAGGAAGGATTCACTGCAGAAATCGTTGGGTCTGGGTTTGTTTATGTTGCAGCACTCCAATAAGTGGAGCAGCTGAGTGTTTATCCTACTGCAAGGAAATTCATGTTGGTATTTGTAATAAATGGTTTTAGACTTGAAGGGATAAAAACAGTTTTAAAATCTCCGGGAGAAAGGAAGGGAGAAATAGGAGAATGATCTCAGCAAAGTTTTTCTGTATGCTTTTGCATTTTCCTTCTCCTGGGAGTCCCCAGCTGCGGCTGCACCTTCAGCAGGTACTGCTGTGGGATGCACTCATTCCCAGAGTGGTCCCAGTCTCATCCACCACCTCAACAAATCCCAAAAAGATGAGGAAGGAAGGCAAACACAGGGCAGGAGCCACAAAATCCACCAAAATCCCACACATCCCATTTCTGTGCTGTTCCAGGTCTCAAGGATAAGTTCTCTATAAGTTGCAGAGTTAAATTCCCATTCACAGATACGTAAGCAAAAATCCCACCTAATTTCAAGACATTTGCACTGTTCGTGCATGTCTGAAAATGAGTCTTTGCTCAATAGCATGCTTGGCAGGTTTCAAAAAATAAGGAAAAAAAAAGTCACATTTCTAATACATTTGAAGCACGCCAGCTATGGTTACACAATATCATAAGCATCCAAACCCTTGAGCCTGCATGGCTTTGTACCTGGGAGTTTGAAAAATGCAGCCTGACCGCCTGACATGGGCATTTGGCATTTCTTGCGAGGATGAATTGCTTCAAAATTGGCTACCTAAGGTCTAAGCAATGAGACATGGTAATGATGCTGAAATGATGGTGGAAGGAGGGAATCTGTTGATGGCACTGGAGTGGGAACAATATTATTATTCTCATTGTTTCGATATCACCAGCACGTTATCCACAAAATAATGGAATATAATGAAGCGATTTATCCTCTGCAGACACATATTTTATAAAGGCTCAGAAAGAAAGGACAGATTTCTAAATTGCCTTGGCTATTCAAATTTAGACCAACACAAAACATACTAGAAATGACAGGAATTTTTACCCACTTTGAGAAGACCGTGAGGATGCCCAGAGACCCCATGGAAGGATTTGAGCCCTTCCTTTGTTAACTCTACTGAAGAGTTCACTTCTTCACAATACACATGAGATTCTTTTGGACAAAACACCTGATTGTTCTTCCTCTTAAATCGTGGAAAGATGGATTTTACTGTAAATGCATAACCCATGGATACAAAACTAACTCAAACTCGCCATCTGAGAGAGTGACTCTGCAAGCTCTCCTCCACAATGCGATTTTTTAGCCCCAAATTCTGCACCGCCCCTCATCCAATGCTATTTTTACCTGCCAAAGCATTGTTTAAATTCATGCCAGCGCTGATGTCTGCTGTAGCTGTGGGACCTCACTCTGCTGTTGAAGGAAGGATTATTGAAGGACGGATTTACCAGCTTTCTCCAATGGGACCTCAGTTTGGGGGAATCTCCTCTATGAAATCGAAACCACAGGTTGCAAATGCCTCTGGGCAAGCCATGCCTGGTTTGCAAAGAGCCCTTGTGTTTCTTCAGCGTGCCAAAGGGATAAAACCCAGCCTAAGGAGCACATTACCTTGCAGAAGAAAACAGTAGCCAGGCACTTTGAAAGGCACGTGCGTGCATACTATAGAGAGATGGTATCAGCAGGTTATAGATTCCCTAATTCACAGAGTATCAAAGATCAATGAATTACTTAAATGACAGCTATTTGCTGCTACTCTGATGGAGTTTCCCATCTTAGATTTTATTCACTAATTTTCAGAAGTCTATAAAGTTCTTTCCCTTTTTCTTTTTATCTTTCCTTTTTTTTTTTTTAAGTGGTAGGAGATATTCATTTAAATAAAAGAGGAGCCATGACTTTTTTCCATTGGTAATCTGGTCCATGTGTTCCCTGCAACTGAGCGTTTTCCGAAGGGCCAGACTGTCTGGGTTAATTGTTTAATGCTTTTAGTTAGAATTAAACTTTGCACCTGCTCTGACAGTGATAAATTAAATGTGCTCCTTTTCCAATACTGTTGCCCTCTTTAAGTAGAGACCAAGAAGTGTATCTCCCTTCTTTCCCAGCGTTTGAGGAATCTGTGCTACACTTGAGTGTAAACCAGTATAATTTGTCACTAGAGCTAGCGCCAATTAAATTGATTGCGTTGGACTGAACTTTAGGACCTCTAATGCAAGCACTAAGGGAAAAATGGGCTTTTTTTCTGCCCATTTCCCCATGTGGCACTTAGACATAGCTCAACAGTGGAAGGCTTTCAAGGTTCAAAAGGGTTTTATTTTCAAAAGAAATGGGCATTGATCAGTTGCATTTAAAGGCAAAGATAATTCCAGAGCTTGAAGGCTGGATTTGTGTTTAAGGTCTAAATCTCTTTCTTTAACCTTGGGGGGCCAGTATAACATAAAAGCCACAAAGAGATTAAGATTACAAAGGGTTTGCAAGTGTAAATGATGCAGTGGTATTCTTCAAACACAACGCTGGCCGGCTTCACCACCACGGCCAGGGTCAGCATTTGATCTGTTGATTTTACACCTGTAAAAACAACTCGTGTTTATTTGTCACTTCGGCGTTATCTTGGCAAATGTTTGGGCGAGAGCGCTCCGGCGCTGAACTTGCTCACGCGGGGGAGTTCAAGCTCGCCCGCTTGAAGCTGATTGAAAAGTAAACACTCTAAAGGTCAGCCTGGCAGAGACAATACAAAAAGCCTTTTTCTTTGTCAGTGTAACGCAGCCCACGTGAAGGGTCGGAGCAGGACGTGCTGCCGTAGCCCCAAGTCAAGGCGCAGGGTTTGAATGGCTCGGGAGCTCGCTGCAGGGCGGGGAAGGCGCTGCTTCATTCATTCATTATGCAGCCCGCATCGGCCGCCTGCCCGCACCACGCTGCTGTGCCGGCTGTAAATATGCAGCCAGGAATCACTCTTTGTATCTCCAACTCTGTGGAGAATTCCCCCACTCGTAGCCCTAACACATCCCAGCCTGGGCAAGGCACCCTCGTAGGTCAAGGCTGCAGTGGCAGCGACCACGGAGGAGCTCTCCTTGGTGCGGTGCCTTTCCATGGCTGGTCCAACAATAGATATGACCAAAAGTACAATTTTTTACCAGCAGTTCAGAGGCAGGCACTTATTCACATCCCCCTTTGAAAGGGGGCTGGCTAATAGTCCGTGCAAGCTCACCAGAACCTTTCAGTCTGGGGCCACAATCTCTTTCCAGCAGCCTGTGTCAGGTCTGTTGACTGCACCAGGCTTGCTCACTTGTGAAGTCCCAGAAGGGACTGAAGGGAAGCCCATGCCTCCCCAGAACTCTCTTCTTTGCTCACAGAGGGGAAAAAAATATTCCAAATACACCACTGTGCACCTGGGATCATAATTCTGCCGCATGAAAGGAACAAGTGTCCAGAAAATAATTTCTAAGATGAAGCTGGACAAGCCAGGGACCACAGGGCAGATTTATGCAGCATCATGCTAGACAAGGAAACTGTCCAGTGTTTTAAGGTGGCTTTTAGATGATGTTTAAGGTCCCTTCCAACCCAAACTATTCTGTGCTCTTCTGATTGGCATTAGATGAATTTGCATATAGATAGTCCCATGGAAAGGACATATATAATGGTTCTACATGTATATACATGTTGCACCTGTGCACACATCAGCAGGTGCACAGGGGGTGGACAACTGGTGTCACTTCTTTATGGACACCCACCAGACTGCCCCATTCCCATCCTGCTCCTTGAGACACCTGTATCTTTGCTTTCCAAGTTTAAGTGAAGCTCAGACACCACCCATCAAGGCTCTGACCTTCACAGTTGGTAAAAGGCACAAACAAGCAGCCGCCCACACGTGCAGGCTGTGCACAGCTCCCCAGCACAGCACTACCTGCAGCTCACAGCACAGACCAACATGAAAATTAACAATGCCTAATCAAAGCTCATCAGCTAAGTACAGGCACCCACAGCTGGGTGCAGGTGCCCACAGACAAGTACTTGTGGGGACAGTGGGTGTATCTCCACAGATCTGTGAGGATGTATAGACCAGATGCCACTTGCTCCAGTGTATGGTCTGGCTGTGAAACATTTCTGTTAGCACCTGATACCTGAAAAGAGAAATGAGAAGTGACTATTTCAAAGCCACCAGGCTTTTTTTTCCCCCTTTTTTCCTTTTTTCTTGAGAGACTCATTTAAAACTCTGCAAAAGAAAGTAAATGTTGAAGCAAGATAAACTGCACTTGAAGCCCACTCACACAAGACAACTTGTCAGCTCACCTCATACTGAAGCTATACAGTGTACCCAAACTAGAAATCAAGTAGAAGCCATGCCTGGGAGCTCCAGCTGCTGAATTTACCAGCTAGAAAGAGTGCACTGTGGCTGACCAGCACAGTTGTGCTCCTTGGGGAAGGGAGCAAAGGAAGGGCACAAGGGCCAGTATCATTCCCCAGGCTTGAAATTTAAGACACATGCAAAGCCGATTGCAGTTTTGTTGCTATTTCAAAAGTGCAAGTTGTTTCAACAGAAGCCTAATCTGTGTATGTCTGGAATAGGAATGAATGGATTAGCCTTTCAAACCCTCCAAGATCAGGTCAAGATCGTTCAAGCAAACCACAGCTACAGCAAAGTTGAATTCTGCATCCAGCAACTTGTATCACAAACACAACATTGCTTACTGTAAAAAGTGCCCGGCGTCCCCGTGCTGCTTTGAGGAGTCTTTTGAGGATGACTAAGAAAGGAAAAGATTAGTAAACAGTGATGTGTGTACCCAGATACACACCAGGCATTAGTCATCGTGCATGTTACCTGCACCAACTGGCCAGGGACGCCTCCAGCCATTGTTTGAAAGTCCTCTCCTGATTACAGCCCAACAATGGCATTGTTTGGGTGGAACTGCAGGTATTTATGTTGGGCATTCAGCTTTTCCACTGTTCCTTGATTGGTTCTTTTCAACTGAGTCCCATTAAATTAAAGTTCCTTCGCTGAGCATATCAAAGTAACAGCTGAGAATTTTTCATAAGCATTACTTGACCCAGCTGGTGCATTTTCATGTTTGAAAATGATTTTCACTCACAATGGGAATGGTTTCTTCTATTGTCAGGAAGTTGTTTTTGTTTCATTTGATGTAACTAACCAGCCCAAACCTCAAGTGCCATTATGGTATTTGACAGAGGTTCTCCAGATCGTGCATTTCTTTGGAGGGGTTATTGTGAAAAACAGCCCTAATCTGAGTCAGGCAGGGAGAACAGGAATCTGGGTCACCTTCTGCCCAAATGAGTCCCCAGATCATTGAGCAGTGAAGGCCAGAGCTGCCATACACCCCAAAATCAGCAGAAAACAGAGCTCCCATCAGAGCCCCTTCCTCCAGCGGTTCAGTGACAGGTGAGCAGCATTTCTGTACTTGAAAATACAATTTATATTTTTGACTGAAAGAGAAAGGTCATTGCAAACAGTAAAGGAACTGGAGAGAAAATTTCCAAGAGCATCAGAAAAAAGTTTTCCGTGCATGAAAGTGGTAAAGTCACTAAAGGCTGTGGAACACAATCAGTTCTAGAATTCAGGGCTGCTCATGTTCCTCACCTTGGGGATTAAATACATTGCTTTCTGGATATGTTTATAACCCAACACTTCTGAAAACATGTAAAAGTCTGGCTCCGTATCCACGCACAAGCAAAACATCAACCACTTTGGGAAATTCATTACCCCTTGCCCTGGGCAATCACCTCCCTGTCCCCACCACCATCTCCTGCTGTTTTCCTCCCAGTGTAAACAAACCCCAAAGCCCCTCTGTCTCTCCCTACTTGACTAAATCCAGTCTCATCCCACACACTTTCCTGCAGCAAACCATTCATTTTGACATATATCCATCCTAAATCCTGTAATTCTTCCACGAGGAACAAATTAGCCTACAGCACATTTCCATCACTTGTGGCTCAGTCATGACAGACTGTCTCTCTCTCTCCCTCTCACACACTGCATTCCCTCTTCCACAGTCCCATGGATCCAGTAGACACTGGATCACCAAGACCCTGCCCCAAAACATCTCTGATTCACCAAACAGCACAAAATCAAGAGGAAGCAGAGAACACACATCTTCATTCCCTTCAAGGATCACACGTGTGTATCATATCCCTCAGTGTTTAGTACATATTTAAGCAAATCACATTAGAGGCACTGGAGAGATTTACACAGGTTTGTTTTTTTTTTTTCTTTTCCTAGTAGAGAATTAGCAATGGGAAAGAACCACCCTCATCCTCGGTCATGTTCATTTTATATAGATGCTTTCATGAGAACATAATTGTGCTGATATATGAATTGAGTGGCAAATGCTCTAAAACCCAGAAAAAAAGTTGAAATCCTAACATTTAAAAAAAAAAATCTCTGGCCCATGTTCTGCATAAAAAAACACATTTTGAAATACTAACAACAGACGTGAGCAAAGCTGGTGACACCCTGCAAATATCTCCCAGGAATGTTCATTGAAATTTTGTTTTGTCAGTTTGGGCTGACTTCATGTCTCCCTTGTTGTTTCCTTTGGCTATCCCAATGCAAGAAGATACCATCAGGGATTGCCCCAAAAAAAGAGAAAATTTCAAGCAAATGTGAGGGGTACTCACAGAAAGTTAATATTCCATGCTTTAGTTTCCATGTTGGCCATTAAAACCAGAAAGAGTTCTTTTCCTGCAACCAAACAGGAAAATGCCATGTGCCCCATCCATCTTTGAAGGCAAACCTGCATTTTTCTTTGACTACATGTGCAAACCTGATCTATTTATTAATTCAGCAACAGAACTAATTGATAAATCATTTCAAATAAATAACTCATCTGACAAAGGTTGTATCCTGCTAATAACCGCGAACAGAAAAGAGGCAAAGCAGGACCACAACACGATGATGAACTGTTGATCTCTAGCAGTGAAAGGCAGTAACTCTGGAGCCCAGGAGGCATTTTCCAGGCCCAAGGGAAGGACCAACATCCCTGTCTGAGAAGGCATCCATGGCATGCTGAGGAAGGCAGGTCATACCAGAGCTAAGGTCTGCCTCAATTTCTTCTATTTCACTGTAGAGCCTCGACCTGGAGGATCCACAGCTTCTCCTCCATCTAACTGGTGATCATCTGTTACTCTCTGCCCCACCATCCTACATCTGCTCTGTTTTTAACTGAATAAGCTACTATTAGAGCCAAGTCTGGAGAGAGGGACCCCTGCATCCCAGGAAAAACGATGGGCAGAAAGAAACATCCACTGAGAGGCATTTTTGAACCACCACATAAAATGACAGGCTTTGTTTAATGCAAATCTCGGTCCATGCTGTGGCACAAGTCCTTCCACACAGCATGGACCTTCCTGCTTGGAAAGAGTGACCTCAGCAAAGCCACAGCTAATGCAAAACCTCTGCCTGTCTTGGGGCAAGTGAGCAGTTGACTGAGATTTCTCCTGCTGTCTTTGCCTTGATGGCAAATAAGAGACACGGTAAGAAAAGTGATTATGCTTAAATTCAAGTGGCTGAACTTGTTGGTGGGGTGGGTTTTTTTTTTTCCCCTATTCTCCTCCTTTTTAAAAAGACATCCCTTAGACAGCTGAGCTAATAGAGTCCAACATCTTTGATGATAGTGATGCTAACACTAGAAACAAATTATAGTGTTCAGAAAGTTTGAAAGACTGAAAAGAAATGCAGAACGTGTAACACCAAATTTGCCTGTCAAGTACTTTTTTTTTCTTATTACTGCTTGTTTCATTTTATTTTATTCTTAAAACTGATGTTTTTGCAGCTATCTGCCTCCCCATTGGAAATTCCAGGATTGGAGAATACTGATTTGCAACTTCAATCACTGCCTGACAAATACAGTCCCCACTAAGTGAGAGCTGATCCATAACAGGTATTTCAAATTTTCAGAAGTCACAACATATCACCCTAAAGTGAAGCATTTCATTCACAGGACACACTCTTCTGCAACCAGCAAATGCTTTTAATTGTATATTTTTAAAAAGCATAAAGCCAACTTCCTATTTTGACTGCAAGTAGCCACATGCTTACACTGCCAGCATCATCTGGCTGAGCTGCTCAGGATTCAGCAGAAATTCCCTTAAACAAAACCAGCTGAGAGCCTGGCTGAACATTTGAACGTAACTCTGACTCTCTACATTTGTTTTTTCTATTATTTTCCCAGGGGAAAAAAAAAAAAACCAAAGCCAGGCAGGTCCAAGCTTTCCTGCTGCACCAGATGACCAGTTACAAGCTACCTTTTCACCTTGAAGATGGAGTGAAAGACCACCCACCTCCTCAGCAGGTGTAAGGTGTGTAGCAACGTGTGCCCAAGTAATAAAAGCAAGGGGAGATCCAGGAGTATGGATGTTGCTTGCTGGCTTTTCCTTTGTGCAGCAGCACCTGTGTGGAAAGGGACTGCACAAAAACCTGCCCCCTTGGCAAAGGTGCCACCAAAGAGGAGAAAGAAGCACTGTGGGACACATGTTCATCATGCCCAGAGGTACGACAGAGGCTGTCCCACAAGGCTCCACTGTTCTTAAAAGAAATAATATTGTCAGGAATGATGGAGGATGGAAATAGACGATCTTTAAGGTCTCTTCTAACCCAAACCATGTTACAATTCTGTACTGCTTTTTCTAGGTTTGAATCAGCAGAAATACTCTTTCTGCATTGAAGAAAGTATAACAGAACCTGGAAATTTTATTTCATCTTGTTTTCATTTCACTGGCGCTCTCTGAGTGTTTAACACAGATCTGCCCTCCAACAATGTGGTGGAAACAGCACATAAATGAGAATTTCTGAGGAAAGGCATAAACAAGAATTGGCTGAGCCTTCTAAAAGTAGCCACGAATGACATCAAATTTAACAAAATGGTACCAAGAGAATCAGGTGATCTCCTGGTTTTCCACAGCTCTATAAACATCTTCTTCAGCTCTCTGTGTCTGTGTTGGTTTCTCACATCCTAAAATTCACATTGGCTTTTGAGTTCAAAAACAGAGCATAACTCAGCCCAAACAAGAGCACTTCCACCTGACTCTCTAACTCAGGCCAGATTAGCTTAAAACTCAGCCCAGGTTCATCAAAAGGTTTGCAAAACCTCTGCCAGCTTGGGCTGAGCTGGGGTGTGTAATGGGTTTCAGCTGCAACGACTTTCACCCGGTTTGGGGTTTGCTCACTGGAGTTTTCCCACAGTCCCCATTAGGGCTCAGATGGGAACTGCTGCTCCCCACCCACCTCTCTTATCTCTGCATCTCACAACTAATATTATTAAGCTAATGCATGTACTTTGCTCTTCAGCCATGGGAAACAATCCTCCTCCTGTCCCTTTGATTTTCGTATTGAACATGAGAACACGAACCTAAATTTGAGGGTTGCAGCATATTTTATTGTATTGACCTCACCCAGGACTGTCTCACGGATAACAAAGGATATTTTTAGACCACACAGAGCACTGAAGTTTTTTGTAGGTTGAGATAATTTGGTGTTTGATATTCACATTTAGCCTAAAGGTGCCTGGAACTTGGTAAGCTCACAGCAATCCCAGTAAGGGTTGGTTTCACCTTTGGATCCTGGGGTCCGTACACTCCCTTAAGCACCTTTTTAAGGATAACTGAGCTTTGTGAGATTATACTCTATCTCATCTCTACCTCCCTGAGGGTGGGTGGTGCCACAGAGCAACAGAGAGAAATTAAGCCTGAGCAGAGCTGGCAGGAATTCCCAATTTTCGTTCTGGCAGCCAGGCCAGTCAATTTGATGCTCAGGTGGCTGGGTGCAGCCATTGGGCACCGTGACCCCGTGGGATTACCAAGGTGTCCTCCATGCCCATGTTCCTCACAGTGACCAACACAAAATTTAACCCAACACACCCAGTCACACCAAAAGTGACACCAGCAGATGGGAGCAACTGGAATCCACTGCCCAGTAATGAAATATACCTGATTTTGGGGGTGTACAAGACAACTCAGCCTTCCTTCCCTCCCTGGGCTGGCTTTTTGCTAGCAACACACACCAAAAACTTGCTGCTTGCTCTAAGAAAAGTGTCTAGAAAAGCAAATTAGGAATTAGGGGAAGGTTGCACAACAGGAATGGAAAAAGAACAGATTCAAGTCAAACCACAATCCAATAAAGAATTACCCACTTCAGCAAATGATGTTGACTTGAGTAATTGCTAAAAACCCTCAAGTAATAATTCTTCCTGACGCTATTTTTTAAATTTGGTGGTGATTGCTCTGGGAATGGTTACACTTTTACTGAGATCAACATTCAAAAATCATCCTGGGTCTCTGCCGCAACACGCAAGAGGCATCTCCAGCCCTTCTGGCTCCCAAAAGGGTTCTGTCCACGGCTTCACTTTGGACCACAGATCGAAAGGGTCTAAAAGACCCAAAGACGCCCAACAAACCAGCAGGCTCTTTCCAGCTGTGGCAGCCACATCCCCAAGGTCCTCTGGGCAGAAAAGTCCGGTCCTGTGGTCCTTGCAGGTCAAGTGAAAACCTAAAGACAACACACGTCACGAGAAATTTCTACAGAGCTTAAGAAACACAGAATTATCCAGGATAATCAGTTTTAAGAGTGAATCAAAGCCTTGTGTTCATCTTTCTATTCACCGAGTTGCAATTAAGCCATAAAATGGGGAATAAAATTCTTTTCAGAGGAAAACTGAGCTCGTCTTCCTTTTAGGATAACGTTATTCTTCCTCATAGGGAGAGGAAGAACTTGTCCTTGTCACTTTTCTGCAAGAGATTTCCATGGGTCCACTTAAAAAAATGCCACAGACTATCATGGGACTTGCTTGGGAATTCAGAATCAAACCAATTTTTCCAGTACAAAAAGGTGTTTCTGTAAAACCAAAATTATCCAGGAGAAAGTATTGATCTTTTTTCTGGGAATATTCACATTACTACCAGGAAACTGAGTTATTTTCTACTGTGCCTGTTCAAAGTTAATCAGAAATATTCAGATGGTCAGAATGACCCTGAAATGTTCCCCATTTCCAGTGCCTTTCCTATGGCAGGGCTTGTCTTGCTCCGAGCTGTATCCCAGACCCCAGACTATGGATGTCACCATACAGCACCATTCTCTGAGCAGCATTTGGGGTCAATCAGAGTGAATAGAAAAATGCCAACATGAATTTCTTCTTTTTTTAAGTTTTTGTTGGTTTTTTTTTTTTTCCCATTTATTATAGACCCTTTCTTTGCATCATTTCCTCTGGAACAAAAAGAGCTGAACCTGTAACATATAAAGCTGGCCATTTCTGTGAGGTGGCCATTCCCATTTTTGTTCAACCAAGTCTTTAGTCCTTCTAATTTATTTTTTTTCCCTAGGTTTTTTTCCCCTAACTTTCTAAATGCCCATTTTATCAGCCCTTTATTTTTTATGATGCTCCTGAAGGTGAGTAGAACAATCCCACAGATTCTGGTTAGGCTAGGAGACAGATTTGGAATGCCTGCATCTCCTTCCTACCTTTGCTCGCTTTCTGGGCTGTTTGCACTCAGGGAATCAAGGAGCAGTTTGGCTGTACTTAACTAGGCACAAGAAATATATAAATGTTCAAACAAAAGGGCTGGAGCCAGCAAAAAACAAACCCATGCATGGTTCCTGCAGTGCAGAAACTCTAAATATTTCTGGCAGAATCCAGGTATTTATGCTTATCCTCTACTTTACTTGTTTTCACTTTTGTTCAGTAAAGTAAAGCCCAGACTAAATACAGGAACAATTAGACCTGGAAAATATTTAAACTATTTATTTATCTGCTATTTGGCCAACCTGAATGTTTAACATCAGATATTTTTAGCTGGAAACTCTTTTTTTCTTCCCTCCCTTGCACATCCCATGCATTTTAGTGGTGAAGTTCCAGAGATCCATGGTCTTTTTCTGGAGGGGGGAGAGTGACACTTACTACTTGGGGCAAGGTGAAGCACTGGAACATGGTAACTCCTCAGCACAAATGCAAGTCAGAAGCAGCAGAAGCCGGGTTTTAGTCTGATGTGTAAATAAATATGTTAAATAACATATGTAAAATTACAGCCAAACGAGGCAGGTCACTCCCTCCAATGTCACCGTGCTCAAGACCAGACCCTTTCTTGGGAAATTCCTCTGTGCTTTTAGGATTTCTAAAGTATCCTGAAGTTCTGGGTGTTGCAGCAGGATTTTAAGAGAGGCCCGGGATTTAGCACTCTATTGGAAATCAGGTGGGAATTCCCAGTGGTGCTCAATGCTCTTGGGTGGGAGCCATCCACAGCATGGGGCCAGGATGCCCAGGGAGATATTTCTGGAAAAACACCAGCAGGTCATAGAATAGTTGTCCCTCTTGACCTGCCTGTAGTCCCAGAGCTGCTGGAAGGGACTAAGGCACAAATGTGGGAGCACATCCAAGATCTCTCCCGCCAGGCCCCCTCCCTCTACAGGCACAGAAGGGAATTTGTTGTTGAACACATCAAAAGCAAAAAAAAATCCTAAAAGCACAAATGGTTTTAAAGCTGTATAAATGTGAAATTAAATGTTCATTCCATGTTAAGCTCCCTAGACTTAAGGATAAAGTCCCTTAAACTGAGCAAGCCCACCTGTCCAACCAGCTCACTGGGAGCCCTATGTGCCTGTAATGTCCCAGGATGTCTGGCTATCTCAGACCCACACCAGAAAGCCTTCCTAAAAACTCCCAAGAGCCTCAAAACCTCCAAGGTTTGCAGTCCTGGCAGAACTTTGCAAATGCATCTTGAAATTAAAGGTTGAATATAACATGGGAGCTGACCTGCTCAGACTTTTTTTTTTTTTAATCCTTTCTCCTTTCCTTTTTCCTTTGCTCCTTAAAAACAAACCTTAAGACACTGTTTTAAATTACCCACAAGTCAAATTGAACTCAGCCATGGATTGTGGCCCCGGAATGAGGATTTTTCTGAATGGACAAAAACTATCACTGCACTGAACTCATCAAATAAACTTATCACTTCTTCAGGCATCTAAGGAAACAATCCGCTGTCAACACACAAAAAGATCTTCAACAACTGGTGGGAGCTTGTGTCCAGAAGTTCATCCAAGTCTTTAGACAACTTCTGCTTCCTGGAGAAATAACACAAAACTGGCTCTTCTTGCCCATTCCCACCTTTGCCTGCCCTTTTCCTCCCTGGTCTGTTCAGCACTGCCAAGCCCTGCAGTTTGCTCTGGCTTTAAAAGGATGAGAAAGTGTTTTTAAGTAACAGAGACACTCCTGGACAAATTCTCCCGTGGGAAATAAAATCCATGAGCAGCCACTCCATGTCACACGTGGTTTATGTGCCACATGTGGAGCTCAGGTCTGCACAGCTCTGCCTGTGCAAAGCCAGCCCAGGTAAAATCAATAGGGGGGAAGAAAAAAAGAAAGAGAATTACAGCAGATTCTGCTCGTAGTCAAACCCAGATAGATTTAAAAAAAAAAATCCCTCAATTGAATAGATTTTGGGGCCAAGACCAGATGCTCATAAAACTTTGATAACGATAGGATGAAATATGCATGTGGGGGCTGGTTTGGTAACGCTTCCTTCACATTCACCCACTCCCTTCCTCTGCTGCCTCTTCCCAAACCAAAACATCCAAGTGGAGCTTTTCCACCCAGGGCAGGTTTCTGCCATCCTCCCACCCCTGTTTTCTTTTTTTTTTTTTTAACATTTTGAGAAGCCTGGACCCAAGCTGGTCTTGCCAAGTCATATGGCAAGGGCCTTCTCAGGAGCAGTCTGTGATGTAAGTCAAGCCTTGATGAACAGCAAACACCACCCACACACAGAAAGCAGGGGGGAGCTGGCAGTGTTGGTCCAAGAGCAAAATTTTTCCATAACAAACAATTCCTAGGGATATTCCTTCAGTTTACTGGTTCCCAGACTGCAGCATCTCCTTTCACAGCTCCTATTCTGCTGCACACACAGATAATCAAGGTTCTGAGTGTCCCTCCTGCATCCCAGAATGCCATGGCCACAGGAGGGATGATGTGCAGTTTGGAAAGCTGTGATCTTTTTCCCTGATTCAGCAGCACCACAATTCCAGAGGCTTGGTGGAGAGCGCAGTGTCCAGCCTGGAGCAGTGCAGGTCTCCCTGCTGCCACTGGCATCTCTCCTGTGCTGGTTGGCACTGGAAGGGATATGTAACACCAGCCTGAGGGAGTCTGGGTGCAGCAGGTCCCCTGCTTTGAGTGGCCTTTCTGCCAGGCTGAGCTTTCACCCTAAAACTTAGCCCAGGAATTCCAACCAGCACACTCAGGGTTAGCTCAGAAAGATCATCCTGGCTCTAGAGTTACGTGAGCAACTAAGTTCAGACAGCAACACGAATTTACCCCCTCTACCCTCCAGACAAAGTAAAATCCAGACATGGGAAATTGGGAAATGCCTACCCTTCAGCACAGCACCTGCCTTTCCCTTTCCATGATTCAGACCTATGGCTTTTGTTTTTAGATTTTGCAGATTTGACAGTTAAAAATGCATCTATCAATCGGGAGCAAAACCCAAAGATTTTTTTTTCTTTTATTTTTTTTAATTCAGTAAACTGAAAACGCTTACAAATTGCTTCAGGCTGATGATATATCGATTTTCTAAAATAATACTGATTATTCCAATAAAATTGAAATCAATTTTCAAATGAAAGTGTTTTCAGGAGCAGTCAGATTTAACAGCCTGTCCAACAGGTGCGTGCTCGCACCATGGGACCCCCTGAGAAAGGAGCCAGCAGCAAAGGTTTGCCACGTTCCTCCAAGGAAGCCAGGCTGGAATGGGATGTCCTGCACATCCCAACACTTGTGCATGGCTCCAGCAAAGCAGCATGCTCCTGTGACAAGGAATAACCAAGGGAATCTGAACCAACACCGCTCTGCACCCCGGCTGCGGATGCTCCAGGTCTGAGCGGTCCCAACATCCACTTTAGGTGGAAAACATGTCTAAAGTGACACTAAATACCCAGGACTGAGCTGGAAAGTCAAATTTTCCCATGCAACGTGTCCAGTGCGTGGAGCTGCCTCTGCACTTCCACGGGTGAATCTCCGATAGCGCTGGTGCAAGCCGGACATTCCCGCTCCCGGAGCGGCACCGGCCGCCGCACGCCGGATCCGCTAATGGGAAGGTCACAAAGCAAATATTAGCCAAAGCAATCAGGAACGTCAAGTGGAAATTCCCTTGGGAACGTGTCCCCTTATACCCCAGAAATTCAGGTTGGCAACTTGTGACAGGTACAATCTGGCTCCCATATGTCTCGCGTGCGCAGCGGAGGAATGTGTATCCATGCTCCTTCCATCACTATAACAACATGTCAAAAGAGCCACCTCTCAGCAGGAAGGCACACAGAAAAAAAAAAAAAAGAAAAAAGAAAAAAAGGATAAAACAACCCCAGCCACGCAGCTCTTGGCACCAACCCTGGAAAACACACAGCCCTCGAAGAGCTGCACAGAGAGCAGGGTCTGCTCTTCCCATGGCTTTGCCACTGCTCCTGCTGGCTCCCAGGACCACCAGAGCTGGACTCCATTCCCAGCACCTCACTGCAAGCACACTGAACGCCCTTGTTTAGTCCTATTTTATAAGGTTGACAAGTTCTTTACAAACAAAAAGGTTTTCTCTTTCCTGATGCCTCCTTATAATTCCAAGGCTTATAATCCCTATCCAAGGCTCAGCTTGGATAGGGGAATTGGTTTGAGCTTTTTGGTTTGAGGGCTTTTTTGCCATTCTGTGCTAGCCTCTGAAGAGCAATTTCCCACCTATAACCAAGAGGGAAGTTAGATAAGTAACGCCAGGCAAAGTCATGCTCTTCCTACCACCTCTTCATGGCTGGATACTGGGTGCTGGAGCATGAGCAGGCACAGGTAAATTTGGGCTCAAGGTAAATTTGAGCTCAACCTCTACCCCTTTTGCAGACTCCACAGAGCTGCTTTTTGCCATTTCCATTAATAAAGGCACTAAATTTGCCTCCAGTTTAATATCAGATATTTTGTTTCCTAATAAACCTCTGTTCCTGCACGTGATCCCTTTTAAATAGGTCAATGCCTTCGGTGGTACCCCAAGCATGGCCTTGGGAAGAGTCATTCCCATGCTGGGTGTCAGGCTTGGATGGGGAGACACCTGACTTCTTCTGCAGACTTTCCAACAGGTCCATGGGAGCAAAGTCTGATTTGGAGATGGCAGGGGTAAGACACAAAAACATTAATTTACTGCTACAACTTAATTGCACCCTCCCTCTCTCCTCATTCTCCTGAACTGCCGCGGTGCTCGGGGCCAAATCTCTTTCCATCCATACAAAATCTTCTTTGTTTTAAAGAGATCAACCCTATAGCCCATAGCTGGAGCAGGAAAGGGGTTATTTAAAGGTTGGTGTCACTGTCACAGTCTCTTCTGAAGCAGGTGGGAACACACAAGATTTTCGTTCACAAAGGCTGGTGAGACCAAACTGAGCAATTCAGATGAGTTTCCATAAAGCCAGTTAAATCCAAGACACAAGTGAACAGGAACATGACACGGAGTATGTCTGGTTAAAAACAGCTCAGAGGGCATCATCTATTTTAAGCTACGGCAAGGACTTTCATTTTTCCCCCTGCTTGGAAGCCTACAGCTTCCCAGAGCATCCTCACCCATGAGGCTGCTGATCAGCAGATCACAAACAATTTTATCAGTTTTCCTGGCTGCAGCTGTTGGTTGAACCAAACTGGCCCTGTCTTTCTGAGTCCCCCAGTCCCCCACGTAAGTTCTTTTTCCAAATTGAAACAAACTTGCCCTTAACTTTTTTTCTCTCCCTGAAAATTAGCCGCTCTCATCCTTGCTGCACCATGTCAAAATTAAAGAGTAAACAAAGGTCCCCCAATTCCCCTGATTGCATTAATCATTCAAATGACGTATTAGCATTCTTCAGACTCTGCTGTTGTGCTTCCA
>VXBC01005698.1:630267-652398 GCA_013399945.1 Ploceus nigricollis
TGTAATTAACCTATCCTCCTCCCCTGAGAAACTTGGGTTTAATTTAATTTTTAAGGGGATGAGGAGCATTATTTATTGGTGTCTTTCAGGAAGGCTGTGGGCAAACACACCAGCAGCAGTGGAAGGTGCCTGAAATTTTATTCTCAGTTTGTATTTTTTTCCTCACACTGGTTTTGGAATTTGAAAGGTGGAAACTGGGATAATTAATAGGACGGAATTCAAAAACAAAGATGGGGGGATGCAAAATGGGAATCCAGGCACCAAAAAAAAAAAAAATAGCAGAAGGAGCAGACTTTGAAGGACGAAAGCAATGCCAACATTGAGGTATCAGCTGAGGTACAACCCCCAGAGAGCCAAAGATGCTGAACCAGGTTGAACCACATCCTGAGGTGTCAGGGAATACACTGGAGCATACAAGTTGCTCTCACTATCATACATCCCCCTCTGCTGAGGACTGGATAGCTTGTGCCAAATTCCATGATCCCAGCCATGGATTATGAGGGCTTGGTGTCGCCAAGAATTAGGTCGGGTTTGGGGATTAAGCCCCAGAAGGTGTAAAAGGCAGAGGGTGAAGCCACAGTGTTTCTGCAGCTCTTACCGTGGGCTTTGCTTTCCAAAATTGCAATCCTTGGTCCTGGCAGGAGCACTACAAATTCCATTTAGGAATGAGATGCTTGTTCTGCACTACCTGACCAGGACTGAGAAGGGCACTACCAACAGCCCCAAAACACATTTAATGCAGCGTTGGGAAACAAGTGTGAGGATTCTTTCAACACTTCTATTTTGATATTTCCTTGCAAATAGGTGCCTATATTTGTACCATGCCAAAGGAGAACCACAGAGGATTTTTTCGCCTCTTGTGGAGCGAGATAAGAGCTGAACTGAGCAGATGTTTTGCAGGAAACCTCAATTTATGACTTCGGCAAAACCTTGCACAAGCCAACCACGGTGCTTCGGGTTTGTTAAAAGGGCCAGAGCAGCGATCTCCTCTGGTTTGCAGGTTTTTCTAGACAGCTCTCCTCATCAGGCCATGATATTTATAGAAGACTTGCACCCAGAGGTTGAGCCAAATGGGAAAAACAGGCTCCCTTTTTTTTTTTTTTTTTTGCAGGTGCTCTAATTGTGCCTGCAAATGCTGCCACTGACACTTCTAACTCCTAATTAGACTTACAAATCAAGCACTGGGATGCCAACATGGTATCCCAGCCTGGAAGAGTGGTTTCACTCACAGCATTACATGCTCATCCCACTGGGATGGGATCATGGAGGGAAGGCAAGACGGGCAGGCAGGGATTCCTGGGAAGCCAGGAGCTTTATAGGGTCAGATTCATCTTTGTGGCACTACAGCACCTGCAAAGCCCAGCACAAAAAATTGGGTTGCTCAAGTCCCCTTTCCTTTGGGGAACCCACAGCCCTGCTACTACACAAGTCAGGTTATAACATCCTTGGCTGCCATATCTGAGCACCCACAGCTCCCACTAAATCCAGTGTCTGCTTGGGCTCTGCAGAGCTGGGCCCGGTGATTAAACAAAAGAAAAAACATGCTCAGTCAGAAGAAGGGGAAGGTTTCAAGCAATTCTTCCTCTGGAAGTGAAAATACCCAGAAATAGACTCTTAAAACTAACACGACTTACTCAGTGTAAATATTATGTTTCCAAGGTCCAAGTCTGGAACATTCAACTTTATGCTGTTTCCATTTTCTTATGCATGCATATTAATAAAACATTCTATATTCTCGAGCATCCCAATCTCACCATGGTGCACAGCCACAGAGTGGTTATCAATGTCATAAATAAAAAAACACCAAACATGGTGAAATCAAAAGGCCACTTGCATAACTGTCAGGGAAAGCAGTGGTGAAATGATTTACAGACACAGGAAATATAATTCGGCAGTGAGGAATTCCTTCGGCAGTTAATGGAATTAATTCAACGCAGCCCATCGCTGGTTTGGAGAGGGAGCCCTCCGTGAAAAACAACTCTTTGGGAAGACTGATTCAAGGCCATGAGCAACCTGGGAGTGCCTTTAATGGCTAACCAAAACCTCTGGCTTCGGGAATGAGGTGGAGATGTGAGCACAGAGCTAGGGGATGCCTGCGATGCTTCCAAGCATCCCTCACTTCCCATCAGCAGCTCCCAAGAGGCAACGGGTACCACAAATCCCATCACATCACCCAGATGCATCCACGTGGCATCCCCAGCGAGGCTGGTTCTGGCATTATCCAATTGTTCAGCCATTAAAAGGCCCACATACAGCAGGGAAAGGAAAAAAAAAATCCAACCTGAGCATTTTAAATACTAATAGTTTAATAGTTCTTTCATTTAAAGCCGTATCTCTAAGTGCGTTACAATGTGTCATTTTATGCATGTCCTGTAGTCAAATTACACACCCGTGTGCGAGCGCGAGCTTAAGTGGCATTTAAAAATAGCCCTGGCTATTACTGCTAGCACATAATAAATTAATGATGGAGCATTTAGCTCTGCCTACAACCCCACAACCTTGTTCCTGAGCGAGTGGGACAAAACTGCAAATAAAGCCGCCGAGTCCCCGGGGAAGGCGAGCTCCCAAAATTGGGAGCCCACCCCCAAAACCCCTACTTTGGCCAAAGAAGTAACCCCAGAAAGGCAGGAGGGACTCACCTGCACACCCATCCTCCCGTGCAGCGACACCCATCATCTGATTTTATTTTTATTTTTTTCCCCCCCTTTGCTTTCAGCTTTGAATGGCAATTAGGAAAAGGTTAACTGAGTGCCTTTCTCCCAGGAATCCTCTTCCTCCTTTCAAAATAACAGCGTTAGCAAAAGAAAATCCCAGATTAGGCTAACAGGTAGGAGCATGGTGCAGCCCTGGGAGATGCTGTTGGAAGTGGGGAGATTGGGAGAATCATCCCAGCGGGAGACTAATACTCATCATTCGGAGCTGCAGCTGAGGCCCGCTTGAGTGACAGGCAGCCGGGAGCTGAAAGAGCCGCTCATATCCCACAACTGCTGGCATGCAGACTTGAAAGAGATTTATTTCAGGATAATTAGCTGGGAGTATTAAAGGTGGCAGGAAAGATCTGCAATTACTGTTTAGCAAACAGAATGGAGGCAAAAAAAAATTTTTAAAAGCCAAACAAGGTGGGGGGTGGGGGGAAGAGCCAAAAATGGAATTAAAACCCCCAAATATTTCTCCACTTGAAAGTTGTTAAATAATTGAAAGAGTTCAAAGCAACTTTATTGTATTCAAAGTAGGGAATTTGGAGGGGGAAAGAGGGAGCTCCATCATATGAAATCAGCAAAGCCTTTTCCAAGATGGGGTTTTACAAAGGTGAAATTTCCCAACTTATATGGCAAACAGGAGCCGCCTCCACTTTCTTCCCTATTCACACACTCATTGGGCATCACCAAAATGTTTACCCTGGAAATGTGCATTTTTGATCTAGAAAAAAAAAATATATATATATATCTACATGCTCAACTTTCTGAGTTTTGAATGGAGTTTTAAGGTTATTTTCTTCCTGCTGCTCTTTTCCAGAGCTGACAAATTTCCCTCTTTCCAGCAAAGGAGATGTGTTTTACAGTTTGTTTAAGAAGGTGGGGTCTGCTGGTAGCAATAAATGTCCCAAAAGAGAGGCACAGCAGAGTAAGTTTTGGGAGAGGAAGAGATTAAATATATGGAGAATTGTTATTGCAGTTTTCCATAGAAGTATGAACTGGTTTGGATTGGAAGGGCCCTTAAAATCATCTGATTCCAAAATCCCTGCCATAGGCAGGGGGGTCATGGAAATAACAACACAGGTGCTGTCTGTATTTTTTTTATGGTGGGGGGGTCTGCTTCTTAAAAGAAAAAAAAAAAAAGGAAAAAAGGGGATTTTCCTTATGGAAACCAGGCTGACTTCAAAACCCAACCAAAGCTTAGAAATTACCACCTCCAGCCTGATTTAACGTTTCCCTGTATCAGGCTGGGAGAAGCTTTATTCAGCTCCATCCACGTCCCCTGGCAGCCGCTGGCATCACACATGAGCTGGTCTGTGCCAAATATAAATAAAGTTCACCCAACACACAGGGCCTCAAAGCATCCAAGATTTTCATCGAGCTTCAAGACTCATTGTTGCCGAGCCTCACGCTGCTCTTTCAAAACAAGGAGCCTTTTCTGCATTCTGCTCAATGATCTACAGTCCTCCAAAATCATCTATTTATTTATGCTCTATTCTGGGATTTGCCCTCTGTGATGAAAAAAAACCAACACTGCTTGAATTGTGTGGAAATACCAGGCTTGCTTGGCCCACTTTGGGGAGGTTAGATAAAGACTGGGAAAGGCAAAGTGATTTTTAGTTGCCCAGCACCAGGCCCACAAGGGAAGAAAAGAAAAAGCCAAATGGAGTGACAAGATGGGGCCTCGCTGCCAGATCAGTGCTTGCTGTACACAACAGCACACTTGGGCTAAGAAAAAGGGCAAAATCAGAGTATATTGGGTAAACCTGATTGGTTTGGGTTTTTTCCTTTTTGGTAAAAGAGAAAGGAAAAAAGTGCCAAAAAATAGCCAAAATCCACTTTGCTAAATACATCCATTTCAACATGACTTTGACAGGGAGAAGTTTCTCATCTCTAGGATGAAGTTTCTGACCCAAAGAAACAAGGTAAAAAGTCATCCCAGAACAGCCAAAAGCCAGGCATCGAGGATGCTCCCCTGGGCTGTGAGAAACCCAGATTCCAGTTCCTGCTTTTCCCTGCCCAACATGGCCAAGGACAGGCAGGGACTGACAGGGAGCTGGGATGTCCTGCCTCTCCCCAGGTCTCCTGCAAAACACATCTCACCTTTATGGGACTTCCATGGAAAGCCCCCCCAGCTCCATCCCCCTGTCACACTCAAGAGCTTAAGCAAAGTCACATGAGGTTGGGATTTGTGAAATGAACAACTTATCCACGTTAAAGGTCTTCCCTTGGTGCTTGTAGAAAGCCTCCAGTCTCTGGAGAGCTGCTATAAACAGCTTGTACATGATTTACCTCCAGTGCTCTGGAAAGCAAAGCCCGTGTCTTGCTTGCTCCCAGGCTGTGATCCCAGATCCTTCACTCCTCACGTTGTGGGATCTCCCCACAGGAAATCCAACCCATTCAAACCTCCCTCAGCAAAGTCAAATCATGATCCAACCTCATCCGTATCACAAGCTACGTAATTCCCAGCATCCTCCCCATGGGAAAAAAAAAGTCCATGAAGTGTCTCTCTCTCCTTGGAAAGGCTTTCCAGGTGACGCTGGAGGAAACGCCATGGATCTGCTTCCCTGCTCAGAGGGGCAAGGTGAGGGCACATCATCCCCCTGTGCCAGTGCCACGATCCCACCATCCAGGCAGAGTGGCCAGTGGGCAAGTGGCCCCAGATGGGCACCACATGGAATGGACCCATGTCCCCACCACTCTCTCCCTCTCTGGCCTGGAGAAAGCTTATGGATTTCTCTGCCTCTGCTCCCCGGTGTATCAGTCAAAGGAAGATTCTCTCTCTTCCATTCTTGTGCAGATTAATTATTTAATATTTGTAAAGCACTTCAAAGATGATAAAATGTTAAGCATTGTTATTACCCACATCAGTAGGATGATGATGGCTTTATCTCATGTTTATAAACTTCTTGGGGAAAAACAAGAACTTAAAAAATGTCTCCAAACACAAGAAGTGAGGAAGGTGCTGTGTCCAGAACAAGTCCAACATGGTCAAATGCAGGCAGGATCGGCCCCTCCACACCTAGAGTTAGATTAATATTTCCAAAAGAATGGGAACAATCAAAGATATCTGATGGTGCTTGAATCATGTCCCTGTCTTTTGCTTAGGGAGTGACACCCAAAGCAGCCCACGGCATCCAAATCATCCTAAGGCACTCCACAGAGCGAGGAAATTTCTGCATGAAAGCTGGCACATAATAGAAAAGCAAGAAAATAAGGAATGCTCCTCCAATGTGCAACTTCTTCCTCCCCACCAACACCCTCCACACACACCAAAGGTTGGGGAAAACCACCTTACACTTCCAAAAGCACCTGTAAATATTCATGTGGTCTGTGTGTCACTTAACATCAGCACACTCGTTTTCCCAGCTTGGCCCACAACCTGTTCACACATTAAACTACTTAGAAAGCACTTTCTTTTCCCTGGCACACTTTGAAGTAAACATAAAATATAAATATTTGATTTTAATGGGCAGAACCACAAGCACAGTTCTTCTGGAATAGTTGGAGTATTACACCAGAAAAATAATGCATTTTTAATTAGGCTTGAGGTTCCCACCACTGCTTTCCCAGCTTGAGGCAATCATTGCCCTCCTCCACTGCCCAGCTTTCCCTTTGGCCTCAGTGTCCCTCACCAAATAGGAAATTATCAGTCTTTACCCTTTTTACCATGTGACAGCTTGCATTTATGAAGTGCCTCAGCTGAAAGTGTTTAAAACACACAGGAGAACATCTCCATGTGAGTGTGCAGAAACACACTCTATTACCTGGGGTGCCAACCAGCTACAAACACAAATCACACTATTTTTGTCATAAAAGCTACTAAGAAGAGGCAGAAACACAACACACTGTAGATTTTTGGGCTGTATTTGAGTCTGACAAACTGCAAACATCTTGCCTTTAAATACTTCCCAATGCCTTAAACCTCCAGAAAAGGTGGTTCTCCTCCTCTGCTGTTTGCTCACCCATTTGGTGCCATCCTGTTCATGCTGTACTGACACAATAACAATTTTTCAGAGTGCCAAGTCCTTCCCTGTTTCTCCAAGTTGACAAAGACACAATCATTAATCTGGGCATTGTATTTAAAACCTGCACCTGCTTGCTATAGGAAATCCATGGATGCTTCTTGATATGATAGATAATACCATGATTAGAGATAATTTCATTATGATAGATAGTATTTCCAAGGCAGAGCATCTAGCCAGGAAAATAAACTGTTCAGCAAAGCCACTTCTCTTCCGGAGTCCAGTTTTTTGGGATTACAGGGACAATGGGAAAAGCATCTCATCCTGGTGGGAGCTCACATTTGCTGGGTGTCACAGGATTGCTCTTCCCAACAGGCTGCCAGCTAAGACAGAAGCCTTTTTTTCCACTTAGGAGGTGGCCCTTGGACTGGGGATGAGCACTGGGATGGAATCATAGAATGGTTTGGGTTGGAAGGGACCTGGCGACCATGTAATTCCAGCCCCACTGCCCTGGCAGGGTGATGTGTATAAATGTATATTTACATTTGTAACCCACAAAACCTGTACAGGATCATTTTATAACTAGATAAAGAATGAAGAAGATAGAAAAAGGTGGAATATCAAGAAAAAGTTATACATTTTTGTAGAGGGGAGTAGTATATTCTGATTTTCTCATATCATGCTATGTCTGTGTATGTATATGGAAAGAAAAAAATATATCTATGAGAGGCAGATAACTTTTGAGATGAGGAGTCATTTCCCAGGGAATCCAGGGAATATTTACAAAGGGCTGCTGTAACCCATACCCAGATGACCAAGCACTGACTGGGGAGAGAAAATAAAGGGGGCTTTTTGGAGAGTTAAGCACTGTCCCTGTGGCTGCACACCAGGCTTGTGCTCGCTCCCAGCCGTGGCTGTTCTTCAGTGGGAGTTGTCACTCCAGTGCTAATAAAATGTGATGGTCTAATTGTATTAGCAATTTCCCATCATGTTATATTAATATGCATCATACTAGTATCCATTTTCACTAATGTGACATGAAAGGCAGTAATTTGATTACTTTTCCCTACGATTATGGGGAGGGAGCTTGGCCTTCTGGATGGGCCATACTCCAGGCATTCAGAGCATCGAGCTCATGGTCCTGTCCTTGTCCCCAGCATTCTGCTCTGCCTTGAGGAGGTCACCCCACCTCTGGGTGTCTCAGTGCCACAGGTGATAAATACACAGTTCACAAAGTGTGGAGGAATCTTGAGTTAAAGCAGATATTGGACATGGGAAGGATGGGAGCAATCTCCACCCATCATGGTGTTTTCCCCGTGTTTTCACATTTTCCAAAACTCTTCACCACCATCTCCATTAAAATGGATGCAAGTTTTCATACAGGGAAGGCCTCACCTGCAGCCTGGCAATGCACATCAGTGATGTTCTCCCTCCTCATAAATTATGCCTTGCATAAATACTCCTTCCCTCTTTCCTGGACCAGCCTTTTGGAGCCCTTCTGCTACCACATTCATTCTGCTGTGCTCCTTAAGGAGGTGAGCATGGATGCTTTTAGTGCAGAAGAAATTTGTGTCTTGCTGCTGAAGTTATTCTGCAGATTTCACTCCAATTCCAAGCTCAGGGTTTGTTTTCTTGCAGCCTTGAGCAAACACTACAGTGCCAATGTGCTGGGCCCACAGCTATAAAATAGGAATGATAATTTTTTTTTATTCTTCTCATGCTTTGCAAGGGTTTTTTGTGCCTTACTGTGGCTATTTACTGTCACTAAGGTACCCTTGGCAGGTCCATGGCATAAACATCCTCTCCATGCCTGCAGCCTTCAGAAAACACACCACAAACTCATGACACAGTCACCACTTATTTTCCTAATTAAGGAGCTGGTGGCACTGGGAATATTTCTTCAGGACCACTCACCAGAAGAGCTAAAGGAGGAGCTGGGCCCAGAGAAGGTAAGATGTACCCCAACCCTGAGCAGCCTCAAAGTGCCCAGAAACTACTTGATGTGGGCACACAGCCACCCCACAGCACGGATTTGTGTTAAATCATGCAAGTTTGGACAGTCCCACACTGCTGATTTGCTTCCCTGCCCAGAAGGATAGTCAAAACTCATCCAGCAGCTCTGCCTGCAGCAGAACAATAAACCATGGGAGAGCACCATAAATCCCAGTAATGTGCTCCGAGGAAGGCAGCCGCTCCGAGGTCAGAGCCGGAGCTTCTTGGGAATTTTCAGACAAAAGATTTTTCATCAGAAATTGCTGATTCACCGAAACTGAAGCTTTGCCATACAGCAAACCAATCTCGCTGCAGCTTTCATTAGGGGAGATCTCCCTGGCCCCAGACAGAATTAATGACCACAAGGAGAGAGGAAAAAGCCTCCTCTGAAACAACCTGCAGCTTCCACCTGGCCCATGAGGGACCAGTGCCAGCAGCATCCTACAAATCCCATCGGCCCATGCACACCAGGATAGGGCTATCCCACACCTCCCTGGAGCAGCTGTGTGTCCCCTAAGGAATTAAATACCTATTTACCATGGGAGAGGGATGCTCTGTACGAGAGGTCTCAGTGACGATGAGAGCAACAGGCCAATTTCTTTAAAACAAATGCCTTTCCTGCCTTTCTCCTTTGAAAAAATCCAAGCCCCATCAGCGATGGGTGCACAAAGGTCAGTCACCAAGCAGGGGTGGATTCCAGCTCCAAGCACCTTTCTGTGCTCGAAGGAGAGGGAAAAAGAAGCGGCAGAGCCAAGAACCTCTCCCAGCTCCTGCTGGGCTATCGGTTGCTGCCGGAATAAATCAAAATCAGTTATGGGAAATGTAAAATTATCATTTGGAAATCACTCTCTCTGAATAATTCAGTCATTGACTTTCACATCAAACAACCATTCCAGCCACCCACACACGCGGTTCAGTCTCCTGCTTAGTTTTAAACTCTCTTTAATTATCGGCATTAACCTATCCCACCGCTATCTCATCCTCATTCCATGCCGGGGGAGGGGGCAGCCGTTTGATAAAGCACAACCAGCTGGAGGACTTTGAGCTGTCCTTCTGCTCCTCCTGCCCAGCCTGGTGGGGGCAAGGACACCCCAGCCACAAGTGCACCTCCAGCATCTCTCAGAACCTTTCCACAGGGAGAGCAGCACAGAATCACGGAACAGTTTGGCTTGGGAAGGGTCCTGGAAGATCCTCATGTTCCAAACCTCCTGTCGTGGGCAGGGATATTTTTCACTGAATCAGGTTGCTCGAATCCCACCCAGCCTTGCCCTGAACATTTCCAGGGATGGTGCAGCACTCTCGTCCCCATCCCATCACAGCACAGCCTGGCAGGAGCTGCTGCTACCACCTCTCCCCCAGCCCCAGATAAAACTTTCTCCAAATAGCAACTGCTCTTCTTAATACCTGCAAAGCATCCCAGGATGCCCAGGCATCCTCTTCTAGGCTGTTTTTCAGGAAACCTCTCATTAAGCAGCAAACCAGACCAGCCTTGTGTCCTCACCTTCTCTCAGGGTGTTAATCACATCCAGCAAGCAGGACCCCACCATATACCTGCCTCAATTAACATCCCTCATCTAACTCCCCAAAATGGCCAGAAATATAGAGACTATATCCAAAGCAAAACTTTATACTTTTTCCCTTAAAGTTCCTTAATCTCCCTGCACTTTGACAACATGTTTAAGTTAGTTTCACATTTTATTTGTCTACTGAGCTCCCAAAGTTGGGAAAATTAGTATTGTGTGTGAGGTTTGATTTAATTAGTAATTGGGGAAATAGGTCTGGCATGTTTCATGGAGGCTTGGGGAAATTGTCAATTAGCATTGTGTTAATTGGTGTCTGCTGTCCTTGCTTTTTAGTTTTTAACCCCTTTTACCTTGTTCCCACTTTTGGTATGTAAAAATCTGGCTGCTTATTATTCTTTAAGTAAAGGATTAATTGCTTGAATTCCTGCCTGTGCCGGGTGTCCTTTTTCCCCCTGTGTGGTGGGATTTGTGCATCTCCTCCAGGCACTGGTTTTGGACACTGGGGTGGAGTTATCCCCTGACCTGGTGTCACCCTGCCCGGGGCTGGGATCTCTCCCCTGCCACCAGCACCAGCCCATCTACCCAGCTTTTCCTCCCCGAGCTTCCTTGCCTTTCCCCTCGCTCGTCCACGCCATTAATCACCCGCTCCAACAGGCACCAAAATCCCCACAATTTAGCCAACAAAAATTTGAATAAAGGAAAGATGAGCGAAAAAGAGGGAGTTTGCCACAAAACTACAAAAGTAAACTTTGACACGTGAAACACCACCCACGGAAAGGGAAGGATATTCCCTTTAAAAGCTCACACGGTGCTTTTTAATTTGCCATGCTAGATGTCCAGGAATAAGCCAGAGGTTTGCATATCTACCTGATGGGAATAATTAATTAATTGTTAATTGTTATTAATAACTGAGGTCCTGATCTCGCAGACAGGCACGCACACGCTTAGATTTAGGACATCCATGCACACGAGGGTAAGGCACTGGCAATCACTGCCAAGAGTGATGCTCCCGGAGCCTGAGAGCATTTTAAACACACACAAATTCCCAGTCCCTGCGGAGCATCCCGTGGCAGAGGGACACGCTGGAGGAGAGCAGGACTTGGGAAGGCACAAGCACAATGCCAAGCAAAAATATTTCATTTCAGCACCTTGGCTGGAGCATCCCCATCCCTAGAGAATTTTGGTTGCTCAGCCAGCTGAATCCCAGCAGCCCAGGCCTGACCCCATATCCAACTCCTCGGGCACGGCTTTGGGAAGAGGCAGCAGCGATGCCCAGGGAGGGATGCTCCCAAGGGTAGGGCAGGGGGCTGTTTATGCACCAGCTTGGCAGGGAGCCAGGAAGAGTGAGCAGGTCTCAAAATTATTCAGAGCACAATTAAGACACATCTTTAAAGGCAGAGACATTTGCATGGAAAACGGCAGAGAATTCCTCCTCCAGTCCCTGGTTTGGCGCGGAGAGCGTGAGATGATCAGGTTAAGACATCTCAACCTGACCCAAAATCCACCTGGCAGTGGCCCTAGTCTTAGGCTTCACATTTTTCCCAGTGATTTCCAGCCAACCAGCTGGGCATGGAAGAGGTGACCCAATCTTGGAGCAGATATTTTTGGAATTGATAATGCCCAGACTGGCACAAAAAGTGAAAAATTATCAAATCATGCATGACACACAGTCACCCAACAACAAGCAGCGGGACCCGCAGCCCCGAGCAAGAAAATCTGCAGAACCACCAGTAAAAGATGCTGCTTTCCAGGGAAAACAACAATCCACCTGAGGAATGTAACAGGGGAATTGAAGGAGTCAGCACCATATTTGAGGGGGTAAATTCAAGCAACCCATGAGAAGGCTACAGGGGCTTTAAATGATATTTGCATAGAATTAGAAAGTAATAATTAAAGTAGTGAATAATTTTAAAGGAGCTACACTAATTCTGCCTTCACAATAATTATCTCACCAGAATTTCAGAGGCTGAATTACTTTCTATTGGATTTACAATTAATTTTGTAAAAAATAACAAATCCTCCCTAAGATGGACCACAGTACTATAATGATAGCACTTGAAAGTGGCACGCAGGCATTAAACCACCTGATGTTCCCAACACTTCTGTAAGGTAAGGAAGCACTGCTATCTCTGTTTGGGAAGCATATAGATAAGGGAGTTGAGCTCTGCTTTTAGCCAAAGCTGGGCAAATTTGTCCCAGTCATCTCAGAGATATTAATCACCCATGACACACATTTGATCCAGTGCCAGTTCAAGACTGTTTCAGGTCCTTGGCAAAGCAAGAATTAACATCCCTGGAAGAACTGTGGCCATCCTGCCTCAGAATCTCCATCCAGGAAAACTGCTGTCAGAAATCCTTCTCCAACAGCACCTTGGGAAACAGGGCTTGCTCAGAAATACACCTCGTGGGGAAGGGAGGATGACCACAGAGGGCAAACATAAACACAAGGATGAACCCAGCTCGTTATGGGCTTCTCTCAGCCAGGGCTTCAAGCAAAAGATGAGTCTTTCTAGAGGCTTGGAGCAGCATATCCCACATTAAAGCATCGCCCTCCGAGCCAGCGTCGTGGAGTGCAGCTGTTGGGGAGCACCTCTAGTGATACCCCGAGTGTCCCACACACTCTTCTAGCATTGACCCTTGGGTTATTCTTGGGTAATGGCAGGGGTTTAGAAAGCTGAGCTGTGGAGGGGATCACGGATGTGCTCAGATAGGTATTAATTAGAATTCCTGCACAGTTTTCTTCTGTTAATTATAGCTTAATTTGATTGCTTAATAGCTCTGGTTTTCGTAATGTTTAGCACCTGTTGTAAATTGCACAAGATAAATTGTTTTCCACCATCTACACTGTTTACTCCTAAAAATTTTCATTCTCCTATCAGCTCCTGGCTTTGGATTTGAGCTGTCAGCTTTTCACCAAAGAAATCTCTTTTCTTTCTTTTTTTTTTCCCCAGTGGGCTCTTTAGCCACCAAAGGGGGTTTCCATTAAATACTTTCCCAAAAGTGAGGATTTTTTAGAATAATAATGGGTAAAGAGATATATCCACACACCACAGAGCATGAAAATGCTGACCCATGGTATTATACAGACTTTCACACTCATGGGTCATCCTTCTTCACCGTTGCTGTCCCCTTCTCCTTTTCCAAGGTGAGGGGGGGACGTTCATCCTTCTCTCACAGGATTATTAGACAGAAGTGGAGGCCCTGCATCATTAATTGATTTCTTCCATACATTGTGCTATGATACAATTTTTCAAGGCTGTGCATAATTGTGTTCCCTGTGCCACTGCTCTATGTTCTGTCCTTGTCATATTGTCATTGAAGGCTGATTCCACCCTCTGTAATTGGAGATGTTCTACTTTTGGACAAAGGTGTGGGGGCAGCTCAGGGGAACAGCGCTGACATTTACTTCATCAATTTATTTTTATTGTTCCTACATTTATTGCAGCTATAACAGCCCTTTAATAGTTATATCTCCTCCCTGTAGGGTATTCTGGTATTTGAAATTTTTTTAACTCATTTGTTCTCATAGATAACAGTAAAGTGCATTTCACGCTAACCTTTAGGTTTCAATCTTCTCTCTTTCTTTGGCTCCGAAGCAGTTGCAGCTTTAAACTTTTACTGCATTGCCAGTCTAAAGGCCACACCACCGAGTCCATTCTAGCACTGGAGTAACCACAAATTAGTGGTCCTGAAAATTTCAGGGAGGCGAGTCCTAAACCCTGAGTGCCGCTATTACCATAACTCAAACTTGGCCGTCCTTTTAAAAGAGGGGGGAGAAAAATACAGTAAATACTCACATTGAGTCTCCTTTTACAGTCTTCGGTCAAACAAGGGCTGATAATTGCATCTTTACGACTGGCAACGAAACTGACTCTGCCACCTCCCAGCCCGTGCCCTTCAGCACCTGCACAGGCAGCAAACAGGCTCGAGGCTCAGACAAAACTGTGCCTGAATCCCACAGGTTTCCCTGTGCCGTCTTCCCAGACACACTTTTTCCTCTCTCTCCACTTTTATCACACTTGCTGCTCAAGCTACAGCTAAACAGCACCACAGAAAACAAATTACTTCAGATAATTGACCCATGGGTCGGTGTCAGCAGGTGATTTTTGCTGTTCAGAGATGCCCTGGTCCTGAAGGACAGCACATTTTGCTGGAAACACCCAAATCTGTGCTGCCACCACAGGAATGTCAGCCTTTTGTCCTTTTTTTAAAGTGGAAACTCCTGGCAAAACCATTTCTAACTCTACCTACCCAGCCCCACTCTCATTTATTGCACAGAGGTGCTCTTCTTCCTTAAAGCCTCTTTGCTTAAAGACACTGCCAAGAAAAGGCTTAATTAAAGTGAATGGAGACATTTGGAGCAAAATCAGGCCAGGTAGATAAGCTAGAAATGAGACAATAAAGGAGAGAGAACGAGTACTTAAAACAGTGAAAAGCCCACGGATTTTTAATGGAACAGACTTCAACAGCCACCCAACAAGGCCCACTAGAGAAAACAGATTTGATCACCTAGCTCAGCGTTCAACCCAGAATGGCCCAAGAATTAAACTCCTTGTCTTTGCAGGTCTATTTTTTTCCTGATCTCTGGCTTTTTACATCCTCATTGTTCATGCACCAAGCTGGGTTCATGCACCCAGAATGTGAGATGCTGCAGGAGGAGTCCCACTCCCTGGGGGCAAGGACACAGAACCACCCCTGCCAGTCTCAAAAATGTAATCTTTACTTGAGATATTGCAAATTTTTCCTTTACCAGAACAAAAAAAAAAAAGAAAAAACATGGAGAAGAAATACTTAAAAATAAAAATTCAAGTGTTCGTGTTCAGCCCTATCCTTCCCCTGCATTTCAATTTTGAGCTTCCAGAAACACATGTAGGTGACAACCCTGTGGCTTCTCCAGATGAAGCACCCTGGAAATAATACAGGGCTCTCCTAGATGGACCACTACTTGCCATTAATAGGACAAAGAGCTTCCCTCATTGTGATTAAAACTGAGTCTGGAAGGAACAAGTGTAAATTAAAACACCAATTCAGTGCTATTGATTGAAGCAATATTTGTGTATCTGTTTCTCAGGAACCTTAGTGACACTTATTTACAAAAAAAGAAAACCACACAGGAGGAAGGCAAAAGGGAGGAAGGAGCTTCAGGAGAGGCTTGCTCATAATTTTTAGACTTTGTGTCACCTGAACACTCTCAGGAAGTCATAAAAAATAATTTCATGTGAAAAGGGAAGGAGGTTTTCCAAAAGCTTCTGAGAAACAGACAAAAGAAGTTACATTAAATTGCTGGCATTGCAGGAGTTTATACTTGCAAGTCAAAGCAAGTCTTCAAATATTCAGTTTGATAATTTGAATTCAATTTGAGAACTCAGCAAAATTTAATTTTATTGATGATGCACTTGCACTTAACTTCGAGCAACTTGGGTTTTTTTGAAACAGCAAACTGTTTTCTGAATTTCTGCAGATCTTGCTGCATACTCAAGCAAAGCAAGAAATTGAATGTGGAATTTTCGGGCACCAGAAGCACTGGGATCTTGCAGCCATTCCCTGCAGTAGGTGATACGGAACAGGCATACATTGTAATCCCCTTAACCATTCACTCACAAACAATAACAATATTAAAAAATGTTTGGGGTTTTGGGTTGGTTTTGTTTTAAGTACATCGCAGGTTCTGTTCCTCCTGAACATCCCAGTTTGATGAGAAAGGTAACAAAACTCAGAGAGCTGAAGAAGAAAATGAAAGCAAAGGCAACAGGTCACAGCCAGAATCTGTAATGAGGGAAAATGGCCATTGTAACCATACTGAATTTGTGCTGTTACCCTTCATTTAAGTCTCTGTCATACTTTCCATCAGGATCCTCCCAGTAGTTTGATTCCAAAGGATTTAAAATTAAACCACCAAAAAATTGCTGTCATTCCACATTTACCCCCTGCTCACAGGTAGGGCTGTGCTCACACTTCTAAAACTGACACTGATTTCAAGCTTTTATTAATTTATTTGCAGGAGAGATCTGAAAAAGCAACACCAGAAATTGAAGCTGAGTTTGCATCAGGTCAAACACTTTTCTGACAGTAAGTGTTCCCACCTGGTATGATTTTTAATCCCAAGGCTTTTCTTGTGTGGAATGAGAGCAATGGTTGATTTAAAACTAGAGTTACAGAACCAAAATCCTTTGATGTTTGACTGACCTGAAGCTCAGCAGCTTGGCTGGGCAGCATTCCTGCCCTCCCAGCAGGAATTTCATAGGATCATAGAATGGTTTGGGTTGGAAGGGACCTTAAGGATCATCTTGTTCCAAACTCCTTGTCATGGGCAGGGACACTTTCCACAGGCTGCTCCAAGCCCTGTCCAACTCAACCTTGGTTTCGACTATCAGTCTCCATCAGCAGACACTTCTGAGTTTGTCTCCTCTCCTTAAATTGTCCTCTTGGGAAGAAATTTTCCTTGAGGCCAAATTTCTCCACAGTGTAACTTTAACCAAAGCCATTTGCATCAAACCAAGGAGAAATTCAATATGGTTTAATTTTGGTTAAAATCAAACACACTCCTAAAGCTTGAGGTATTTCTGCTTCTAAGTAGTTTTTTTTTTTTCTTTTTGCTACCTCCTGTTCCCTGTTCTGTGGGTTAGCACTACTTGGTTTAGACTTTGTAGATTTTGTTCCCCCTTGTTCTTTTAACTTAGTTTTGTATTTATCATAAATTATGTTGAATTTCACTCTTGCAACAATAACAACAAAAAAAATCCTGATTAATTTACCTGTAAAAAGGTGTTTACCTGTAGAAAAGTGTTTGCCTGCAGAAATGACAACATTGCTGCCCCACCACGTAGCACTGTTGTGGATCTCAATTAATGCTTGTGCAGTGCTTTGAAGACAACACACCCCACAATCACTCAGGGTTTTTTGGGGATTTTTTGATTTTTCTGTCTTTGAGCCTCGCTGGACCATCGTTGTTCAGGACAGTGCTTGGCAGCACCCGACAGCTCGTGCTTTCCTGGCAGACCCCGACAGCAGCCAGGGCCTGGCCCTGTCCCTGCAGGCTGGTTCCTCATCCCCAGCACGCTCCTGCCGCATCCTCTTTCTTGGAGAACTGAACCTCCAGAGCAAAACTGGTGGAAGCTGCTCCAAAACTGGTGGAAGCCCCAAACAGAGCGTGGCTCTCACGCACACCAGGGATGACGGAGCTCAGCAAAGCAGGACTTGGGAGTTATCCTCAACAACACCAACCCTGCCGAGTTTCCCGTGCAGGAACAGCCACGGCACACACTTGGAGCATCTACTGTTTAGGAACCTCTTAGATCTGTCTTTCCCTTTTGCTCCTTTCCTGCTTTTTTTTATTTATAATTTATTAAAGATTTCAATTGACGGGGCGCTCGCTGTGCTGAGCTGGAACCTCCTCATCTGAAGCACCTCCCAGTGGGCTCTGCAGAACTCCCCTTTGATTACCACACGATTAGTTTGTTCAGCTGATGGCCTTTCTTCTCTGAGATCCTCATTGTGTCTCCTGCCTCCTATGCAGTTCTTAAGAATTTAAATGAGCCATTTTATGTCTTTCTACAAGCAGAGACCAACAAACCCAGCCCCACCCTTCTGCTTTCACTTTTAGTGCACCTAATAAAAGTAGTGTGAGGGTTGGGTGTTGGTTTGTTGTTTTTTTCTTTTTTGGGGGTCGTGGCTAATGGAGAATTTTATGCTGTTTCTGACATTGTTTGTGGTGCCTCCCACCAGCCTGTGTGCTCCTGAGGATTTGAAAGACGGTGACATAAATGTCAGGGAAATGCCTCCGCTGTGTCAGGTCTAATTAGACATTTGTACTTGGGGGACAAACACCTTCCTCGTAAAATTCAGAGCTCAGCCTCACTCAGCACATGCTCAGAAAGCCTTGGAAGGAGAAGGCATCACAAACAGCACACAGACCTACCCAAACACAATGTAATTTTTTCCAGCATTTCAATTCAGCCCCCACAACGCACACCTCCATCCCCACTCCTGCCCTGAGAGACTTCCGACTCACCAAATAAAGTTGCCTTCCTGTGTTTTACCCGACTGATTTCCAAAAATACAGAACATCTCGAAGCTCAAGGCACCAAATTAGAAAACAATGAGCAGAGCTGGTCCTTTAACAGCTGCCTCTGTTGAGCCCCAGTTTGGGGGCACAGCACAGGGTGGTTCCCACACTGCCACAAAGTAGAAACCCACCAGCAGCTGCTTATCCAGCAATTTTTCCTACAGAGGATGCTCCTGCAAACACAGACCTTGGGTTCACCACTGGGTGCACCTCTGCCACCTCTTCTTCTCCACTTGTGCTTTCCCCTTAAAACAGAAGTTTCCCTCCTCATTTCAGGTTGAGATGGACACAGGCAGCCCAAGAGAACCTCGATGGTTACCTCTGTCAGCCTCTAGTCTCCAGTGCCATCAGAGACTTGGCAGGTCCTCTTACAGCACTCTGCAACCCTGACCTGTCTGATGCCAACAAGAATTCAAAGTCTGCAGAAAGATCAACTGCCCGAGACCTCACTCGGGTTCCAGGTACCAGGAGCCATCTATGTCTCTGCTAGGACAGGTTTATGGCAAACCATGGAGTCCTTCCTATGGACAAGTAGCTCATAGAATCATTAAGGCTGAAGAAGATCCCCCAGTCCAACCATCAAGCCAGCACTGCCACGTCCTCAGGTGCCACACACACACCTTTTAAATGCTTCCGTGTTCCCTGGGCAACCTATTCCAACGCCTGAACATCCTCCCAGTGAAGAAATTTTTCCCACTATCGAATAGATATTAGGAAAAGTCTTGGGAACAGAGCAGCACTGGGGGAGCCCCACCAGGGCACAGGACTGCTCTAGAGCACAGCTTTGCCCTGTGCTGCCTGCTATGATCTACCTGCTCTGGCCATCACTGTGTGAACATCCAGTATCCCTCAGGACAACAGAAGGGAGAAGCCTGCATTTGTATCTTCACGGGTCCCTGCACACATATGTAGAAAAAAACAAGGTTGCAAGCTGAAAAAACAAACTCTTAAAATAGTCTCATCTTGTTCTAAGTTTTAACTTCCTCTCCTTTGTCCACTCAAATCTGAGAGAGCAGCTCCCTCTGTGGGTTTTCCTTCCCAGCTGTTTGTTTGCTGCCTGAGGGTGTACTGGGGAAGTGGAGGGGGCACCTGGCTGGCACCCAGCATCACTCATCGCTGCTCCCTCACGAGGCAGGGAGGAAGTCAAAGAGCACCACCATCACTACCCAAAGTCCAGAAGGTTTGTGCTCCCCTGCCCCTGAGGATAAAATCCAAGAAAACTTTCACTTTCTGGATCCTCATTTGCACAGGTAGCTTGCTCAGCTGCACCCAAATGCTCCCAGGAGGGCAAGACTCAACTGCCCTTGTGAATAAACCTCTGTGATCTTAGCGAGCACGAGTGAGGCACTGCAGAGTGAGAGCAGCTCTGAGCAAACAGAACTAAGCAGTAAAATGATCTATGATACAGCTGCAGAGTCACTGTGCTCACTACTGCAAGTGGCTTTGTACAACAGGACTCTTGCCTGGAAGAAATTAGGATTTAGTGACAGAACTTATCACTCAGGCGATTACATGGAGAAAATCAGCAGCAGAGCTGTATCCCTCTGCCCTGCCACAAAGAGCAGGTGAATCAAAGTCAAACACACACATTCAATAAGCTTTACCATCTTGAAACCCCTGCCCCCATAACAATCACTTTCTGATCTTAGGTCAGATTAAAGTGGTCAAAGCCCACAGTCCATTCCTCGGAAAACTGACTTCTGAGGGCACAGGAGACAGAAACAAGCACCACACTGCCCGCGACACCAACAACAGGTTCATGCTCCAGGTGCTCTTAGAAAGTGGAAATCTCCAGCCCCAGCCACAGTTGGCAGAGTCAGAGTGCACATGAAAGATCCTGGGCTCTGTTTCATAAGGGACCTGGTCTCAGTCCTGCCTGGATTCCAGGGTGGTTACCTGCCACCCACATGAGGTGTCCTCTGCTGTCCTGACTGCAGGTACCACCCTCTGCTTCCAGCCAGGACGACAAGTCTTGGCTCTCCACCTGAAATCCCAAATCCGTTTCCTTCACCCTACTGCTGCAGGGGAGCCTGCAACCAAACCTGAGCTTTGCAATCGCCCTCTACCACTCCAGCAGACCCAAAGCCCGAGACCTGGCAGGGCAGGGGATTGCACAGACACAGCTGGGCCCAGGTTGGGTAAGATCCTTTGGGATATGAGCACCGGGGATTAAAATGTAAATCTGCTTCTATGGTGCCCAAAAATGTCCGAGACCTGCAACAAGGAAAAGCAGAGAAGTCCTCTGCAATGCCAAAACCCTTCAGTGCTTTAAAGCTTTAGGGGGAGAAAAATACATATATTCAGAAGCCAAGGGCCAGGACCACTTCTTTGCTTTGAAATTTTAACCAAAATCCGAGGTTCCCCTTTCTGTTCCGAGTACAAGGAATTACCAGACCCCAGCCCCCCCAACCCCACAAAAATCCGAGGGTTCCCAGCCTCCCCTCTCTGCCTGCTTTGGATGGGTACCTCCCATGCCCACACGTTATGGTGACCTCCCTGCCCGAGGTACGAGCGTGTCAAGGGAGGGGCTGGTGTGATAGCCCCAGCCTAATCCAGGAGGATGCACATCCTCAGCTCCCGATGACTGAGAGGAGAACATGCCCTGGGGGAGCTTGCAAGGAGGATGAGCCATGCTGAGACAAAGAGGTGCAGCTGTGGGAGGCACTGAGGAGAGCTTTGGAAAAGGGACGGGAGTGTTTAAACAACAGTCTTCTCACCAAATGGAGAGGGCTTCTCCCACCCCTCTTTTTTTGCCTGCACACCAGGGTCCAGATAGGGTTGCTTGCTTGTTTGGTTTGCTTTTTCTTCTCACAGAACTAAATAAGCCTCCAAAACTACCTTTAATGAACCGAAAACATTCATTTGAAAGTCTGCTCTGTGGAAAGAGTGAGGCTGGTGGAGGGAAGGAAGTGACACAGGGCTTGCTGACCGGCGGGAGGCTGCTTTCAATCCCCCCTCAGAGAAACCCAGACGGGCTGCCAGAGCCAGCCAGAAGCCCACAGCGAGACAAGGAGTTTCAACTGCAAGAACTGACCCATTTTTTTTCCCCAAATTCTTATTTTTAGGCTGAGATACCACCCATGCACATCCTTCCTGCCTATCCAAACTCTTGAGGCCACCCAAAAAAGGTGTTCAGCGGTGGTTATCTGTATTATTTTGGCCAAAGGATGCTCCTGCACAAGAGGGTGGGAACAGGCAGGTTGTGTCCACTGGGATCAAGGATGAGGAAAGCTACACATGCTGTTGAATCAGAGAACTGCTCCCCAGGCCTAAACTTTGACTTTTTCCACTGTCCTGACCCAGCACACAGGAGCTTTCCATCTCCTGGCCCGCTGAAGAAAGAGGGAAGGGGGGGAAAGAAGAAAAAGAGGAGGGAAAAAAAGGCCATTTTTTTAACTGAAGGAAAAGCCATGCCAAGTCCTACAAGTACCGCCTGGCCGGGCGCCAGGAAATGTGTAAATTTTCGTGAGCTTGGGCTATTTTGCCAGAAGTCTGCAATGTGTCTGGACACGACTGGTTCCCCTTTGTCAGCCCCGGCCTGACCGACCAGGAAGTTTAAGAGAGAGAGAGAAAAAAAAAGAGAGACAGGCAGACACATTTCCCCACCCCCGTAACACAATGACTCTCCTGTAATACCTTTCATTTCTGTACCAACAACCGCAGCGGTCCCACACTTCGGGGTGGGAGGGGAGGGGGACCAGAGCTCTTTAATTCTCCGAAACCCAACTTTTTTTCAGTCCCGTGTTTGCTGATAACCTCCCAGCCACCCTCCCAGCTCCGCAGTGGTTATTAGCTTGGCTTGTTGCTATAAATACCAGCGTTAACTCCTTGTATTCCCCGAGGACTGAGCTGGGAAGAAAAGGGGCATTTAGGCAACTTTTTCTTCTTTT
>VXBC01005698.1:656731-684054 GCA_013399945.1 Ploceus nigricollis
GCCACAAGCGCCGGTGGCACAAAGCGCCGCAGTCTGTCCCCGTCGCAGCATCTTTCACTCGGGTGCAGACAAATTGATTTGCAAAGGGTGAGGCTGGCAGCTCAGCCTGCTTTGCATAGCCAGCGCTCCCCGGCCACACAATAAAAAGTAGCCTGGCAAACAGAGGCACGCAGCGGGAACTGGCCGGTTCAAAGTCCAAACCCCACACCCCCTCACCCCAGTCTGGTTTGAAAGGTCACTGTGTGTCTGGGAAAATAGTCTCAGGATACGATCCTTTATTAAAGGTCACTATTTTTCAACGGCACTTAACACACACTTGCACACAAATTGAGGCTGGAGAAGAAAAAAAAAAAAAGGAGAGAGAGAAAAAAAAAAACCTGGGGGCTGCCTCGCATTGTACATTGTGCTCGCAAGATTTATGTCTTGTGGTCACCAGCAGTAAACACACAGTGCTTCAGTATTAAAGTTCACATTAATCCACCTTTTTTTTTTCTCCCCCCTCCCCTCCCTCCTTTAAATCAGCCTCCCTCTTTGCAAGGCAAACAGTGGCGAGGCAGGACTTTAACTAATCACTTTTGTTTTTCCTCCCTGCTATAGGGTTTACCTTCCCATGTGGTTTTTCCCCCTCTAATTTTGTTTGGATGCTGGCTCTGCTTTGGTGCGTTGCTCAGAGGTTTTGGGCTGCTGATGTGAGCTTTTTGTTTTAACTCATCTCTGTGCAATACATTATTACAAACATGCCATTTATGCTATAGAAGAAATACAAAAAGATACTATTAAACAGTTTTTGTTGGTTTTTTTTTACCAAGTTCTGCAATCATATGTCACAATGAGACATACAGTGATTAAAACCAGAAAGCCTTTTTTCCCTCCCAGACATATCTGTATTATATTTCCTTATGCAAATGCATTGAAAGTAAAATAATAATTCCTGTTTTACACATACAACCCCCCATGATAAATATTTTTACTCATAAAAAGAAAAATTTTGAAACTCTGTGTTGAGTTAATAGGTGAGCTGGTTTTAATGAAGATGCCAAATTAATTTCCACAAGAACTGGAAAAATAAAAAAAAAGCCCATCCAGTGAATTTCACCTAGGAAGCAAAGCACACAGTGCTTTGGATTTCCATTTGGCTCCATAATAATATATTTTCAACCTATTAAAAGCACAATACTATTTTTTGCTAAAAAGTTTGTAAAATATAAATGTGCAACTGTAAAAACATCTCAGGCTTATCACAACACCCCAAAACAAACAACAAAATATTTCTTTCAAGTATGGCAAGTAAAATTTAAATTATTTTGCATGGCCAGCAGCAATATTTGTATAAATACTTTGATCTCTTTGTCTGTGGGGTTTCACCTTGCCAAGGGAGAGTTGTAAAGGGTGAGCTCCTCTGCAGTGCCCTCAGAAGTGACCACTTCCAAGGTGTCCATCAGGCTGGCATTAGTCCAGCCAGACCCTAACTGGAGTGGCCAGGAAAAGTACCAAGTGGGGAGGTAAAGGGGAAATGAGACTGAGGAGGTAGAAGTGAAACTCTGAGACAGATGAACCCAGGGGCTGGGTTTCAACAACAAAAAAAAAGTTATTTTCAAAGGTCACTAAACACACAGGGTTTGGTCATCTTATAAATAGGTGTTTTTTAAAAGGGTTTATAGGGGGTTTTTGGTGTCTATATAAATAAAAATAGGTCCCACCTCTCATCTCTGGAGCAGCCCTGTTTCCCACAATCTCACTGACATCAAGGTGCTGCTGCTGAGGATCAGGAATAAGTGTAGTTATCTGCTCCTGCTTACACAGTCCTCCTCCCAGGACTGGACTGGGGGGACTCAGGACCACCATTCCTATAGGAACTGCCTTGGTACAGGATTTTGGGGGGTGCTTTAAACCCAAATTCTCTGCCACCATATACATGCCTTTGGAGGGGGTTAATGCAGCAGTGAAGAGGAAAATACAAGGGGGTGCCCAAATGTTCAGGAAAAAACAGGATCTTTGTGGCAGCATCCCCAAAATTGGCTTTTTAGCTTCAAAATGGACCTCAAAAAATTGCAGGTGAGAAAAAGAGCAATGAGGACCTATCTGCCAGTGAAGTAGAAGGTTTTTTTGGTAGGTTTTTTCAGTTGTTCTGTTTGGTTTTGTTTGAGGGGGTTTTGTGGGTTATTGTTGTTGTTTTGGTTTGGTTTTTTAATTTAGCTACACTTGGTTTGCCACAAGAATTAGGGCATCATTCCACCTCCTGAAAAGCCTGTTCCTGATTCCTAGGATGTTTCCAAGCACAAGAAGGGTCCATAAGAATGCTCTTCTCCTGCTAAGGAGACCTTTTAGTACCTCTTTGTTCACAGCTTCCCCAGCCAGGGGCAAGCTGGTGGCCTCAGACATGGATTGTCCCAAAGCAAGAGGCACTCAGTGGAAGTTTCCACTCGGGGGATGTCTCAGAAACACCCAAATCTCACAAACTGCATCACTCACTCAGGGTGCCTGAGCATCTCACACTGGGGAGCTCCTGTGGACAAATCAATGTCCAGAGCCAGCCCAAAACCCCAGAAAGAGCAGAGTGGAACTATTTGGAATAGCAAAGATGCCTCCTGACACACAAACCCCATCACCACAACATTTGCTCCCCATTTCCAACCCCCAAAATCTGCCCACACTGGCTGCAGGGAAGGAGGGAGGATGCAACGAGATCTCAAAGCATTCCTCCCAATGATTTCAGTGGATGAAGCCACCTCTCCACGAATTACAGAAGGAGCATCAGGTTAAAAGGATTTTTCCTTTAAAATTCCCAAAATTCAGTCAGCATGCCTGAGTGGGAATCTCCTGGAAGAAGAGCCACACCAGTTCCCATGGTTGTGAGCCCAGAACTTCACAGTTTCGGTAGAATTTCATTCAGAATGAAACTGCCTTGGACAGACAGCACCTGAAAGTCCCCTCTTCACAGATCAATACTGTTTTAATGACAAGCCAGCTCCCTGCACCCAGACCAATGACCCACATGATCCAGCTTTCCCTTTCTTAGGCAAACAGCTCCAAGGAAATCCATAAATCCCCATGATTATTTGCCCGATATCCCCTACTTCTGCTGCCGGTTTGAAAAAAAAATAAAATAAAAAAATTCCCACGTGACTCCAACCTGAATTTAGAAAGAAAATTTGGGAAGGGAGAGTGCCTGCCTCATCTCAGTTGTGGCCCCATGCTAAGAAAAAGGAACTGCTGAGTCCTGCTCTCTTCTGCTCACATCCCACACCAGGGCTGACCACAGCCCCAGGAGCCTTCCCAGGTTGGTCTTCATGTGTAGTTCCTACACGGGTTGGTGTCCCAGACTGAGGCCAGTTACCAAAAAAACTCAGTCTTATTTTTGGGCAGCAACTCAAGATTTTGGATTCATCACTTCACTGCTCTGTTCCTCAGTTTCCCTTCTCCCCAGCAGGGCCAGTAACAACTCCTCACCCTCACATAACAAAAATTAACAATTGCAAGTTGCCTTCTATCCTAATCCACCCTTTTGTCCAGAGATCCTGCTTGAAACTTTTCAAACTGTTTCATGCTGTTGTTATTGTCCAGCACAACAATAATATAAAGTATCACATGCTGCAGTAAATTAAATTCTTTTTTTAAAAAGTGCTTTTTGAAACAAAATATTCAAGGACATCCTTTCACGTGCTAAGGAAGGGATGTCCCTTTGGAGACCCCAAGCACTCTAGGATCTGCTTGCACTGGGTGATTCATGCAAGTGGATCTGTCCACCTGCCTAAACACGAGCGCAGGGAGAGGAGATCAATGCACCCAGCTGATTTCTCAGGCCAGAGGAATGCCAGGTGGAGCTGCAACTCTTGGAAAAAAAAAAAAAAAAAGCTGATGTAGGGTCTCACTCTGCATCCAGCCTCCCAAAAAACATCACAGGCAGCTACTAAATTGGCTTGCAGTTATGACCAAGTCCCATTATAAATTACTGAAACTTAAGGTTTTCCTTGCAAATCAAGCTGCTCCTGATTCACAAGTTTCCACACACAAACCTACAAGCATTCACACTTTTGTGTTAGCTTTGTTCAATAAAAGCAGCTCCCTTTAAATGGGCAGCAGCTATTCACTGGCAAAGATTGTCTGCAAGAACATCTCCAATACTATTGCTTTGCAGGATGGGGGAGAAATGTTGTCTGGGGCACCTTTGGGGGATCTTTCTTCTTCCTCTTTTGCATCCTTTTCAGCTATACATTTCCTTATGCCCTACTTGACTGAACACCAGATCTTGATGTGAAGCATCAGAAGCCAATCTCTGCCAGAAAGATAGACACTATAAATGGCCAAAGGTCTGATTTGGCACCGAGCAAGCCTTGAAATATTATTTTTAAATTGGCATCTATTTTCAGACACGCTTCTTACGCTGCTGAAAGAGAATGTCACACTGTTGGTGCATTTTGCGAGCTTGAGCTCAGTGCCAGAGCCATCAAACTCTAAAGTTAATGCAAGTCTGAAGCAAATGAGCCCAGAGCCAGAAGTTCTGGTTTCTGGCAGGAAAACAAATCTGCAGTGCAAACCTGTTCAAATCCTAACGTCCACCTCCCCGGCCAGAAGATGCTGGGAGAGGCTGCTGTGATCTAGCTCAGCCCCTGGCATTCAGAGCAGCAGCAGCTCTGTGCCCTGGCTTTTGCTGAGGAAACACAGGGAGAAAAACTGCACCTCTCTGAGAAACAGGGTGAGAACTGCCTGTGACTGCATCAGGGACAATGCCATCTTCATCCCAGCACTGGCTCTGCTCTGTTACCTGTGATCCGTCAGTGCAAACCCCAGTTTGGAGCTCAAAATCCGCGTTTTCTAAAGGCAGAATAACCTTCCCTGTGAGCTGGCTTTTAGGGACAGGACAAACCTCTTACCACCCCCAGCAGAGCCATTAAACTCTTCATTAATCTGCCAAAAGGGACCACTTGTGGCAAAAAGTTTTATGACCCGTGATCAGGCTAGGGGGGTCCACATGAGAGGGATGCTCAGCGGGCACAGAAAGAAGTTCATTAATTAATTATTGGTCACTACTTCCACAAGCTGGGTTTGAACTGGTGACCTCCACCAAGAGCATCAGTCCCCTGAGCCCCCCAGTTCCCCTCCATAAAGGCTCTTATTTTAACCAGTGCCTCCACACACGTCTCAGCCCTTCCTCTCGCTGTCACTTCACGTCCCAGCATTGACATATGGGTGAACCGATATCCTTCCTCCGCTTCCTTTCTCGTTGCTAAATGTCCACTAGGATTGCACAAAAGCACCCGGCAGGAAAGGTCAAGCTGAGTTTCATGCCTGAGGTCTAGGATTACATCAAATCCTCAACGTTCATCTGTCCTGAGCATCAGGCAAGCACTTCCCAGTTTCAGCCTAGAAACGGCCAAAGGAACAGAAGCCTTTCCACGTGGGTTTGCCCAACTCTTGCCTTGAAAAACCCCATCAGATCATTCCCCCATCCCTGTAGGGAGGAGGCTGGATCTGACCCCACCAGGCTGCACATGCAGAGACCTACAGAGCTGTGACAGGCAGAATTAAGATTTGCTAAAACTCTCTACAGCTCAAGCTTCCAATTCACTGCAATATTACCGACTAAAGAAATAAGCCTGGAAAAGCTTTGAACATTTCCAAGCAGCTCCAGGACTGCCTCAGATTCTGCAAACTTGGAATTGAAATCAACATTCAACAAACAAAACATTTTTTTTTTAAAAAACCAAAACACTCTTTAAAAAAGCACAGGCTTTTGATGAAAATGTTTAGGAGGAGATCTGACACAAAGGGATTTAATCAAAGTCCACGCAGTAATAACACTCTAAACTTATTGATATGCTTAAGTGGCTCCTAAGTATTCTGCAAACATTAATGAGTTTATCTGCACAATCCTCTCATGGATCAAGCTATATCTGTGGGTTAAAACTCCAGATTAAAACTTCCAGATGTCACAAAGCCTCAACTAGAGCTAAGAATTAAGCCCAAGTCTTCAACAAAAGCCTCATCCACACCTAAGGTGGGCTGAGCTGAGCCAGAGACAAGGTGCTTCAATCTGCACCGCTTGACTTTTCCCCAGGTGAGACCTTGGCATGCCCACATTTATCTCACTGGCTGAGGTCTCCACAAAATACTTTTCACAGAGATTCCAAAGCAGAAATATGAGTAATATTGCACCAGCAACACCCATTTAAATTCACTCCCATATCTGCTTCCTCAGCCATCCCCAGAGGAGGTGTTCCCACCCTGGCTCTCAAGGGCTCTGCACCCACAGCCCCAGGTTTTAGTTAACCTGGGCTGACTTCTCACAGGAGCAGTTAAAGTCTCTAAGGTCTTACCTGTGTCTCACCAAAAACCTTTTCCTTAAAATAGTCACTCAGATGCTCCTGGGCCCAAAAGCACTGAGATGCAAAGGAAAAAAATGACTGCCTCATTTTGTGCTTCCATGACAAATCAGGTTTTGACCACAGCTAAAGCTACTGCTAAGGCTATTCCTGGTAAAAAGAGAATATAATCTAAGCAAGACTATCAGGGTTTATAATAATTAATTCAATCTCCAATGCTGTTATCAAGCCACTTGGTTCACCATGTTCAACACAGTCTGAGCCCAAATCCCATCTCTCCTGCCGCTGGCAGAAGTTGTCCAAGCAAAGCTAGTACAACCAAATGCTGGAGAGAATAAAATTCAGCTTGGTAAGGAAAATGTGGCTGTCACCCCACTTCCCCTTCAGCTGGAAAGGGGTGCTTCCAGGAGCTGCAGTTTTGGGCAGAATTCACATAGCTGAGACAGAAAATGTCTCCCACAGTAGGAAAGAGGCAGCAACACAAGAAAAACTTCCTTTTCTGAGCAGGTTTACTTGCTGGGAACAGAGGGCATACAGCATCAAATCAGAAAGTTATAGGAGAAAGGGCTGATCCAGAAACATAAACCCAGTGTTAATGTAGCACTAAAGGACCAGTGGAGAAGCTTGAACAGCTTGCCAGACAGAGCAGGGACATCCAACCACCAAGGCAGGTGCACAGAGGCTGTCAGAGAAGGACCTCCCCAAAACAGGGGCCCAGCCCCTCTGAAAGCTCCAGACCTGTCCTCAGGGCAAAGTGCAGCCCAGCCCCTGACCTGGGAGGGACACCACAAGTCTTAGTTTCACCACCATCTCCTCGTTATCAAAGCTGCATTGCAGCTTGAATATTATCACAGGAAGATTTAACAGCTCTGCCTACAAACACCTTCACATTTAAGACTGGGAAAAGGATATGAGTAACTATTGTTATTTTTTAAAATTAAATCCTATGGCTTTTAGGCCCAGCAAAATCGAGCTGAAATGTGCAATATCTTAGAGGTGACCAGCCCTTAAAAGAAGGTGCTGTCCTCAATTGAACTAGATGATCTTTAAAATCCCATCCAACTCAAACCATTCTACAATTCTCTGAAATCAGTGATCCACAGCTTCCTGAAGAAGGCAGGGAGGGAAAAGTTGTGGCTACAAAGCGGTGCTAGGGCTGTTCTTCCCCTGGCCAGGCATTTCAAACTCGCTTTTGCAAACATGAACAGGTGGGAGTTGTTAGAAATGGTCAGCAGAGCATCACTTGTCGAGTGGCAGCAGATGCTTGTATTACTCAGGCATTGAAAGCAGGGATAGATGTATTGACAAGGCCTGAGCATCCCACAGGTGGCTGCTGAAGAACCACTGCTATGCACCACTTGAACTAAATAAACATGAAGTAATTAAGATGCAGTTTTTTGGGGGATTTTTTTGTACTTTACTACTACCCTGGGCCAAAATCTGCTCTCTGAGACCTCAGGGAGAGGAGCCACATAACCCTGCACAGTGGGTGTTATGGAAACACCAGGAACGCAAGGACAGGGAAAGAGCTAAGGGAAAAATAAAGCCCTTACACCTTTCATGTGGGAAGACTGGATGGAAAATAAAAATGAAGACGGGCTTGTGAGATTGAGTGTTATTACTCAAACAATGGGTCTAATCCTGGAATGCACTGAGCACATCTTGAGCCTTTCCCAGCTCCTCCAGCTGGTGTTGGCGCTGTCTGGGATCGAGGACGATGCACTTCACACAAAGAGGAGACGCGGTTCAGGCTTGTCCAAGATTTTCCAATTCAAGCTCCCACCCCCTGCCCCCAACCAATAATTTGGGGTTTGATTAAAAAATGTGAGACTGAGGGAAATCTCAGCCTTCCTCAAAAAGAAAGGGAGCAGGGATTCATGTAGGAACTGCCCAAATGGGTCAGCTTTGGCTTTTCTGTAAAAATTATGCAAAAAAAAAAAAACATTTAAGAAGTTGTGTAAGAGTAATCCCCTTGCAGCCAACTCTGGAGGCAATAAACTCACATGGGATCTGTTCTCTCAGACAACTAATACACACTGAGCTTCCACTTAAACCACTGGAAAGAGCTACACATGATTCATATGCTATGGACACGTTGGGAAACTCAAGGCATTGGCTTCCAGGGTTCTAGAGGATGAACCCGCTCCTAGCAAACAAATTACATCCAGCTAAGGACATTGTACGATTCCATTGCTTTATTCAGCAGACATGGGTCTACTCACCAAGAGAAAAGCAGCAGTGAGAAGGGGAGGTTGCAATGTCTTTAACCCTCTACAGACTCCAGGCAACACAAAAGCACAGCCTTGACCCACAGCGTAGCCGAGGCCAGGCAGATTCCCAGTCCAGCTGGGAAGACTTAAATGTTTTGCCGTTAGTTTAGACAATATTTGCGAAGACAATCTCCCAGGAACCTTTGAAATGAGAAATAGGCATTTAAAATATTAAGATATCTCTCCCTGCCAGCCAAAGTCCACAAGAAAACCCCACAACTACATTTTATTCACGTTCTCCTTCCTGAGGCTGCAACAGCTGCTAAAATTAGGAGAGTTGTAGCTACAAAATCCACAAAGGAGTTAAGATCTCGGTTATAAGCTTCCCAACCCATTATCACCCATTGTGTGATAAACATCTTCCTAAGTAGGCACTCTCCTTTACCCTCAAGCACCTCCTTTAATTGTATCTTCGGCTAAAAGCAAATCATCCTTCCTCTTAATATCAGGTTTGATTAAGTTAATCTTGATGTGATATCATGAAATAATATTTACTGCTCTCCAATAATTTATGTAAATAGCTTCCCCTTTCACCCCAGCCGTACGGGATGACAGGTGATTCAGTGCTGCTGCTCCACGCTCACATCTGTGGCCAAGGCCGGCGCTTCTGCAGGGCTCCTGATGGATCGAGCCAGCGTGCTAACACAACATATGGTCCATCATGAGCATGAAGCCTACCTTCCTCTTTGGCCTCTAAACTCCCCAACTGAACAAAAGAATGCCTTCAATTCCCACCCCCCCAGCAAGTCTTTACGTGGGTGTTATTGTATTTAAACTTGTATTTTGCAGTTAAGCAAGGGCCCATGGCATGCACCAATATCCAGCTACCACGAGTAGTTTCCAACAGGCTGAGACATTTCTCCTTGCTGACTTGAGCTCAAACCAAGCTCAGACCACATCACCACCACAGCTCTTCACAGATTTAAGAGCAGCCTGAAGTCAGTGCAGACAGCTGAGATAAGGAGGGCGATAGGAGGAACCGCACACACATGAGTGAATAACCACCTGCAATCACGGGTGACTCGCCAGTGAGGAAGTCCAAGCCAGACTGCTCAAGGCCTCAGACAGGAGACATGGTACAGCAAAAGGGGCTGACCCCAAAGCCACTCTTAGAAGTTGAGGTCTCCAGGGATGCTCTACCCCACCATGGCACAGGACGTGCTTCCCTTTAAACAAGCTTTAGTAACCTCTGCACTCGGAGTGTACCTTGGCTTTCAGAAAACAAGTCCTTTGGACACCTCCATGTGAGTAGGAGACACCTCCACCAAAACTGAGGGCTTGTGTGGGGTCCTGATGACCCCATGGACAGACAGACAGGGACCAGAGAGGAAAAGCAGAACAAGATGTGTTAGAGCAGCAGTGAAAGGTCACTTCTGAGGTAGAAGACCATGACACTGGTCAGGCTATATCTGAGCTGCATTTACTATCCCACATAATTTCCAGCGCTCTCCCTTCCATGGGAACATCCCCCGCAGCACCAATCTCCCCACCTCTACGGCTCCAAGTGCAGAGCCCAGCTTTGCATGATTTTGAATAACATTTCAAATATCATCAAACCAGTGAGAACCACGAATGCTTCTACCTGATCCCAACTCTGAATATGCACTAGATTTTTTTTTTTTTTGAGCTGCATTTTCTCGGCATGCATTTACAAGACAGGGCACTTTGGAGCAGGCACCTATTGACTGGTGGGAGGGTTAGGAAATCAGCCAAAGGGATAGCAGTGTGGTTTTATTCCTCTTACTTCATCTACTGTAGCTCATGTCCTTTGATTCCCTCTTTAGTGAGTGTTTAAGGCTTGTACAACATGGCCAAAAGCCCCAGATCCTTTCTGCACATAAAACACAGTGCAGCTGCTGGAAAGGCACTTTTCCTCCTATTGCCCCATTTCTCGTGGAAAGCGCTTCCACGGCCTCTTGTAACTGAGAATTCCAATTAGTGCCCAGTATAGTGATGATGACTCTGATTGTGAGGAAGAAAGTGAGAGGGGACAGCTGTCCCCTAGGAACTCGACTGAGATTACCCACTCATTAGTACCAGACCATCGAAACAGCCACCAGATGGTAACAACTTCCAGTCAATAATGTGACATGTTTTGCAATCGCCAAATCCCTTTGCAAAAACAGGGCAGGATGAATCTTATCGCCTAAGCACTTGGGCAAAGTGGTGGGAAGAGCTGGAGAAGCTTGGCAGCAGCTCTGGGCAGGGTTTGTCCGTACTTGCTCAGCCCGGCAGCGATGGGAGGGAGTCGGGCGAGTGCGAGTGGAGCTCTATCGGATTTGGGATGTTCAGGCTCCAGGGAGGACCATGGAGCAATCAATTCTCATTCCTCCCCTCTCGTGCTCTGCTTTCCTCCACAGCAGCAGGACAGCAATTGTCTACAGCCTCTGTCTTGAAGAACGTTCTCAGGCCTATGGCTGGATTTTGGTCATTTCACAATAAATCCAGAGCATCTCTCTCAACTTCAGTAACCTCCACGGCACACCAATCTAGCCCTAGCCAAGAAACTGTATATTAGGAATTCCAGCTGCAGGGAAGAGCTGGACTAGGAAAGGCAACATCCAGCTTGCGCAGAGGTTTGCAGTAAAGTATAGTGATCTGTCTTACTCTCAGCTCCAGAGTATTTCTCATCATTGTGAACTTCTCTCAGGACAGATACTTTAAAGTGGATATGCTCCCTTCCTGGCGAGCACAAACAAATTAAAGTGGATCACCTGGAAATTAATTGTTCAGGGCAAGAGTTGCCTCTATGAAAAGTCCAGTAACACTGAAATACCATTTAAACAGTACTTCAAAATAAACACAAGAGAAAGTTTCAGAAAGACACCTGTGTCACATTTTATTTGGTTTGGGGCTGTTATTTTCTCCCCTCCTTTTTTGTTTAGAACTAATTTAAGGCTTTGTGCATCTCACCTGCACATTTTTGCAGGTTCTGACTTCTGATTTCATTGCAGAGGTGGAGCAACACCCAATAAAGCCAACAGAAAGGTTTTCCTCAACATTGTAGGGTTTGTGACCTCAGTGCACCATCTTTATACAGAGAGCTACTGTCACAAGGCACAGCTATGAGAAGGCTCCCATCAGACCTACAAGTCCACCCAAAAAGACCTCTTGGAGAAAGGCAAACATCAGCTCCAAAAGGGGTTGTCCCAAACTGAGCTGTGGGGACATCAAGCTCAGATTACCACTGGGGTGAATGCCAGCTGTCCTCCCAGGCCCCAGCTGTGGAACTCAATGTCTTCTGCCATGCACAAAGCAATCTGATAATTTCTGCCTGCTGACATACAGGGAGAGGCTCCTTGCATTGCCCAGGAAAAAGGGGACTTGCCCTTGAGAGAAAATCCAAGGACAGCAGATAAAACTTTGGACACAGAGAGGGACTTGAAATCATCAAATCCATGGAGATGCTGCAAAGAACATGGACCTACCAGGGAGTAGAGTCTCAGAGTCAACTGATCCCCTCCCACCTGTACCTGGCTTCAGCTTCACCCTTCAGAGCCAAAGCTTTGGACCACTAAAGCTCAGGCTACATTTTGGGTCACACAGCCAGCTCAAGGAAGGTCTAATCCCAGCTCCTTGGGAGCGCAGCAGGGAGCCCCTCGGCTCTCCCTTGCGACACACGCAGAGTTGCAACACGCAAGACCCCTGACACAGCCAAACCCTCTTACAGCAGCACCCCAAGGTGAGAAAAAGGGCTCAGGAGCTCATCCTAGACGCAGAGGTTGTGCGATTTGGCATACAGCGAGGGCACACACATCTGACTCGGTGCTGGTGTGAGAGCGCAAGTCCAGGTGCAGGAGGTATAGAAAGTACACAGGCAAAGAAACCCCGGGGCAGGGTCAGGGTTAGAGCAGCCCTGTGGAAGGCCAGGCCACGCAGACAGGGCTGGGATCTCGCTCCATAGCTCCGGCTGTGCGTACCTCCGCGTGCATTGCGACACTTGGCAGTGCTGCCAACGCGGCCCCGCGAAGCCTCGCACCTCCCGGCTTTCACACAGCACACGATTGCTCGGCAAGCCATAAACTTCCCAAAAAAGCCATGGAGCTGCACAAAAGCCTTCTCCTAACGCATGATTTGCACCAGCCCTGCAGTCTCAGCAAGTGATATACTGTCATAAAACCCATTCTCATGCTATTACACAACTCCTCACCAACACCCGGCGCTGCCCTGCTCGGGTTTTATTTGCCACCTTACCCGAACGAGGAGGGTACGTTCCAGTTGCACAAAATGCAAACGGGGAGCCCTGGGCCATTTTGCCACCCACGCAGTTAATTACACCTTTGACAGCCAACGAAGGGCTGGGTGCAGAGGATCCAGGCCCTCCTGTGGCTCGCAGAGACATGAAGACCAGTTGGCACTGGGAGGCACGTCCCACCAGCGCCCTGTATCACAAGCTGGGCGAGACATGAGTTAACTTTTACAGACTGGGTGTTCACGAGCCTTAAAGGAATTCCCTGGGTTTTTTCCCCAGCTCCAAAGCTCACACACACACACAGATTGTGCTTTCTTTGCATAGATTACTTTGAAGCAAACTTGGCACATGAGGCTTTCAAGCTTGTGCTGTCAAAGAGCTGAATGTCGGGGGGCTGGAACTAGATGGTCTTTAAGGTCCTTTCCAACCCAAACCATTCCACAATTCTGTGAAAGTTACTTCAACCAGAACCATTCAGATAGTTATAACCAGGTTTTGTGATCTGAACATTCACCAAATTCCTCTTCCCTTCCCAAGGTTCTTCCAGATGGACTTTTTTCTTTCTCAACCCTACTCAGTTTAAAGGCAAAAGCAGTGCTTGGCATAGAGAAAGAAAAATAAGCATTGGCCTGCTACAAACCTAAATTTATGGCATTTCTAGGGTCTGGTTTCAGCAAGCAGTTTTCCTTTCACTCAAGTCCTCCTTCTCCAAGTCATTGCTCTCCCAATCATTAACTCAATCTCTGAAAAATTAGGCTTTGTTTTTTCTGTACAGAAATCTCATTCTAAAGAAAGGCCAGCATGCCTGTACAATTTTCTTATACTGTGAATGTGGTGGGCACAGAAGAATTAAGAAAAATAGAAACCTTCTAAATAAAGAAGAGCCTACTTGATTAGATACTAATTGAGAAGTACATGGCTCCTACTAATGAAAATTTATTTCTAATAGCATGGAGGATACAGACATACAAAAGCCCTTGTCAGCTTGGTATTTTTGGTTTTTTTAATAGTGGTGCAGTTGCATTCCACATACATTAATATTATACCCAAGAAAAGGAAAAGACAAGATGAAGTTATCCAGAACTTTTGTCTTGGCTCCTTGCCATGACATCCCGAGGCTGATGTGTGCTCGCTGCCACTGGGCTTGTCCTCTCTGGCAGAGGCTTGGGGAGTGGTGGGAAGAGATGATAGGAGAAGACGTTGTTGGCCACCCTAAGTCTATAATTGACTGACACAGCTGCTTAGGGAGCGTTGCTGCTCCAAGGGGAGTGTGCACAGCAAATTGGGTTACTTGGAGTAACCCCAACCACAGGTTTAGGTTCACCATGAAGATTTCCCCACCCTCTTGGCCACCAGTGACCTGGAGCTCCAGCAGACCAGCGCTCCAACCCAAGGGGTTGTCCCATGCCACAAACACCCAAATTCACGAGGTTTGGTGCAGCAGGAAAATTTGCCAGACAGACCTGCTGGAACCCAGCATCACCCTAAATTATCAGAAGGGGTGGCTGCTGTGGATTCCAGCCCTGAAACCCCAGGCTTTACCCTTGGATACTCCCTCACTGCCCCACAACTCCAGATGTGTTGCCTAGTACCAGACATTGCGGCTGATGGTTCTCTGCTGACCACACAGTTATTTCCTAGAGTTGTAGGTCAGCATCCTGATTTCTAGGAAAAATCCTAAGAAACAGTGAGGGGGAAGAAGGCCATGGTCTTATAGGCCTCAGTGAGACATTCCCAGAATATTTCTACTCCTAGAGTTGGTGCCCCACAAAGAGGAGGCAGGCAAAATACTTGAAGGTCCTCAAGCTTTATGCTTGATATATTTTTCTTCCCAAAGCACCACGAAAAGTGGCTTTTCCTGGGCCTGAAATAGGCACCACAGCCTTTGCCAAAACCATTTCCATGGATTCGTACAAGCAGGCTCCCAGCAGTGAAGGCAACAGGTCCCCATTACCGGCTACCTTCATTGGTACTGAAGTCAAGCAATTTTTAGGCTTCTCTTCATGAGTTACAACTCAAATAACATGGGCCTATATGGGGCAAAAATTAGGGGGTTTTTAGGCTGTCTAGAAACCGGCGTTCATGTACTAAGTTTCACCATCTAACATCCAGCTTCTCTCTTCAAATTTAGGATTTACCTCAAGTGAGATCAACACTCAAAATATTATTTCAGCTCCTGCACACAGGTGAACGTGATCCAGTTTCAGCAGAGGGCTGGAAAAACCTGACCTACCCATATTTTGGATGTGCTAAAAATAACGTACAATAAGCATAAATCCGATGGAATTAATTCAGATTTCAATGTGAAGTTTTATGAGGCTGTTATTAAAAAACAAAAAAAACCATCTGAAGAAAATCTCTCTTGGGGTAGTTCCCCCAGCTCAGCACAGCACCAAGAAAAAGTAATTCATCCCAATTGGAGTTGGGACCCAGCCACAACAAACAGATCCAGATCTGCTCCCCCTCTTCTTGGGGGGTGAAAAATAGGGAGTTTTGCTCTAACCCAGCAGAGAAGAGGGGCAGAGGTAGCTCAGATGTGGGGCTGCATCTCAGTCCCCGTGAGAAGGATGAGGCGTTTGTGCAGGGAGTGCTGGTCCTCAACCACCCCTGAGCTGCCTCGTGGACCTCTGTGTGCACACTCACATCACGCATTAAAACACAAAAGTAACACTTTCTCAGACCTCTGGATGTTTTACTTCATCTCAGTATCACTTACAGCCACTACAAATCAAGCAGTCCGCCCCCTCTCCTTCCCTAATGTTTTATAAACTGCAGAAAGTTGGAGTATTTTTTGGCCCAACAGCCTACATACACCATAATAAATGCCTCTCCTAATGTTGCTTTATTTTATCAATATTGCCAGACTTCTTAATGGGACTCTAAGCTCCTGACTAACAAAATATATTGTCTGTCATATTCTGTATTTACTTTTCCTGCAAGGAACAATGATGCTCTATCAGCACCAGCCCAGGGTAACAGAGGTCAGAGCCCGTTAATTGGAAAAACACATGGTCTGAACCAGCCAGCCCCAGACCCCGATGGATAACCAGCACCCCACTCAAAGCCACCCTTTTCTGGCCTTGGGACGTGCCCCTGCAAGAGGGGCTTAGGCAGGTGATGCCCTGTTGCTTCCAGGTGGGAAACGACACCTAAAGGATATTTTAGAACACGCTATGGATGAGTTTTGGGAGAAGGCAAAAAAAAAACCCCTCCAGCCAGGGTAGCACAAGGTTGGCTTGCCTTCAGGAAACGCCTGGTTGTATGCAGCAGCTGTGGTGCGAGTAGTACAACAAATTCACTTACTGAATGACAACAGCTTTATTGGCAAGCCAATTCAATTAAAGCCACTGCAACCAACAAAGTCGCAGGCAGCGCTCGCCGCATAACGAATATGGAATCATGCCTATGTTTCCCCAAGTGCCCTCGGCCCTCCCTGTCCCTCTGCATGAGAGGGAAAGGGATGAATGAATTAGGCTCAGATGATGGTAATTAATGGCTTGGCTGTCAGAGAGGCATTTTGTCGGCCCCGTGGTTGAAAGCTCCATATTAGAGATGAAGTCCCAGCACTGCTCAGGCAGGACGGCCCTCCTGCCGGCAGGCTGGGGCAGGGCTGGTCGGCATTGATCAGCCTGGCCTGCTATTGATAGGTAAATAATATGTTCATTTTTCATCTTCACTAAACACGGCCTTCGGGCTACGGTGACGGGAGCTCCGGCATGAGCTTATTAAGAAAAAAAAGTGTCCTTAATGCTGGGCTAAACACAAAACAAATATTCTTATAAAATATACATAAGAAGTCATTTTAGCCTTCAGTAAAATAGATAAAACCTGGAATTTTTTCTTTTCTGAACACTAAAACTTTGCTTTCTAAGGCAATATTTGAGACCTCTCCTGCACATGGCATGCATGAGACTGATTTTCCAGCATCACTGAAATTACCTGGGTTTCATGGCTTTCTGAACCATGACAAATATTTAGGTGGTGCTGCCCAGCTAAAATGACAAAGGTACCTTTTTCCCCAAAATTTCAGTAAGAGAAGAAAATTAGTTTTAAGTCTCAAAATATTTTGTACAACTTCTCTCCTTAACTCACTTATGAAAAAGCTTTAAAAAAAATAAAAGAAAGAAAGAAATGAAAAAAAGAGGGTACTGAAAGCTTCTGGGCAAACCCCTTGAAGCCACAGAGAGTTCTGGTAACATGGCAGTGGGGTCAGAGCAGACCAGCACCCAACCCTGCACATCCATGAGCACATGGCAAGCACATGTCCCACCTGGAGCAAGCCCAGCTTTGCTCCTGGCTGGTGGCACCCACCACCACCCCTCGCTACAAAGGGTAACCAGGACTCATTAGTTCTCATTTGGCTTTCTATGGAAAGAAGAAACCCTTTAGAGATGCCTTCCTGCTCTCCTTCCCTGCTCCTCACTTCCAAAAACCCAAAACTAGCTTGACAGCCCCAAAACCCACATCCTTTTTTAACCTGGAGCAGAGGCAAATTGAATTCAAAGCAGTGACCAGGAAACACAGAATGTTCTGGGCCTTTCCTCAAGTTTCTTGTTATGAAATAAAATCCCCTCTTTTCAGAGCACACCAATGTAATTGCCTGACTGCTTCCTGTGTCAAAGTGACCAATACTTTCTGCTCCTCTGGGAATGTGAAACTGAAGAAAATATCACTCATTTGGACATTCATTATGTGACTCGTTATTGTACATTAAACATTTTTATCCTTAAAATAATGGCCTGGCTATTACCAGCCACAAGATTCCCACTTCTCCCTGCAGCTCAAAGACGAGGGCGTCGCTGCAGCTCCAGAAGGGTGACACCCAACACTTAGGGATCATCCCTCTAAGTGGAAAACATCCCTGCTTTGTTTGTGCCACAGAAAAAGAGGTGCCTTTTCATTTCCAGACAGCATTTCAATATTCATTGAGCAGCAGACTAATGGCACAGTCCTTAATCGCTCAAACAAGGACTGATGAGTGCAGCTCCAGGTCCGCAGGAGTCAGGGATGGTGTTTTAATGGATAAGCCTTTATCTTGCCATCCTGTGTGACTCAGAAGCTAAAGCCTGGTCCCCTGTGCCAGGGACAGAAGGGCAGAGGAAGGTGTGGCCAAAATAATTTCTAGATTCCCTCAAATTCCTCCAAGGTAACACCACCAACTTCACCCAGAGGTGCCACTGGGTGAGGATGGCTGAATGCAGGCAGGGCCAGCTGGGTGGATAGCGGGATGGACACCTAACAGTGCCCAGCCACGCTGGCCTGGCCATAGCGGGATGGACACCTAACAGTGCCCAGCCACGCTGGCCGGGGCCGTGACTCATTCCCAGGGAGAGGCTGTCCTCAAACAAGCCTGCACGAGGCCACAGCTGCCACCAGGCCTTTCCAAACCAGTCCAGCCAGTTGTGGTGTGGGTTTGCCAAGAAATGCACAAAGCTGACCTTTGCTGGGGTTTTCAGAGGGGAGGAGGGTGGTTTGGGAGGGAGATAGAACCGGACTGTGGTGCGAGGGGATACGATCCTACCAAAGCACAGCGAGAGCCATGAGACAGATCCTTGTATTCCAAGAGACCTGGGTTAAGCTCTGCACCATGCAGACCCCAGATACACCCCTGGATAAGCTTCCCCAGTGCTTCTGAGAGGAGGAAAATGGATGAAAAGGTGCCCCCAGACCAGCCTCTGCAGGGGGGAGGCGGCTGTGAAGGGACTAACAGGACCAACATCTCCTGCTTTTTCTTTCATCCACCATAGCCACAGGCAGCACCAGCTGTGGGGATCCCCTAGCTCCAAATCCTCCTGCCCACCTCCCTCCAGCCCCATCCTGCCACTTGCAGAACTGTGCAGGGAGGCCATTTCAACAGCAAAGTCCAGCAGTTTAACACAGCCTGGCCTTCAGCCACCACATTTGCTTCTGCAACTTCCCCAGGGCAAAGAGGAATTAACCCGTGGTGTCATCCCTGACTCACCAGTGAGGGAAACACCAGGCATGGCACAGAGCTGCACATCAGAGAGGCTGAGCATTCCCTCCCTCTCAGCACTTACAAGAGACACTGATGTCTCCAAGCAATTTGGTTTAGTGATTTCTTCTTTAGTTTATCAATACTTAGTGACCACCAATGAATTTCAAACTTAGAAAAACTTTAAAATGTTCTGCCCACTGCAACATTGAAGTACAGCCTTTCCCAAAACCAGGAATTTCAGGTACAAGAAAGAAAGAAAAAAAAAGCATGTTTCTGCCCAGAAAATAGAGCAATACATCTTCTCACAATGAACAGCCCAGCACAGAGCATTCCTGCAGCTCTAGAGCTGCCTTCAGAACAGCACTGCACAACCAAAGTATTTCTCTTGCCCAGCTGAAGGGCTCAGCTGAGCCCTCGGTGCCAGTGAGCAGAGAGGTTTTCCAAAAACCTAATGCCCGGCCCACACGGAGCTCTCCCCTCTGGCAAACGTGGGAGAGGGACTGGGATAGAACAGCTTTTGCAGATGCCACTCCGTGGGCACGGGGAGACCCTCCAGAGATAACAGCTATCTGCAGAGAGCTGGAATCTAAGGACAGGAGTGCTTTAAGGAGCAGCAGGTACAGGAACCACTCACCTGGCCCATGGAGAGCAGCTCCCTGGTGAACATCCTGTCCTTCCCACAGGAAAAATCCACGGTGGTCACCAAGACGAGGTGCCCCTGACTCTCAGCATGGTGCACGAGGAAAATTCAACTGGAAGCACCTCACAAAAGTCTCTGTCCTCTGTAAGCACATCCTCTCTTTTCTCCCATAGCAGCACAGCTTTTCTTTCCCACATCCTTCTTTCTTCCCCACATCCAGAGCTTGCTGGATACTCACAATAAGCTGGCACTTCTAAGCACCAACCTCGCACAATCCCAGGGGGAGTTGGAGCCCAAAAATGTCCTTTTCTGAGCCAGACAAATTCAAATGAAGACCACAGGCAGGCCCAGTCCAAGAAGCAAAGGCAGCTGGGGTGCAAGCAGGGCAGAGCAGACGGGGGTGATGGAGCTCACCCCAGGACATCCAGACAGCACCAAAACAAAGCCCGGAGCTCGCTGTTAGCCTGCCTTTGTGAGGGGCTGGTAATCAGCATAAGGAGGAGCACCTGGAGAGGGGGCAGTGCCCCCACCTGAGGGCAATCAGAGAGGGGCAGCACGGCCACAGCTGAAGGTCTTTAACATCCCTGGCCGAGCAGGGCAGCCCTCGGTGCTTTCTGAGCACACACGATGGTTGGTGGGACAGGTGTCTGAAAATTAAAGGATGTAACCTTGTCACTCCCATCCTCCCTGTCTCTGTCCCCATTTCGTAGCTGCTCCTACCCCAGCTCCCTGGGTGGCTCCTGGCTCATCCCTGGAGCTGTCAGAAGAGCCTGTGGCCTGCAGCCAGCTCTGCCCTCATAGGTCAGCCCCTATGGGACAGTGAAGTCCCAGCAAGTGCTGGTATCACCCTTGGCTCATCCCCCATCACTGAGCAGCTTCATTCTCACTGATGTTTCCTTGATGGAGACAGCATGCTGCAGTGTCCCTTCTCCACAAGTTTCCCATTTAATATTATCCAGGAGTAGTTGTGTTTGGGGACATGAGCTCTCTTTTTCCTGCTGAAGGTCACTGCATTATCAGCACATGGTTCCTTGTCTTCATACCCAGTAGAAATTCTTGCAGAAAAGCTTTGCAGAGCACAGACTTGAGTTGAGCAGTAGGGAGGACAGACTCCTTCAATCCAGAATTTACAGAGATCCCCAACAATTAATATTTTTGAACCATCAGCACCGGTTTTTCTAGCAAATGGGGAGCTGTGGTGTGTCAGGAGCTCACAGGAGTCCCGAGGTGCAGCACCGCATGCCGAGCAGCGCCGCCCGCCTCTTGTGCAACCACCAGCTTTCAACAGCACAACATTTCGGTGGAAGGTCACCAAGAAGCCCTCAGTGCTCACCTCTAATTGAACAAGACCTGTCCTGACCTCAGTTAAGGGAAAGGGACATCCCACATTGGTATGGGAGGCTTTTTCTTCACCCTCCCTGCCCGTGGGTTTCTCTCCATGCCTCTGTGCAGCCCATGGACCCAGCACCTAATTATATATTAACTATATATTAACTAAACATCCTCTCTTCTTCCAAAGAAGAAAATACACAATAAGCATCTGCTTTAATCAGAGTTTAAGGGAATTTGGCACTCTGGAGTTGTAGAAGGTATTGAAAGAAGCATTGCCAAACTAAAACTCCATGGTCTTTTAGCAACCCTGGAAAGAAATGGGGGGGCAAAAGCCCTGCTGAGGAAAAGGTAGCTTTTTTCCACCAAACTGCCAAATTATCCCTTAAGATAAAGCCTTAAACAATGTTGGTCAGGAGGGAGCAGCTCACCACGCTGGCTGCCCCACTCCCTGGGTTTGGCAGGGGCTGCTTTCCGAGAGCCCGGTGGTTCACCACGGCAGGCTGAGCATCCACAGGGCACAGCCAAAATACCCCAGCCATTAACTACAGGTTAGTCATATTTACTGCAGCTCTGTTGTTCCAAAATTCTCAAAGGCTAAATTCAAGAAAACTTAAAAAGAAACAGATCTTTGGAGCTGACTTATTGTTAATGCAATTAGGATGAGGGAGAGAATCTAATTACCAAGGACTTTCACTTCTTCCCCCCGCCCCAAGCTGGTTTAAAGAGGAAGCTCTCAGTGTAGTAACTACTTTCTGGTTTACTTTACTTCTTAGCACAGCAGTTGTTGAAACAGCTTCAGTGTTTTCTCAGCTGAATTTTTATGTCAGTACTGAGGAAGGGATGAGATGATTTGGATATGTCAGAGGAAAGGAAAGAGGTGTAAAAAATATAGACACTAGCTTGAAAAAACCACCCCCAAAATGTTTCAGAGGAGTTAGAAATGCATCTGAGGCTGCAGTGTGGTGGAGGAGAGGCCAGAAGAACAGGTCACACATGTGGCTGTCCCCCCACTTCCCAGAAGCACAGGTAGGAAGGCACTGCTGGAGTGCCAGGATGGTTTGTCCTTTTGCCTATCCCGTGCAGATAACCAATCCTGATGGGAGCCAGCAGCACAAATCCTGGTGGTTAGCCCAGCTTGGTGCCACGAGGTCTTTAATCTGCAGCAGGGGGGTGCCAGGAGGGGCAGTGGCCAGGCTGTGAGCCCAGCACTGATGGCCAGAGCTCAGGCAATTAAAGCACCTTAAATAATAACAGCAACATAAATGCAAGGCAGCTGCTGAGCTGCACACCCTCACAGCCACCCCAAACTCCTGCAGCCAGCACCTCGACCATCCATTGCAAAAGTGCCTGCAATTCCAACAGATAAGGTGTGTGTGTCTTTAATTGCTGCTTATTATTCTTCTCTCCACAAACCCTGGACTCCAATTCTTGAAAGATTTCTCTGTGTGTTACAAAGACACTCTCAGTCTGATTTTTTTTTTTTTTTTTAATATTCCAAGTGTGGCAACAAGTATGTAAAGTGTGGGTTGATTCCCATCCCTTATGTACCCCATGAGGAGGGAGGACATGGGGGTGCATTGGGGGCCCATTGACCTCCTTGGAGAGTGATTTTGGGGGCTGGATGGGGACAAGAGGAGGAAAAATGCTGAGCAGAGGACCAGGGTGGGATGCAGACAATGGAAAAACATGCATCTCCAGCAGGCCAAACTCTTCTTTGCTCATCCGTGGGGCAAAGGCAGGGCAGGAGAGCTTGACACTGCAGCAAAACAAAACAGATAGAAACTCCAAACGTGCAACACAACACCTTTAAAGCATTCCCACAGCCCTTTGCCAATCCACCTAAATCCTGGCCTTGAAGAAAACACCCCACATTGTCCCTGGCTCCGGCGAGTCGTGCCGAAACCCACCAAGCAGTGCAGGGAGAAGGGCCCTGGCCACGGGGGCTCCGGGTGGGAGGAGCAGCACATCCCAGCTGGAGCCACCGGCAAAGATCATCCCCTTCCTGGCTGCGCCTCCCTGGCCAAGGAGGATTCACCTCCACCTTCTCACTGCAGCACAGGAAGCAACGTTAAAATTTTTTAAAAAACAGTAGTAGCAAGTATTTCCAGGCTTCCCGCTGATTTTTGAGGCTGCTCACTGATTTTGAGGCTTCCTCCTTGAATGGCCCTCAGTGCAACTCAGAGGGGTGTTCATTTTCTTCCTTTAAAGTAGAAGAATATAGGAATGCATGAAAGGAGAAGTGAGCTGGTGGCCCTGGTCTGCAGACAGCTCTGCTGCTCCAGCCCCAGGGCCGGGGGTTGCTGGGGCAGGTGAGAAGTCAGACCTTGCATCATGCTCGTGGTAATGTGTAAGGGAGGTGTGAAGAGAAGCACCTCTGGAAAGATTTCTGGCACCAAGCAGGACCTCTGCCACAGTCTTAAAAATAACCCAAACCAACAAACCAGACAAAAAACATACCTGGGAAGATTCTGGCTGCGGCTGGATTTACCCAGGAGCCCTCAGGCAGCTGATCCACTGCAGGCAGCACAGGAGCTGGAGGAAGCACCTGTACCCGGGTAGGAGGCAGCCACTTGTGCTGCTGCAAGTCAATAATTCCCTATTTCCCAACTCCTTGTCCCCAGCCACCCCAACACACAGCGTGAGTACATCCCAGCTCCATCCAGCCCCACGGCACGTCCCAGGGAGCTGCAGTCCAGCCGCACCAGGAGCCATCTCTGGAGGGATGGCAAGCCAGATATTGGGCATCACTCCATCCTGGATAAACCCTGCCTGCAGCCTCTCCAGAGCATTCCCAGTGGCAAAGAAGCCCAGCTCCTGGGAGAGGCCAGCTTTCCACTGGTGCTAATCCCCGGGCCTTGTTGGTGGTGCAAACCCAGCGTGTCAGGGCTGTGAGACACAAACACATCATCTGCTCCCAAAAGCTAAAGGCTTTCCAGGGACGAAACACAAGCACAAAGGGACACTGGGGTTTTCTGGTTGTTTTTATTTATTTTTTTTTAATATACCAAGGTGCTGTGTGATAGGGAACGCTCTTCCCAAGGGCTGCTGGAGCCACGCACGGGCACAGACCTGCATTTAATCTCCCGGGGAGGTTTTACAATCACTTTCCCAACCCGCTCACCAGCTCTGTTCTCCAACACGCCGCCCCTTATCTGCGCCCGGCTGCCGGAGAGCGGCTCCGGGATGCAGGAACGCGGCTGTTCCTCTCCACTCCGTAATTGCCGGCCACAAGGAAGGACATCCTTCCCCATTTCACAGCTCCGGAGCTGCGCAACCACAACCGCCTTCCCGGCGGCGCCAGCGGCCGCGGCAGCCGCGGGAGCGGGAGGATTTCCCCCGTGCAGATGTTCAGCCCCGCCGCCCACGCCGCGGTTTCGCGGGGACAGCCTGGGGCACCCGATAAAGCAGCCGGGTCCGAAGGATTTATGAGGCTCCTGCTCCTAAATCGACAGGAAAGGGGAGGTTTAGGGGGTGCAAGACGAGCTGGAAATGGTGTGGAAAGTTATCACCGGGGTTTGTCCACGGGCTTTATATTGTTGGGATATTTATCTTTCGACTTCCCACAAAGTTCGCTTTGGAAACGACAAGTGGAGTCTCATCACTCCACAGCCAGGTGATTTTTTGGCCACATGGTGCTCCAGGTGCTCCTGTGCAGATTCAGGAGGAGGTGGGGGGAAAACACCACTGAAACAGCTCTTTTTATAGGTCTGTGGATCATGGTACGCCCTGCTCTGTCAGAAAAGGTTGGTCTGTTGTTGTTTTTTAGGGGGGGTTTTAATGGGTGTTTAATACTCTGTGCAACAAGTGCTGAGCCCCCTTAGCGTGCCTGGCCAGAAAAGCCCCATAAATATTCCCAGGCTAACTAACCTATGGCCCCATGCTGCTGCCCAGATGGACCACTAGCCCTGTTAGCTGCTGCATTTATGATTCTTAAACAAAATAAAAGGGTACACAGGATTTATTTTCTTTCTTAAAAAAATAATCCCTCAAAGCAAAGAGTCTTTTACTCAGGGCCCAGCCAGCCCAGTGCCTGACACAGGCATTACCCAGCACTATTTTATGGTCTTTGCTGGCTGGGGGCACCGGTGCTGCTTTAAAAAGCAGCGATATTCCTTGCAAACAGTGGTTTGGAAAGAAGTATTTGATTGTCAGAAAGAGGGATAAGGAGGCAGCCTTGGGATGGGAAGTTTCAAAGCACAGCAGAGACCCTGTCCAAGCTCAGCCGCTGGGGACCAGCTGGAGACCAGGCTTTCCCCCACCACATTAAAAACCCAGTTATTTCATGCCCTGAACCCCAGGCAGCAGCTGAGGTGGGGGAACAGAGCCTGACCCCAAAGTCAAGCTGCAGAGCCCCCATCCCATTCCAGTTTCATGCCCAGAATTGGAGAGATGCTCTACAGTGCCACAAAATAAATAAAATCCCCGAGTTTCAAATGAATGTATTTACCTGGTCTCACTGTTTTGCTCAGCCTGTGACCTCTGCACATTATATAGGAGAGCAGTATAATGCCCCTCTGAAAAGCAATCTTCCAGGGTAGGGCTTCTTGTTTCATTTTCTACATTTGAAAAGACAATTCCGGGCTCTGGATGGCTCCGGTTTGCAGGCAGCTGAACCAGCTATTTTGTCTTTAAGGGTGTGAAGTGAGGGTACCACATGTTCTGTGCTTTTCTGAACAAGTCCTGACCTTTCAACTCTAAAGCTGGAGGAGAGTAGGCCTGGTATTTAGAGGCTCGCTTTTTTATTTGTCCCAGCTGTCCCCACCTTGCACGTCAAGTCCTTCTCCTGGCTCGAGACTTGAACCTCCAGCATGTGACAAACAGCAAGGACAGAGCCAAGGGCAGCAATTACACCATCTTCCAACTTCAGAGGGGAGGGAAAAAAAAAATAACTTTAAAAAGCTCCAGGAAACAAGAAATGGCCAGGAAAACCAAGCTAAGCAGATATGGTTAAGCCTCAAATCACTCCCATTGTGAAGAAGTGCCACAAGCAAAGCACCCAAAAGTCTCACGGTCCCTTTGCCACTGAATGTTTTCTATAACAACAAAGCTGGTGGCAATGTCATGGCAGCACAGAAGGAGATGCAAGGCCGAGGGCAGGGGGAAGGCTGTCCTGAAAACCTGAAACACGACACAGATGGGGCACCAGCCCAGTGCTCGCCCTCCACCCACAGGGCATCGGTGTCAGAGCGGAGATGCACAGGGACCCAGCCCGCTGCTCTGGAGACTGAACACTTAAAACACACCCAGGGCAGGTTCTGACCCTGTTTTACACTCCTGAAACCCCACTGCAACGCTGCTGGCTTTCACCACGGGCTCCCCATCCTAATCCAGTGTGAACACATCTGCTGCTGCCCCCCCGTCAGCACCAGCTCCTTCCTCCCACACCCAAGCACTGCTCAGCACCCTCAACTCTGCCTTCAGCAGCTCCTTCATGGCCTGACTTATTTTCTTCTTTTTCATTTTAAGTACACAGCACAAAAAACCACACACAGGCCAACTTCAGAGATTCCCACTAGAAAAATTAAATACTCATAATGCTTTTTTAAAGTGAATTGGGCCCCTTAATTTGCATCTTATAATAAGGATGTTATCGTACTGGTTTATGGCTCAGCTCTTTAGTTTCCATCTCTCAGGGGCTAGATTTCCCCTCATGAGTTCAATAGATGTCTGTGAACTAATGTAATTTTTTAAAAGGCTTTTCTTCTGTATTAACATTACAACCCTTATGAGTTAAAGGTTTTCCTTGCCCGAGCACAGGGTGTGTTGGAGTTCCAGAGCCAGGCTCTGTCCTTTCCAGAGAGGATGCTGCAGCCTGGGGTTAATCCTGGGCAGGGGGTGGGAACCTTCCTCACCTCCCCACACCGAGCCCAGCTCTCCAGTGGGCTCCAGCTCTTACATTTGGCTTAATTATGAAACATTGTCACTCGAATATTAAAATAATGTTTAATACACAGAAGGGAATAAGCCAGTCTGGAAAAATGCATAATTTCCCTGCACCTGCCCTTGCTCCTCGCATGCAATGAGCTCTGTTCTTTTCCTCCCTCTCTCCTTACTGCCTCCCACAGCAGCGCTGGGAATGCACTTCCAAAAAGCATTTAAAAGCCAGGGAGGCTTCCCCCACCTCTGCACCTTCCAGGTGCGCCCATCCTCTGCTCCCCTCGCCCCCGGGAGGCGGGGCACGGCCAGGGTGGGATCTGTCCTCCTGTGGCTTCCCAGCCCCACGTCTGAGCAGCGGCACCCGGGTCTTCAGGAGAGCAAAAACAGCAACAACTTGCCTAAATCCCAGAGGACGTTTTTAAACTTGCCCGAATTAGGGCCCAGGGGCGGATGCTCGGCGTTTCCAAACAGTCGGGCTCCGAAAGTGCTCAAACACGCCGCAAGTAGGAGCGATGTCGAAAATGCCAGCCCCTGCTTTAATGTACCCCGGGATCATTCATCACCTCCACACCTTATTTTATATTGCCAGGCTCTGCTTTAAATAAGCTTTTTTTTTCTTTTTCCCCTCCCCTTTAATCACTACAGCTGCAGAAGGTGCTGTCTCTTCACCAGGGGAGAGAGGGAAGAGGAAAAAAAATAAGGAAAACAGCTAAAGGGGGATTTCAGGCAACAA
>VXBC01005698.1:684338-695937 GCA_013399945.1 Ploceus nigricollis
AATACAGGGGTGCAGGGGGGTTTTGGGGATGGCAGTGCAGGCCTGCCAGTGGGGGGGTTCATGGACACAAGCCATGGAGTAAGGGCTGCCAGAGGACAGCCTCCGCCCACAGGGAACGGGGACAGAAGTGTCACAGCCACGGGGCTCTGCTCGCCGATGTCGAGCTGCAGGAGGAGGCCAGGGAGAGGACAGACACTCAAAAGGGAAAAAAGGTTTATTTAGGGCTCCATCCCCTGCCTCCTCCCTGCCCAGAGTGTCCCGGGTTTCCAAGGGCAGGGCTATATAAAGAGTGATCTGGCACCCCTGTGGGCACTACGAGCACTGATACAGAGACTCAGGAAGCAAATTCAAAGCCCCATTGTTTTCTGCTGCCTGCTGGTGTCTGTGACAGGAGGCCCCTGGGCACCACTACCACCTTCACCCAACCCCTCGTGCACAGCTGCAGAGAAACCTGAGGGAAGGGGTTAAGCAGCCCGTGGATGCGCTCACCACCTGGAGTGGCTGTGCTCACAACTGGGAACCATTAAAGGCTTAGTGCAGGTGGTGGAGTTTTTGGCTGAGGGCTCTTTGATGCACTGGGCTTGGCGAGCTCTGGGAATCATCTGCCAGACCCCAGGGAAGCCCCAGCCAGAGGCCACCCTCTGCCAAGGGGACCCTGCCACTGGGGCAACCCCTCATCAGCTCCGTGGGGTTGGGCTGCTCCATCTAAACCTCCCTCATCGAGGAAAAACTCCTGCCCAAGCCTTTGGGGGCGTTCAGCTGAGCCATACCGTGCCGGGGGAGGAGGAGAGGTCCAAAGGTACCACCTTCTTCGTGCCATTTAAATTAGGATGCTGCAAAACGTGAAAATAACTTGAAAGGCAGTAGCCCCATTTTATTAATAGCAAGTATTTATTAGCCTCCTTGATTTACAGTACGTTTCTGAAAGTCATCAGTCCATCACATTCTTCAGCACAGGGGCTGAGGTGTTTTTCTTGGTCAACACAATATGGAATATAGATCCGAATATGAGAAGCCAAATACAACCTTCATTTTGCATGCACATATCCCGCCGACGGGAGGCCCGTAAACGAGTCCTGTATAGCCCTTAGACACATGCAGACATTGGGGGAGCGGTGGGAGCTTCTGTACATCACCACTGGAAACCCGGAGGGTCATGGAAATGGCCAGGGAAGAGCCAGCAGGGCTGGACCAACCTCGGGAAGCGTCGCGGCGCACACACCCCGGCCACCAAAAAAAGGTGGGGATCCACCTGGGTTTTGATAGGAGAAACCACCTGCCCATCCATCCCCCTCACTGCAGAATGTGATGCTCACACAGCACAGGCACCTTCACCCACCTGTTGCCATGGCCAATCCCAGGTTTTCCCCCTCCTCCCGCCCTCGCCGTGGGGTTTGGCCACAGAACCGCGGCCGAGCCGGCATTCCCGGGGATCGCGCCGTGCTCATTACGGGAGGCCAGGCGAAATTAAATTGGGGCCCACTGGTTCTGCCATCTGAACTTCATCACTGCTAAAGATGCAATAAAAGTAATGGCAACAAGGAACGAGCCTCTACCAGATGTGTAACTCTATCCAGTGAGATTAAGGAGTGAGGGCCATATTTGGGGTTTCAGGGTTTTATTTTGTCGTTGTTCTGCTCCCTGCAACTCCACCTTGCCTTGGGAATAATTGATTATTCAGACCCCTGCAGAAGATGAATCCTAAGAGGATGATTTTTTGGGGGAGAGAATTGGGATGGAGGGGCAACAATGTTTGACTTCTAGCAGATACAACACACAATTGAATGATGATGCCTGAAATGGGAAAACTGGGTGGGAGGAGAAGCAGAGAGTAACAGAAGAAGGAAATGAGGCACCACTCCCGTTTTTGAGGGCTGGGGGGTTCAGCTCACTCCTCAACAAGACTTTTCAGTAAAGTCCAGTGAAACACCACAGCAGAGCAGGGAGCCCTGGAACAGCAGTGATGCTTAGCAGGTCCTCCCCCTCCTCACTGCCCAAAATCCACAGGTAAAGGCTCACCCCAGGCCTCACCAGCACACCCAGACAGCTCAAACACACACAAGAAAGGAGATGCAAACCCAAAGTAAAGGCTAAAAATGGTAAAATAACCTCCAGCAGCCCAAGGAGGATGGAGCTTCCCTCCACCTTCCCCCAGAGCCCACAGTTGTGTTGTCACCCACTGACACCACAATGCTGCTTGAACACAGTCACTAAGTGGGACCCAACACAAGGCTGGGGTTGAAAAAAACCACAAGGAGTTTGGCAGTTTTGCTTGGAAACTCACTCACAAAATCTGTTTTCAGATCCCTTCTGGGGAGAGGTCTTGCATCCCATAAAAGTCCACAGCCCAGATGCATCACGAATCCAAAACATACATTATTTTGAAAGCAAAATTTAAGCTAGACTTCACAAAAGGCTTGACCTTTGCTGCATTTTAGTGTCAGGAAAAGTGTGCTTAGAAATCAAACACAGCATAGTCAGATCATCTCCAAGTCTGAAAGAAGCTTTTTAAACCCAAAACCTCAAAGTTAAGCCAGGTGATTCCCAGGAGTCTTGTTCATCTCAACCCCCAGGACTGGGAAGAACATTTATCTTTTCTTTATTAAGAACCCCAAAACTTTAGGAGCTTTGTTTTCTTAATAAAGGCCAACCAAACCTTATTTCCAATTTGGATGTGCAGACCAACACCTGGAGAATATGCCAAAATACAAAGCCCCTGGGAATACTGTCCGTCTTGCACCAGCAACCTCCAGCTTTGAGGCTAACAACTTCCCAGCCCTCCCCTCACAGGAAACCTTGGACTCCTGGTAATTGGCAGAAACTCATTAAGCTGCTGGTGATCCCAAGCACAGACAGAAAGGGGACTCAGCCAAGTCCTGGTCAGACAAAAAGAGGACCCTAATGACACCATTAATTAAAGCCCACAGCCCCCTCAGGTCACTCGGGGCAGTGGAAACCCTTTGGAATCTCCACCAGACCTGGTGCTGAGGCTGTCCTGGTGCTCTCCAAGGGCCACAGCAGAGTCTGGAGCAGGAGCAGGGCTGGCAGCCAGGGAGAGGAGCCCCATGGCTTACAAGGGGCTCTCAGCACAGACATTGCACCTGTTAAGGCAACACGAATTCTGAAGATGTTTCAAAGCCCTAAGAGTTGGGGGAGAATTTAACAACTGTATTAAAAAATAGACATTTTAAAGACTATTTGACTACATCTTCAGCATTTCAGGTATCACTTCGGTGCTTGGCAGAACACTCAGCCCTCCCCACTTTGTTATTTCTCGCTTTTCCTGGGAGAAATCCTTGCCCTCGCGCTGCCTTCTGAAGGAGAGACAAACCACAGCCAGAGAAAGCAGATCCCATCACACTTGTTCCACCAGGCAGAGCACCAAAAGCATAACCAGCTAGCCCAGAAAACATCCACAAACTGAGTTTGGGCTGTGCTCACACAAAGCAAGGGTCAGACACCCCCAGAAGGAGCCAGCACACTGGAACCCCTTATAAAGCAGCTTCCCAGCGGCCCTGGGCCAGGCCTGCTGTAGACACAGACCAGGTGAGTCCTGACTAGCAGCCTAGAGAAACGAGCAGAGCAACCCCCTTGCAGTGAGTGACTCCATTAGCCCTGATCTGACACAGCTGCCTGGAGCAGAGATCCCCAGGGCAGGCAGGAGCAGGTGTCTACCTCTCCACCACTGGTGCACTCACAATCAATCAGGTGCTTAATCCAACAGGATTCACCCTTTCCAAGACTCAAAAACCCCTTAGGAGCAGACACAGAGGTGGCAGCACAGGCTGGGTTAGGAAGAAACTTTAAAAAATATCCCCTAATGATAAAAAAAAAGCTGGGGCTGTGCGTAGACTTTTGGGTGGTTTGCCCTCAAAGACCAAATCACCTTAGAAGAAGCAGCAATAGCTCCCTCTGTGTCCCAGGTTTCCAGTGTGGCAGCCCTTGGAGATGCTCCTGCTGCCCACCCCAGCCAAATTTTAAGGTACTGAAGTGTCTGTGCTTGTGCTGTGCCCAGGCCACCACGAGAAAACCACAGCCCGGGGTTTTAAACAACAAAAGAGCAACCACCGCCCATGGAAAAGGCAACATCGTTTTCCCTACGGCCGTTTCACCAGGAGAGAGTCACCCCAAGTGAGGGTCTCGCTCAGACTGTAAGCAAGGAGATGAACAAAACAGAAGTGAGATTGAAGTTAATGCACAAAGCCAATCAATCCACTGGCCCCTTCCCCATGACTTGGCTCCATCCCGCTGATCCCGGCGGCCCGACACGGCCAGCCAGCCACTCCACTCACTACCCAGCTGGCTTCTTTCACCAAATAAGGTCCATTCCCACTCGTCAGCAGAGGCATGAGCAGCTACAGCCCATCAATCCCACCAGAGACGGCACAAAGCTCACACATAACCCATCTTCTGTTCGGCAAAGCGCCTGGGCCCCGAACCAGGAGCAAGGGACGCGCGTCGCTGGCAAGCCCCTGGTGCAAAGTCTGGGAAACACCGGGACAACAACCTGACAGCAGCAGCTCCCCCAGCTCAGGGCAGGGCTCTGCATCCCCTGGTCTGACAGCGTCTCCACAGCACGACTACCGCTCCTCCCAAAACCTGTGCTGGCCTCGCTTCTCCTCGCACGGACGTCACGGGGCCCAGCAGCCCCCAAAGTACACAGTTCAACAGCAGAAATGCAACACGACAGCTGGCATTCACCAAGGACGAGGCAGGAGAGCTGGGAAACCCCCTCCTGTCAGCATCACCAGAGGCCAGAGGCGGCTCAGCAGGGCTCGGGGTGCCCGGCCCTAAGCCCAACTCCTGGCCTAGCTCTGCGGGAAAGGTCTGTCCTGTCCGCTGGGGCCAGGCAGCCCCTCGTGCCAACACCATCCCCAGTGAAAACCCAGCACTTGTTTTTCTGCAGCCGGTACGGGAACACAAAGTCACACCAGCCGTCTGGCCCTTGTTAGCATTAAAAATTAAAGACAGAGCAAACAAAACCTAAAGCTCCAACATTTATTATGGCAATTTCCCACCCACCCACAGACCTACACTGTGTTTTGCTTTATTTTTAATTCATCACATCAGATGTGCCTCCCGAGGAATGGCACGTTGAGGATCCCCTCAACAGGCCGGGTTGTCCATGAGAGCAAGACAGTCTTTTCCATGGGGAAAGGAGCCAGTCAAAGCCATCGTTAAGCCCTTGACCTTGGTGGGTGGGTTTTTTTCATTTNCCAACCCCAAAGAAGTGTTGTACTCTATTACAAAATATAAATACGATAGTCTTGCAGGCAGGAGGAGCCCGGGGAGCGCTGCTGTCGGCGGGTGACTCCTCAGGCTCTCCCGGGGATGCGGCGAGCCAGCAGGACAGAGGCCACCTCCGGACGCCAAGATGCCACCGGCCGCTCGCCCCAGCTTCACCTCCTTTCAGAATTTAAGTGCTCTTGAACTTCCATCCGAAAACTGCCAGACATCCGCGGCTCCCTGGGCGCTGCGCCAGCTGGGGGGGTACGCCGAACCTACAGAGAGCATGGGGACAGAGGAGAGAACAGGTGTGACATGGCCCACGGTGCGAGTCATTCCCTTATCCTACTTCTCTTTTTGTCTCTTTTCTGTCTCTAACAACTAGGACACCCAACTGCCACAAAGGGATACGGCAGGACAGAGCCCTTCCTCTCTCAGCCCACACTCCCGCATCTGGCATCCTCGGCACCACGCAGGAACCACAGGGATCATTTAGGAAGAAAAACTTCTGGGCTTTACTGGGCAGGGACCAAGCCAGACTGTCTTGCAAATCTCCTCCTACTCTTTCCCAAACCCTCGTTGGCTTCCCCCAGGTGCTGAAGGCCCTCCTAAAAGCCATTGGAACTGTTAACACGGCACACGGCGGGTGGTTCGCGGAGGGCTTTTCCCAGCTCCCAGCACGGTGGATATCACGCGGCATGGATGCGCACGCCGCAGCAGCAAAGCTCGAGCTGCACAGCCCCAGCCCACGCCCAGCAAAGCCATCAACTGCAGCACCATGGGATGGGGCACTGGAAAGCAAACATTCCCAGCTCCCAGCCCCTGCTCCGGGCCCATCACCCAGCACCGCGCTACCCCCACGACAGGCTAAGGGCTACATTGGTGGCAAGGCTGGCACATCATCAACACACTCCTCAAAATCCACCTCGGCCACCCAATGGGGAGCTGGTTTCTATGGAATTTACTTCATTAATACTTAAAAGAGTGGTTAAAGGGCTACTACATGTGAGCTGCCATCAGGATTAGTAACCAGCTCCTTCCTAGGCCAGATCTTCAGTGGGTGTTAACTGGAGTGTCTCCTCTGAAGTCAAGAGCGCCATGCCCGGTTTCCCTCCAGGGAGGGCTAGTTGCTGCTCCTGTCTGAGCCCAACAGTTTCCAGGCTAATGTTAAAGCTGGCTGAGACTTCCAAGGCAGCCAAGAGCAGCACAGCTATCCCGGCCACTTGCACACCACCACTGCAAAGCTGTGGGGCACAAAACCTTGGGGCTTCCCCACGCCTCCTGTCTCTCCTGCATCCCTGTGGCTCGTTGGAAACCAGCAGCCGAGCATCTGGGCTCGAGAGCAGCATCTCTTCAGCAGCTCTGGCAAAGAGCCCTCCGGGCAGTATCACTCTCTCCTAGTCAATACTACAATTTGTCCATGCATCCGCCAGAAGTGGGTTTCAACCTTTATTGGAGGAAAAAAGAGAAGGAGGGATCTAAGAGAGCAGCTGGTATCATTTTTCTGTTGGGTACAAACTCTGCACTTAGATAAACCCCAAAACTGTATCTCATCAGATATGCCACAGACTCCTGAATGTCAAGCAAAGACATGGTATCACTTATTCCTGTATTATCTCAGCCCTTGGAAACATAATAATATGAAACATCTGTAGTCTAAATTCTGGATACTGTTTCAGTGCCTTCATTACAATAATCACTCCATTTGGAGGAGATTAGACACTAAAGGGTCTATGCCATAAACCCATGTTCCCCCTCAAAAGTTGACAGGGCTTGAGATTTTAACGATAAGACGCTGTTACCCAAATATCACTTATTCCTAGAGACATCTTTTTGCACAGAAACAGGAACGTTTCTGGGGAGCGCAGGTCACGCGTGCACGGGATGCCAAAGCAGCTCATGGTGGGGCACGGATGTCCCAGGCCAACAAACTTCAGTGGGTTCATCACACCATTAACTTACTGCCCCTGGCAAAAAACACCACATTCATGAACATCTGCTTTGGTGTGGGGGTGACAGCGCATTGCCACTCACAAGCTACGCTGTTCAGACAACTCCTCCTACAGCAGGAGCCGCTTCTCCCGCCGTTCCTTCCTCCAAACCACCGCCCCTGCCCTGTGTGCCACACGGCACCCACCGGGCTCGTTGGTCTCTGGGAAACCTGGAAAATTCAGCTTTGGGAAACCTGGGAATCACACATACCGCTGCACCGCTCGATAAAGAAGTCAATTGTTTGTTTTCCACCGGTTAATCTTGTAGCAGCACAGGCCTACCTAGTGATGGCTGTATATGGATACATGCAGATGCCTGCCTATGTGCTTTTATATACGATTATTTCGTAAGTAAAACACAGTACAGGGAAAGGTAGTGGGACGATGACCACTGTAGGACGGATCCAGGGTAGGGTGCCCGCTCTGAAAGACAGCCAGGCTACACTCGACCCCAGGCACAGCTAACCCCAGTCCTCTAGGAAACATCACCGTGGTCTCACAACAACCAGCCATAAAAACAGGGACAGGGAGGGAAAGACCGGACTCTGTACAGGTATTTCGTGGCACAGGATCAAAAGATGCGTCATCAAGGCAGCTGCAAAGCACATCCCTGCGGACACTGGCCCTCCAGGGAACAGCCCGTGTCCATGCCTCCCACCTCGAGCTCCCCACGCAGGGGCGGGACTCTGCCTCCCCTCCGCCATGCTAGGGATCCCTCTGGCACCACTCCAGCTCCAGCCAGTGGGTACCAGCCTGCTGAAGGGGAGCGCAGCTCGGGGGGCACTGCTGGCACCTTTCCAGCCCTCCTGCACTCTCATCCCGCTAGCCCAGACAACAAAATCTTCCCCCCTCCTCTTCCAGGATTAAAATGGAGCTTTACGACATTCTTTTCAAGTGTCTCTTAGAAAAAATAATTTTTTTTTCTTTAGATAGGTATTTCTGTCTTTTTTTAAAATTCCAAACCTCCCCCTTCAGAAGGCACCGGGCAAAATACAGGCAACAAATGATGCCATCACGAGAAGACAACAGAACAACTGGAAGGTTTTACAGAAATCAAAAAAAGGAAAAGAAAAAAATAGTATTAAATCCATTACACTAGGAACAGCAAGAGACAATATCACAGCGGTATGTGCTTTAATAAAGTAAAGAGATGCTGCAACATGCAGTATTTGTCAAACTGACAACATATACAGACCCCTAAGGGGGGACGGGGGGACCTGAACTCCGGATTTTAGAGACAATGCACAGAAACCTGCAATTCCCACCAAAAAAAAAAAAATATATCAAAGCCCGAGGAGAAAAGAAGGGAGCTCCCAGCTCCAGCCAGGAGCAGGGCTGGGAGCTGTGGGCTGGGCTCAGTGCGATCCCAGAGCTGCAGCGAGAGACCTCGGCCCCCCGAGAGAAATCAGCTCCTGCCCGGGTGCCCGCAGGCGCCAGCGGCTGATTTCACCCCTGTCCCCAGAAGCAGCCGGGGACAGGAGAGCCCCAGGGGGCTGCAGAGCTGTCGGTTTGCTCACCTCTTCTGCCACAGATTTGCCAAACGGGGAGGGAAGTCCCTGCTGCAGACCGAGTGAAGGCCGGGGGTGCCGCAGGTTACCGCGGTGAGGGGGTCACAGCTCATTCCTGATCTAGAGGGGGGAAAAATCCCAAAGCTACAGCTCCAGACTGCAAACACCTTCCACTGGCCGGAAAGTGAACTCCTTAGCCCAAAAATCCTCTTCCTGGGCAGAGGGGGCTGATTTAAGGCCAAGCTGGGTGGTGGGCGCTCCCTGGGGATTGGAGCGGGTCCCCCAAAACGCCCCTGTGCGGGACCTTCCCCTACAGCCTGCTGCTGGAAGCCACCTACAGCGTGTGTCAAATGAGGACACCAGAAGCTGACACTGTGTACTTTAAGGTTTTTTTTTTATTTTTTCAATAAAGGGACAAAATGGGTGTATGAACAGGATAATGCAGACAACTGCCAAAAAAACACAGACAGTGGTTTTTCCAATAGAACTTAACAAAGACCAGAAACAAATACAATAAAAAGCCAGGTTGTAATGACCTTTGGTCATCCAAATAATAAAAAAAAAAAATTTAAAAAAAATTAAAAAAAAAATTCCCCCCCCAAAAAAAACCCCAAAGAAAAATAAAAGATCAAATTAAGTGCCTCTGTTTTGAACAGAGCACATAAGCAATAATAAATAGTGACTCCCATAGTAAAAGATAAAATTTCAAGTTACGACAAACAGCTTTCATTACAGGAATAGAAAAGGCCAATAACAAAATATTCTGCATTGCCATTTACAAAAAAGTATTGACTCAAGCGGGCTTTCTCTTTAATATGCTTTGCATATGAAATTCTTTCCAATCTAAATATAAAGCACCATTTAGTTTTTGGCAATGAAAAAAACTGCAAAACGGTTTTTTTCTTTTCTTTTTTTTTTTTCCTTTTATTTAGTTTTTTTTTTTTTNGCTTTTTTTTTTCTTTCTTTTCTTTTCTTTTCTTTTCTTTTCTTTCTTTTCTTTCTTTCTTTTACTGCATATGAAGTTAAGATGCTGGAATGTCGGGTGATAGAAGGAAAGGGACATAAAGCACACTACATAACAAACCAACGTTATTAGCTTGCAGTACTGCATACAGTATGGCAGCAGGAAAAAAGAACGAAAAAAGATATGTACACCCCTCTGTGACGGCCAGCAGCGTGACATCGGAACAGGTTTCCCCCAGAGGGCCATTATATGGCCTCGGATCTGTACAATGTCACACCTTTTTTGTCTTTTTGTCTTTTTTCTTTTTTTTGAAACATACAAATAATTTGCACTATATTATCCTGCCAAATGAAAAAAATATACTGTGGCAGCCTGTGGTTTTTTTTTTTCCACTACCAAAAAAGGTACATCGATACCTTTTGAGAGAACAAGCAACAGTTAAAAATACAAGCTTCAATATAAATACTATAGTGCCTACACTAGATGAACATTTAATTCAAATACCATTCTAGAAATACAGAAAAAAGAGACCATAAATGTGTTTTAGCATAGGAATCAACATGAGTGTGCATTTTCCTATATTTAAGTACTATATAATCTTAAAACCTTTCCCCAATGCATGTTTTTATACAACCTGAAGAGCTGTGTATATCCAAGGCATAGAATTTCCACTACCATTTTAAAATGAGTAACAAGTCTTGTACACCACCAAGACAATGAACCCTAAAATACAGTTTCCCCCTAAACATAATGAAGTGTTGTGGTTTTTTTTCTTTTTCTTCCTTAAAAAAATTTTCTTAACATTTATATTTAAAAAAAGGTTTTGTGGGGGTTTTTTTTAAATCCTTTTTTTTTTTGTACAAAAAAAAAAAAATCCTTGCACTGTAAGAGTGAAAGCAATCATTCATTTTATGTGAGTGTAGAGTCTGTTTCCATTCACAGCGCTTTAATGTCGCGTCCGAGAAGATAAGCTCATTAGTCAAGTAAATGGCTGGCAAAGTTTGTGGGTTTGTTTTGTTTTTTTTTTTTTTTTTTTTATGCTCATCAATGTGTGTTGAATTTCCTTTTTTTAATTTTTTTTTTTCTTTTCAGCTTTCTTGCAACTTTTCCCTTAAAGTATAGACCTGTAAACTGGGAAAATTGTACAGTGCACTTAATTGTCCTATCTGAGCAGTCTTATTTTATACTCAACCTCTGTACCTTTGATTAAAGAAAAGATACAGACATCACAGGCAGAGTCAAGTGCTATTTGAACACCAACCGGGGCGGGCGCTAGCTTAGGAATAAAACAAGGAATCCTCTTCCACGTCAACACAAATAGCACACAGAGGATGGGAAAAAAAAAAATGAAGGACAACTTTTAGGGAGCACAAACAGATACTGCTACTCTTTTGCTTTTTTTCTTCTTTTTTTTTTTTTTAATTTCCTGTTACTTCTTCCAAAGCATCACATTAAAGGCAAGTCTTATAAGAGTTCATAGTTAATCACCACTGTGTCGATATTAGCTTATACACCTGTTCTAGTTTTAAATGGCAAACAGTACCACATTGTGCTAATAAATCACAATTTATTTATTTTTTTGCTCCTCTATCTGTTACACTCGGTAAAATATTATTGCCAGTCTTTATTTTATTTTTTATACGGTATACACGAGGTCTTAAAGTTTATAATTTGATTGTCAGCTTGACAACCAAGTGGCTCCGGATTTATTTGTTTTGGTGCCAGAATCAATAAAAGATATTATTAAAAGTAAATATCTTCATAAAACGGATTTCCTTTATTGTGTGTTTAATGGTGTTGAAGGGCCTCTGCGCGTTTCACATTCTATTTAATCATTGATGGGGAGGGGGAATAAAAGTTTGGGGCAGGGCGGGGGGGGGGCAAGGTTCTACATCTTGTTTTAAGCTCTC
>VXBC01005698.1:698843-740914 GCA_013399945.1 Ploceus nigricollis
CCCCCGGGGAGCAGCCCCGGCCGTTGACGGCCCCCTCGTCGATGCGGTCGGACTCGCCGGCCACTGAGTCTTCGTCGCAAGTGTCCCTGTGCACCTCGGGCTCGGGGAGGTGGCCACGCTTGTGTTTCTCTCCCAGGACCTGGTGGAAGGCCTCACTGAAGTGCTGCATGGAGCTCAAGACCATGCCCTGCATGACGTCCGGCATTGCCCGGCCCTCCTCACCAGCCCGCGAGTTGTTCTCGTGGTGACGGGCCGCCTCCAAGCTCATCCCAAAGCCGTAGTCTGGCCTGTCGCTCTCGTTCAAGTCCTCCTCCTCTTCCTCCTCCTCCTCCTCCTCTTCCTCCTCCTCCTCCTCCTCTTCCTCATCCCCGTTCTCAGGGATCATGTTGGGGTCATTCTCACTCTTGAACTTGGCCACCACAGACTTGAGGGCGCTGCTGGCACTGCCCACCAGGTCGCTGGTGCCCGGCTCAGGGGAGCTGGCGGTGGAGAGCCCATCGTCCGACTTCACTGTCATGGGGGAGGACTTGTGCATGTGGGTCTTCATGTGGCGCTTCAGCTTGCTGGCCTGCGTGCAGGCGTGGTCGCAGAGGTTGCACTTGTAGGGCTTCTCCCCCGTGTGGCTCCGGCGGTGGACCACCAGGTTGCTCTGAAACTTGAAGGTCTTCCCACAGAACTCGCAGGACTTGGACTTCATGGGGGGCTGGGAGGGAGGAGGAGCAGACTGGAGAGGAGGGAGGGGCGGCGTGGCCAGGAATGGGGGCTTGCTGCCGGGCTGGAAGGGCTGCAGCAGCCTTTGCATAGGGCTGGGCCGGCTCGGGGACAAGGGTGGGCTGGAGGTGTTTCCGGCCAGCTCCCGCAGCCTCCGGGAGAAATCCATAGCGGGGGGCTCCATCGCCATGGGGTTCAGTCGCAGCACCCTGTCAAAGGCACTAGGGTGATGGGTGGCCAGAGCCATTTCTTCCGCACCCAGGCGCTCAATGCGATGCGGATCCAAATGGTGCCTCGGGGGAGGGCTAAAGAGGGGCGGCGTGGGTGGGAAACGCCCTTCTCCCAGCCCCGACGCCTCCCTCGAGACAGAGCCGGGTATTCTGAGCAGGTTAAAAGGGTTATTGTCTGCAATGTGAATCCCGTGGAGAGGTGGCTGGGAAGGGCACTCTGCACCTAGTCCTGTTGGGATACCAACCCGTGGCGTCAGGGGGCTGCCGTGCTCGCTTTCTAGGTAGATCCGTAAGCCGTGTGTGTTCTGTGCGTGCTGCAAGAGGAACCAGGCGCTGTTGAAAGGCTGTTTACAAGTCGTACACGTGTAGCTGCTGGGCTCATCTTTACCTGCAAAATAACACAACAAGCAGCGTCAATCTCCGGCCGTCTAGCGGCGGGCGAGCGCTCGCCTCCCCGCCTAACCTCCTCTCCTCCTCTGGGACACTCAGCTGGGAGCTGGGCAAGGAACATCCCAGATGAGGGACAGGCAGGGACATGAATGGGAAGAGGTGAGGGACACAACAGGGAGATCCGAACCCACACCAAGCACATCCACCTCCTCCCACCATGCCCAGCTCTGGGTTCAAAACTGAACCACGCTGGGTAACCATAGACTAAAACAGGCCAAGAAGAGCAAGAGATGTTGAAGTCAATCAATGCCAGCTCCAACTCAGCTGACTTTATGCCGCAAGAGGCTGCAGGCATTTAGAGTGTTCGTAAATAAATATGTAAATAAATATATAAATAGATAAATAAATACAAAATAAAGAAATCCCTTTCTGAAAAGCACTCCACACAGATCAGTTCAAAGCATCACAACTGCCAGCAAGCTGGGCATCAACATGTTTTTAGTCTCCTCCTTATTTTGAGACTAACAATGTGTACAAAATTAAGAATCAACTTCTGCTCCTTAGCAGAGATTCACCTCTGGGGCAAGGAAAGAAATAAAAATAAAAATAAAAAGGGAAGGAGGGGGGAAAAAATCGAGCACGGGACAGGGAAAGGGGAAGACAGAGAGAGCAGCAGCTCCGCCAGGGAAAGAGCTGGAGGCCGGCCAGGAGGCCTGGCCGAGCGCCCTGCCGGAGCCGCATTATTTCTCTCACGCTGAAAAGAAGCTGAGGATGGTAAATGCCACTTTGGCAAGTAGTGAGCTAACTCTATTTCATGATAATTTATTTTTGGAGATAACACGGACATTATAAAAGAGCAACCAACTAATAAATAACTAAACAAAAAGCCAGCTAATAATGACAGCAGAAAGCAGCCCCTTCTAATATACGGCAAAACAAGGGGGATGAATAACTTTTTGAGGGCCGTCCGCGAGGGAAGAGTGGCGTGAGATATGGCGATGGTGAGGGTGCCTTTATTGATTACTGGGATTTTGCAAATAATTCACTTCCACCCCCATATGGATGCTTTTTGCTAAATGCTGGTAAACCAAAGCTGGAGCTAAGAGAAGGATATAAATTCATTTCCAGCCTTGTTCAGCAGTTCTCACAGAGCTGTTGTTTAGTGATATTTTAACAAATAAAAACAACGTTGAGGTTAGCTGCGAGATAAACCAGGAGCCTTCCAAGGGCATCAGCACTTGGGGTGGTACCAGCCTTCACCACGTATTCCTGCCCTGACTCAACATTTACATCCCAAGGAATCTGCTCCTTAGGCATCTATCTTGGGTAAACAGGCTGCACTGAGAGTTGCCTTCATTAGGGTTCTCCTATTTGCCTAAGACAAAGAAAAGGAAGATTAAAAAACCCCAAATAAGGCAAATTAGGAAAGGGAACATCACTTTATCTGCACCCATCTTTTTTCCCATCTCACGGGGAGGAGGGGAGGAAAAGTGTCATGTGGGCATTTTCCTTCTCTATGATCTCAGGATACAGGGTAGAACCACGCATCTTTAAGGTCCCTTTCAACCTAAAGCATTCCGTGATCCTGAGATCCAGCACTGGCTGTACTGCTCCATCCCAGCTTCCGTCCCTGCCTCCCGGCTCTGCTGCTATTCTGCGTTTGGCCTGAGAAGCTGAATCAGGCAAGCAAAGAGCCTCAATCATCTACAGCAGGCATTTAACACTTTAATCACTTTAAAAGCCCTTGGAAAAATATTTAACGTTTCACTCTGAAGCCTGCGTTGGAATAAAATGCACTGTTGTGTTTAGTATGTGCCAGGCATGTGAGCACAGATAAATACTTAAATCTGCTGAAATTAGAGTGAAATTCAATTGGACTTTCACATTCCTATGCTCATTTGTGAGCTTGGGGGGGAAAAAAAATTACCTTGCTTCATCATATTGAAGTGGACGTTTTTAACACCACGGTAGGAGCTAACAACGAAACACTACCTTGCCTCTCTACCTTATAGATCAGGTCAGAGAAAATAGCATTTTATCTTATAATGAGGATACAACACAGAGCGTTTGCTACCACATTTTAGTATTCCCATCAACTAGATATTCCAGATCACAAGGGCAGCTCGTGTAATCATAATGTCAATGAGAAGGGCTGTTACGACTGAGACTAAAGATTACTTGGAAAAAGCTGCTTTGAAACTGGTAATTATTACCAGTCCACTAATAGCAAATGATGCATTACAGTTTCACCATATAATCTGTATTTCACTCAGCTCCTGCCAGTGCAGCCTTATTATATTACAGTGCTCACAAATTCTAAATTCCTAAGCTACAGTCATCAATAAATGTGTTACTTGCCATAATTTGCAAAATTACTTTGTTCATAACATCTTCGACTGTTATAAAGACTGGAATTGATTTCCTGCGTGGCAAAATTAGGGCTACATTGACTTAGTGGAGTGTAAAATATAAGATTATTCTTCATGTGCTTGCCTGAAAAACAAGTTTTCAATTCACTGTCCGTGTTTGGTAATCAAGATAATAATTTACAATTAAAATCATGTTTATGTACAAAGCTTCCCTAAACAACCCACCATCTTCAAGAGAGCAACGTAAAACCAGGGGAAAAAAACAACAGAGCGAAACAGTTAAAATCCACCAGCCATTTGTCTCCACCTCCCGCTCTGAAGAGACATGATTTCTAATTTGTCTATTAGTGCTTGATTAATTATGAAGGCTATTGACTGACCATATCACCACCTAGAGATATGTTCCAGTCTGATGCAGCCTTGCCAAACTGCAAAAATTATGGCACTAATCCACAGCAACAAGATGGGTCCTTAGACTGCCGCAGCAATCCCTGGGTTGGGAAGGGACTTGCCTTCCCTTGCTCCCATCCCATCATCACCATTGGCTTTTTGGGACACCATTTGGGTCCCCTCAAGAGTCGGACCCAAAGGCTGTATCCACTGATGTTTCCTTACTGTGTGGGCTAGGCCCACAGTAAGGCTGTGTCCACACAGCCTTCCCAGCTAACATATCTGGGCATGACCATGGGCAAGCAAGGCGGGTCTCACAGCAGGGAGATGCAGAAGCTGGTGCTGGCCAAGGACAGAGCTGGAGAAGGTCCCATAGGGCTCTTTGTGCCTCACCATCCACCAGGACAATGTGATGGGGCTTGTCATCTATTGTGATGCCTCTGGGACTTTCACCTGATTTCCAGGAGTCAGGAGTCACTGCTGAACCAGCCCTTAGCCACCAGCAGCATGGCTGGAGCTCACATCCTGGGGCTGGAGCTCACATCCTTGGCTACTTCTAAATGCAGGAATTTGAGGCTGAAAGGGACCCACAGCTCTCACCCTCTGACCCTCCCTGCAGTACATGTCACTCTGTGACCAACACAGTGTCTTTCAGTAAAGCACAACCCCGCAAAGCACAGGGCAGAGCACAAAATCCCGGTGTAATCTATTCAAACCAGCTCAGCAGACAAGGAGAGCACCCACTGCTTGCCACCACAGTCAGTTCCCACAGCCAACCACACTCAGAGACGGGTATTGGGATCCACCTGAACTTCTCTAGCTCTAACCTCTACCTGTTCTCTTTATATTTTGAGTTTTTTTGTGGCTGAAACACTGAAAAGCTCTTGGTACACAATGGGCTCCTCACACACACCATGGTGTTCTTTGTGAAATTGAGGCACACTTCAAAATCCAGTAATTCTTCCATCCTGAGGCCACCCCTCCACTACCCAAGGAGCAGCCTAGCCCTCCTCATCCTGGCATCATGCTGAGAAGGACCTGATTTTCCTCTCAGCTTCCCACAGGGCTGATACCTTCCAGGGCACTGCACCCAGCTCTGTAAGCACAGCCCCAATTCCACTCTTCCAGCCAAGGGCCACATGAGGTTGGACCCGATGTCTTCTCAACACGTCCTTCCTGACAGTCTTTCCAGACCAGCCCATTAACCTGCCCCTCTTGCTGTGCACCCGCCTTTGCTTTACCCACAATGCCAATCAACCAGAACTGCATATTCATTTCCAAATCACCAACAAAGCACTAAGCACCACTGAGGCCCCCACCAGCACCTGCTGAGCTCTCCAGCAAAGCCCCACATCCCCCAGTCTGTTGGCCAGCTCTGCATCACCTGTGCCAGCAGTACCACCCAGTGCTCCACCTTCCCATACGCAATGTCACAGCACTGTGCAGTCTACTTCAGCCACATTTATCAACCAGTTGTCATCTAGAAGAATGAAATCGGGTTTATTAGACAAGATCCATATTCCATAAATCTAGGCTGAGTAGCACAAATTATATTTCTATCCTTTAATTCTTTATCAATGGAATCTTATGTTGGTTCTTCTGTTATTTTGCCCAGAAGAGATAAGCAAAGTGTTGCCAACTCTCTCACGTTACCCTGACCAGCTCTTGACAGCATTTTCCCAGTTCATAAGCTTTCTTAAAACCAGTATCACATGCTAACTCTTCAGGGTTCCTTGGGTGCAACTTTTCAGGGCCTTTTTATTCAAAAGTATTTCTCTGCATTGAAGGAGAAATATTTTTTCTCTCTGCTCATATCCTCCCTGGCTACCAATGACCTAGAAAAAAACATCATCACCCACCTTATGATACAGAAACATAACAGAGCTGCTCTCCAGATCTACAGCAGAAATATTTATCAAAAAAATTCTACCTTATTGCTTCTTCCATTTATCCCTGCCTTCTTCTCCAGGATCCTGAGAAGCTCTCTCTCTCCTCCTCTCCCCACTGGTGCCAGGCACAAGTTTTCCTCGGCATCTCCAGCTCTCCTGACCCATTTCTCTACCCGCCATGGTTTCTCACTGCGATTGATTCCTATCCATTTTCCATTTTTTTTAATTGTCGTATATTGATTTTTCTAATATCTAATTGCTGTTCTCATCTCACCACTGAAGCGAGTGAAGTGGGTTTTGGACTGGGGCCAAAGTTGCCCTCTCCTTCCTGGACAGCTCATCAACTCTTTACAAATAGCTTCCAATTACCATTTGCATTTTTGTGTGTACATTTTTCCTCCCAGTCAATTTTATTGCTCATTTTCTTCCTACTTTGGAAATGACCCCTGTAGGAGAATTACATGGGAATACCATGACCCAAATACAAACCTGGGGCCAAGATAACACCTGACTGGCCTCACTCAGTGAAGTATCAACCACCATTACATTTTTATTCCTTCTCTACATCCCGGATGGCAAAAAGACCAGTGATGAGGCACAGCATTTCAGTACAGCACAAATGTCCAGTGTTCCTCAAGTTACTGGCTCCTGCTTTAAAAAAAAAAAAGCAGCAGAACAGCTCTTGCCTGCCATGCCCCCAGAAGAAGTGTCTTAACCAGTGACACACGAGTGACAGATTTAGCTTCTGATCCGCAAAATGTTAACAAATGAGCGGGATGGATATTGGCATTTGAGTGCCTTTAAGGGCAGTTGGCACAATTACTCAGTAAAATATGAAGACATGGCTGCTTTCAGCATTAAGGGGCTTTTTTTATATAAAGGAAAAGCTGGTGCTTCTGTACTGTGCTCACAGATACAACCGGCGCGCTCCGAGAGTCCGAGTCGGAGCAAGCCAACACCTCCAGGCACAATAGAGCTGGCTCAGAGCAAGAACCATAGCCATCTCCACAGCCACCAGCAGCAAAGCCAGACAAGATGCTGGGGAGAAGACCAGCTGGGAGGAGAAGCTGTCAGCTAGATGCCACTGCTGGGAGGGAGAAAAAAAAAAATTTTAAAAAAGCCTTTCTGGAGCTAGGCATGCAAGTTCAGGCATTGCCAAGTGAGTAATGGAATAATCTGCATGCGTGTGCCAATGTGCTTTGGAAGAGCTTCCTTAGTTTCTCAAAAGTCAGGGCTGGATCCAGGAAAGCTGCTCGCTGGACACAGCACACGCAGCATCCTCTGGGTGCACCTAACCATGCCCACGGCATAGGATGCTGTCTGGGGAAGGAGCCCCTGCTTAAGGAGCAGGATATTAAACACAAGGTGTGTTTTACCCCAGGGCACTGCAGGAGCTGCACACAAACACGGAGCATTAGAGGCACCCCAGTTTTCCCAGTGTTTTCCCAAACAAACTGTAAGCAGTGGCTGCGCATGTGCCAATGGTGTGCGCAAGGATTTCATTCACAGCTGCAGATTTGCTCCCTCTCCCTGTGCCAGAGAAATCTCCAAGCAGACCTGGATGTGGCCCTTGCTGCCTGGACAGCTCAGCCCCTGTTCTCCACAGCATCCCTCCACAGACCAGCACCACAGGCCCTGGTGGCTTTGCTCCTGTGCTCTCCCTCACCTTCCCAAGATACCTGCACGTGTAAGCAAAGCCAAGGCTACCTGCACCTACAGGGCACATAAACACCTTCCTCTATCAAACTGCAAGGACAGAAGTTAAAGCATCCCCCTCTCTTCTGCTTGCCACCAAACAATCGTGGGAGGAACAGCCCGAGCCAAACCCAGGAACTTCTTTATTCAGCTTTAATGTCAACTGACTGCTTGATTTTTGGACTGATAAATTTGGAGTTGTTATGGTATTTAAAGGGGGGAAGGAAAAAAATCAAATTAACTGTTACCACTTGTACTTGATTCAGTTCTCCATCTGGCTTGTCAAATCTCTCTTTTTTTTTTTTTCCCCTCCTCTCTCTCTCTCTCTTTTGGAAATCCATACTGTTGAAATGCCTTTCAACTGCAAACTAGTGAGGTGAAACAGTTGGGACACAGGAAGTGTCGCGGGGCTGGGAGATAAGCGGGTCCTGCTCCATTCCTGCAGCAGCCACTTCTCCCTCAGTAAGGAAGAGCTGCTTTGGTGTGACTCACCTTTTCCTGGTAGCATCAGTTCACAAGGGAAACTGTAACTGTCCAAACGCATTTTTTTTCCTTCTTGCACTAATTCCTCCTCCCGATCCTCTGGATTGCAAAAGGCATGTGATTAACCTGGTCCGTCATTAACCAGTCCTAAGTAGCTGTTGGCACTGGGAGCACCAGCACTGTCACTGCTGCTCTCATAATAACTGGAATAATACTAAATAACAGCAGTAGCTGCATTTGTGTACAACAGGGTACTTCCTCTCTAACCTTTTCTCTTTATCATGAGAGGAACCAGATTCCGAAACACTGAAAAAGGAAAATATCCCCAAAAATCTGAAGGAAATGATGTAGTATTGCTTGTAAAACAGGAAATATCATGGCTGCTCTACCTCTGAAAATAAAATTCTGCAAACCGAGGCCACACTGTTTAAGCAACAGCTTGGTGGAGAGACTTGGGACCAGCTTAGTCATGAAAAAGTCAAAAAATCCAGAAGAAATTTTGCTTTGCAGGACTCTCAGTGCCCCATTTGCCATCTCTACTGGATTTTCTTTACTGTAACTCACTGATAAAAGGTATTCCTGAAACTGATATTCAATACTGAGATTGATATATCAATATTGATATTTATATTCCTGAAAGTAATTATTCTGCCTGCAAATTCAGACTTCCTGAAATCATATTAATAAAACTGGGAAAACACTTTCCAAACCAAGTGTGAGTAACACCATTTTTTCATTACACCTTCTTTTAAAAACCCTCTTTAAGGAAGAACCAGGCCAAAACATGAATGCCGTGACTCCTCAAACTTCAAAAAGAAACCCAAGCCCCAGCAACAATAAAACAGCAGCTGGCATTGCTTTGCCAGTCAAAGATTTAGACTGGAGTTAGGAACTCCAAGAATTCCCCATTTTCTCTCAAAGCCAAACTTTCCTCAGGTTTTACAGCATTGCTCAAGTTTCCACAAAGCAGAAGTTTTTTGGGCCTGAGGAAAGAGCGGGTGGGAAGAGGTGGGACCAGGGAGACCAGTTCCTACCTGGAGAAGAAATGGGTATTTCATGGGTAACCAATTTGGTTGTAGCCTCAACATTACTCATTCTTCTTACCAGAACCAAAGTCCACACACTTAGATTCCCACCCCAAAAAATTCTTCATTAGCAACAAGCAACAAAACACATGGTTTGTCGGAGCCTCAATGGGGTGCTGGGGTCCCGTGGCCTGACCTCAGCATCTGTCACCATTTTCAAGGCAATGACGATTTGGCCACCAAGAAAACCTGCTTCGAGCTCCAACTTGGCAAGTAAGGTATCAGCCTGCAACTGATTTTGTGATTTTTTAAAACCTAAGGGGGGTGGAAATCTGTCGCGCCTTGATTAGCGAGGAACAGAAGAAACCTGTCATGGGAAAACAATGCTTGAAATTCAGCTCTGAGTGAGTTTTAGAAGAAAGCCCTCAAGCAAAGACGACCTGGTCACGTGCACAAACGCACCCTATACATCAATGCTATGGGGTGGAGAAAGAGAGGCAATGCAGACCTCAGCATCACGTGGGAAGCAGCTCCAGTAACTACAAACACCAGTGCTGGAACCTAAAGGGTGAACTACACAGTGTTTTCAGCCCTGCAGGAGGAACTCTCCACTGATACCATCACACATCTCTAAAAACATCCTTAGTGAAGTAACCAACATCCCAGATGCCATTCCTGGCAGTGTTCAATGCCTGGTTAGATGGACATTGAGCAACGTGGTCTAGTGCGAAGTGTTTCTGCCCGTGGCAGAGGGGTTGGAACTGGATAGTCTTTAAGGTCCCTTCAACCCAAACCATCCTGTGTTTCTTGATGCACAATCTTCCCCACATGCCCGTCCCTGACTGCCTCTTCCAAGCACAGGCATAGGGATTGTAGAAGATTTAAACAGGAGTGGCATCACTGGAGTGACACCTGCTAAACCAGCTCCTCTGGACTTACCTGGCACCAGGTACGTCCCCTGCTGGAAGGTCCAACTGGACCCACCAAGGACTAAGCCTTGTCTAAGCCCTGCCACAAAAAGGGCATCAAAGCCTTTCCACAGCCTCACCTGATTATCCAGCAAACGGTACCTGGCTCCAACAGTCCGTAATTATGCATTTACCCAGTGGCTGCTGGGGACAATCAAGTCAATAATTCACTTTTTAAATGCAGTGTTGTAATTATACAGCTACAAAGAGCTTCCAAATCGTTTCATTCACTCATACACCTACACAATGAATTGTTCCCCTTTCTACTGTTTTCTCCCTGGCCGGCAGCATCCGAAGGAAAGGCAGAGCACACTTCAGAAAGTTTCCTGCAAAGGAGGGGCAGGAGATGCTCTAGCACGACATCTCGGGTCACCCCTCTTGGTGTGGGGCAGGGGGTGTTTGTCCCCATCTGTATTGCGGTTTTGGCACCGCTCAGTCGTGCAGCCAGCATCCAGCACAGGCCAGGGTGAGTGGTGGATGTTGCTCTGCAGTGCACATCGTGCACTCAGTATCTCTTACACACAGAGACTCCCAGACCAACGCCAGGATGCTGCTTTCCTGGGAAGAGTGCTAATGCCTGCTGACCTGATTAGTGCTGCAGGACCTTGCTGGAGGCTGCGGCGGCTCTGCCACACGGAGCACTCCTGGAGAGATGAAGTGTGCTTCCAAACGGCTGAGCCCCATCTCAGGGAGAAAGTGGGGCTGGCACCTTCCCACTGCTGCTCACCAGTAGGGACACTGCTGCCAGAGCATGGCTGGGCCATCAAGTCCCCTCATCACCCATGGCCTTGCTTTATTTTTGCTGGTTTTTCCCATCTTAATGTCTCTATTTGACGCGCCCAGCTCTGTAAAGCCACGTGTAGTATTTAAACCATCACCTTGAAAAGATACGGTGGTCCCTGAGAGCCCCTCCTGGCCCTTCTCATCAGCCAGACACCAACAATGTCCCCTTCCCCAGCCCATGGCACCCAGCTCCCACACATGCCTCGGGGAGGGTGTCAGTGGAGCCGAAAATCCCCAGCCCTCAGCCAAGACACTGGCTGAGAACCTTCTTGGAAGCCTTATTCCACCATCTCCTTCCCAAAACAGATCCTCTTCAGACTCTCCTCTTTCCCAGCCTTCTCCTTTGGCTCGCTTTCCTCTCATTTTCAAATGAATTATATTTAGCCAGCAGCAAACCATCCTGACAAAGTGGGTCGGGGAACTGCAGGTCCCCCCAAACGACACCTCCACCTGCAAATCATCTGCCAGGAAGGCAAAGGTTTATTCTGTCCCTGAGCAAGTTCAATGTCACCATGAAGTTGCAAGCACAGCAGGTGCTGAACCAGATCCTACAATGTTTAGTTTCATAACTTGCAAAATCAAGTATTAGTAGAATCGATAAATTATATATATATTTCCCCCTCTCTGCTTTGCAAATAGGACCAAAAGGTGTCGTAAAGTTGTCCGGTCTTCTCTGGTTTATCCTGTCTCCTCTCCATCGCTGAGATATCCTTGAAGTTGAAAATGATATAATACTCTGAATATCTGGAGTTTGGAAGGATGTAAGACTTGCAAGAATTGCTACAGCTTTATTGCATTCTCGGGGCACAGAGAGTATTTACCACACATACATCAAGTCAAGGAATGCAAAAAGGGCATGCGGAAATTTGGCGCTCTGAGCTCAGGAGCTGAAACTCCCAGAAAGGCAGATAAAGAGTGGATTTCCTTATTTATGGATTTGCAGATTAAATCCAACAAAACCAGCCCTGCCCCCTCCAAAAAAAACAAACAAAAAAAAAACCTCAAAAACAAACAAACCAAAAAAACCCCCCCACCTCCCTCTTTTATGTCAGTAAGGCTGATTCAATTTCCAGGCTTGCAAGGTCTCCTCTCGCCGAGTATTACCCGACCCCAATAACACGCGCCGTTCCAAGGTTAAGATCCGTTTCCTTACAATAATGCAGAAAGCTGTTGTTTCAGTCGTGGCTGCAGAATTCAGCTTTGAAGGACAGGTTAGTACCACACTACATTTAACTGAATTCAGTTCATCTGATTATACAGTGCCTTGCTTTCTGGAATATGTAATCATCTCTTTCTGATGACATTTTAAATATCCAACTAGACAAATAATTGCAGCAATAATTGATAGCTGAGTCAAGCTGGAAGATTATTGATTGGCACAGTACCCACTGAAACGAATGTTCATCTTTCAAACATTACAGTGAAGATGCTTAAATCTAACTTTTGCTGATAAATGATAAAAATTTGATTTACTGATAAAACCACCGGAATAGAAGATGCACTTCAGGATTTGATTACCTGAGGAAATTTTTTCAAAGAAAAATTAGGCTGTGGGATTTATATTCTATTTCACATGAATAATTGCCAAGATATGGATAAGCCGTTGGAACATAAACATACGCAGAGGAGTCTTTAAGAGTTGCTGATTAACTCTCTACCTTCTTGAATGGAATTTATCTGTTCCCAATCACTGTTTAGGTGGGAGTTTATCCTGCTGCCTTCCCAAGGATGCTTCAACGGGTCTCATTACCGGCGGCAGGAGTTACATGTCAGAAAAGATCCCCCACTCATTTTCCCAGCAGCTTGAAGCCCTCAGTTTAAATGTGCATAACCTAACTCTGCTGTGAATGCAACTGAAAGGAGGGTTCAATCTCATTGTCCATGGTGTAAATCAGAAGCACCACCACCCAAATCTGTGGCACCACGGAACAGCAGCAAGGGGAAAGTCAAAAGCAGGTACATTTCCAAACTGGCTCCCTATCTTAGAGCTGAAATAAAATCACTTTTCAGCTGCTATTACACCGGGCCTGCTTAAACATGGGCTTCCTTCTAATTATGGAATTCCAGACCCTGCAGCACTACCTATACATCAGGGGGGAGAGAGGGGGGGAATTTCTGAAACTTACTGATTAGAAAGCAGAGCGAGTGGCCACAGCAGAGAATCGCACGCGGGGAAAGGCAGGCAATGAGCTGCCTAGTTAGGCTAGAGGAGCTGTCGCAAGGCAGAAGCCTGAAATTAAGGAAGAGCGCCAGAATATTTGAGCAGGGAACAAAGAGCATAAATTCCAGAGTAAGAGATGAAAAATGCACTGAAACGTTTTGAAACGGAGCCATTAGGAGCTGATTGAGTCTCAGAGCTACTGTTAAAAATCAGCCGCTTGTTAGATGCAGCGATCAGCTGAGCCCTGACACTTAAGGCGTACGAGGGGGCTTGTCGAGTGGCTTCGCTCTAATTTAGAGATCCTCAGTTAATTAGAAAGCCCTCAGATTTTCTGCAAATGCAGGTCGCTATCGACAGCTCGTGCTTTTGATGCTTTCTGGGTGACAGTTGCTGGACTGACCTTTCCGGCGCTGGCAGGGCTGCCCAGACCCTTGCCATGCCGGGGAATTCAATCACGGCCGCCGGCGCTACCGGGAAGTTACAAGTAAGGTTACCCTGCTCCTAGATGTCATTTCCTTTGCTGAAAAAAAACCCTGGTGAAATCTGCATCTGCTTAATGCTATAAATAGCTCCACTGCTGAATTATTATTATTTTTCCCCCCTGCCGAGTGGATGTCACAGCCAGTCCAGAACTTCAGGTTGGGAGTTTATCAAAGGTGGCACTAGCAGGGTTTGGGAGATGGGAATTGCTTTATGGGGACAATCTGCTTGCACTGAACTCCCACCCACAATCGCAGGAGAGAAACTTCCTTTTGAGATTTCAATTCCCCAAAGCCTGTAGCTGCAGAGGATGGAGCCCCTGCCCAGGGGACAGCACGTCCCAAGCTTCCCTTAGCACCCAGAATGTCCCATTCCATGGGGATGCCTTTCCCAGCCACATGCAAGGTCTGGTGATGCTCTCCAGAGTGGAAACCACTGATAACACCTAATGCAGGGCAAATAGCAACACAGGCAATGACTGAACAAAACAAGGCTTGTTTGGAAATGCATAGAAATGCGTGGAAGTTACAGTGACAACCCAAAGGCAAGATGACAGACCCGCAGTCACACAGGGAGTTGGCGGCAGACGCTAGAAAATTAACTCTCAGGAACTGTCTAGCATTGGCAGGGAAATGAATGAGATGATCTAAGAGATATTTTCCACCTCTAATAGGATTTGATGATGATTTTGCATAGGCTTTTGTGCTAGCCTGGCATTTGATAAAGGCATGGTGTCTCTTTTCAACCCACATGTGAGGGAGAGATTAATAAGTTGCAAACTCGGCCCACCTCGGCTATAAATGGTTCCTGTGCCCATAGGGGGAAAAAATCCAAGCTACGACTAAAAAAAACCCAAGTGAACTGTGTGCAGTTAGTGCTTTTACACCCAAATCTTCAGTTATTAAGATATTTGGAAAGGAGAGAAAAATTGTCCTCCAGCATCCAAAAAGCCATCAGTTTAGTAGCCAGATGGGCAACAATTCACAAACTGTGTCCAGTTAAGAAGCACTGGATTGAGACCTTTCCAGGGAGAGCCTTCTCGGGCCTGTGGGAGGCATGGACAGATGAGATGGCTCCAGCATATCCTGCAGGAGAAGGGGGCAGAGCTGTTGCACTCAGGAGGGAAGTCCTGGCATGGACATTTTTGCCCACTCACAGCCTCAGACTAGTGGAGAATAAGACCTGAGGACCGGCCTTGGAGGATGCATTAAGATGGCACTGATAGTAAAGAACTAAATGAAAGCCAGAGTTTTTAAGCATGCGAAACAGATTGTAGAGAACCCTAGTTTTCAGCAATATAAGCATTTTCTTACAGGAAAATGCAATTAAATGTAACTGCCAGCACTTAGAGACCAATAACAGCCTTTTAAAAAAACCCTTACCCTCACCTGATCAAGCAAACAACCTCCCATGCAGGCTACATGGTCATATGATAATATCCTTCCTTACACCAGGGGCTGTTCCACTGTTATTTTTCAGCAGAAAAATTTGTGGACCCAGGCTATGGTCTTTAGCATCCCTTGGACTAAACGAAGCCTTGGTGCTGTCTAACCCTTGTGCTGGGCCAAATGAATGCAGCTGAATGAGCCACTCTCCTGCTCTTCATCCGTGAGTCTTCATCTTCTGACTCTTCACAAGGAGGGTGGGATCTCCATCACCCATCTGCTGATGCTACCACAGGCAGCCCACACTGCTGTGGCCACACATCAGCAGTGTGGCTGTAATGCTGCTGTACACTCAAGTGCCCAGGAGGACACTGTGACCTGCCAGCAGCACCTCTACATCCACACAGCCAGGACAACCCATCTGGGAGCCACATGCTGGCATCACTTCCCTTGCTGCCAGCACACAGAGCAGCTCTGCTTTTTGGGAAAACCGGCCCAGGGTCAAAGATGGACAACCAGATCCATCCGTGCATGCCTGACCACAGACTTCTGTCTGCAGCGAGCGCTTCAGGTTCATGGCTACTGCTGTTTGCACTGCAGCCAGGTCCAGCAGCCACTACGGGGGACCAGAACCCCTCAAGAGCACAGCACTGCACCCAGAGATAACAAAATGACAGTTCCTGCCCCTGGAGCTGGCAGCTATCACCATCACTATTATAACCTGGTGAGAGGGGCTGCCACTTTAAACAGGCACTGCCTCCATGCCAATGCTCCCCGCTCCTCGGGCTTAAGAGCGCTGAATATTTCAGCAGGTGAGCAGCAGAAGTAGCAATCCTCCCATTTGCTGCCACGTCTCGGAGCACTTCTGGAAAGCCACAGAGGCCCATTCGTGGTTGGAGTAAAAGAAATTGGCATAATGTAATTTTTTAGCAGTGAGCAATAATATTAAAAGTATTAACACCAAGATGTTGCTTTTAAGTCCGAGGAACTCCATATGCTTTGCAATGGTCATTAATGCCATGAAGGCTGTACAGGGAGTAGAAGAGTTTCTCATTCCATCCACTGACCTCTGGGTGCTCATTTTCCTGGATGGCAGCCTTTCCAACAAGCACACAGCTTGTACTTGCCATCTCCAGCACCTCCAACACTCTGTCTGTGCCTGACAGCCTGCACTTCCCGAAAAAGGGTGCTGGATGTGGTGGGGATAGGCAGCAGCTCCACAGAAGATGTACAAGTCCTTGAGTCATCACTTTACCTGAACATGCTATCAGAAAACACCCCATCCGGGGGCAGGCTGGGAGATGGCCATATATACAACAGGTCTGAAATTGCCATCAGCTTCACCTCGATCCTTTTCTGATGTCCTTGGCCATCCAGTTAAGATCTGACAGCATTTAAAGATGACAGTGCCTGAGGTAATGGGACAATGCCATAACAGGATTACAGGAAATGTGAAAGAAAGGACATACGTACATAATGTCATTTAGGTAATGTCATCTATGAACAGTTTTGCTGCAATTTTTGCTGACAAAGAAGTCGGTCTCACTTACACAATTCCTTTAAACTCTTATTATTGCTGTAAGTAAGTTTACTTCTTCCTGAAAGAAAGCTTTTTAGATGCATAGTCACAAATATTTTGTCCAACTTTCTGCTCTGAGGCAGGGTATCCCGGGGGGAAGAAGTCACATAAGCCAGCACGAGGCGGCGAGCAGGATGAGGCAGCAAGATTGAAGGACTCCCTGCCACTCTCCCGACGCCGCTGCAGAGCACCTAGACTTCATAAGATCCTCCCAATTAATTTCCACCCAGCTATTTCCTCCCTGCGCCCTTTTTTCCATCAGTATTCCCTTTCAGTCCCACCGCAGCTGCCCCCGAAACAGCTTCCTCATTGTCCCCCACCAGAAGTGGTGTATGTGTGCCAAGCAACTGACCGCAAACAAAAGCTTGTTTGACCAACGCTTGTTCCGAAACAAAACCCTGGCTGGAGAAGGAAATCCCGCAAAGGAGGGGGGATTGATGCCGGGACAATTTGGAAGGCGAGCCCAGGGCGACTCACATTCTTGCCAGACAATGGTGTCTGGCCTCTCTATTCACCGCCTGCCTCACACCCCTCCCCAAAAAGTCCCCCCTAAAAGCCATGTTTATTATATAGTCTGATAAGCAGGGGAGATGCCGTTAAATTGAGCCCGCGACACTCTCGCGCGCTGCCCGCGGCGGCTCGGGGACACAGGGCAGACAATAACAGAAGCCTCTAAGGGGACTTGGAGAAGGGTTTCTGGAACTGAACTCATTGCTAGGCAATACTGCAAGGAGTTGGTTCCTTCTAGATGGGACGGTGAAAATTCATGGCCAAGGGTGTGTCCGTGAATTCCCTGTGTTACCCTACATTGGGGAATATTTACTTGCTCTGAGCAACATGTGTCTTCCCATCTCTCCAGCCTTGCCTTAGGTGACTCCTTCCCCTGAGCAGCTGTTGAGCGATGGCTGAGGCTTTGCCCCCTGCACATCTGCCTGCCACTGGCATGTGAAAATACTGATTAGAGGAAACACCCTGGCTGGGCAGGCTGCCCCCTCCCTTGATAAATACAGTTGGAAACCACAGGAGTTGCACAGGGCAGCTCGGGAGCCGTGTGCTGGCCCGACCATCTTATCCGTTAATAAACAGACACTCGGGTCCTGCTGGCGTTGAGCAACGCTGACATCTGCCCGCTGAGGCAACGCGTGGGGCAGCAGCTGGCTGTGCGGCCAGCGGGGTTTGCTGCGGGTTCCCCATGGGCTTTTGTGGGGCAGCATCCCACCACCTGTCCGTCTGCCCACTCGGGCACGTGTCACCGCTAGAAGATGCTTGGAGTAAAGAGAGATATGTTAAAAATCCTCACAAAGTCATAATAATCAACCCTTGAATGGCAAGTCCGAGATCGCTTGTCACCCAGCTGTCCCCAGAGCACACCTCACACCCCCTGCACCAGGCAGAGATTGAGAAACCAACCGATGCAGCTCCAGTCCTTCCCCTGCACCTGCACTCCAGTCACCACCTACACAGAAGGAAAGCTTTTGCTGTGATTAAAGGCCATCTTCTAAAGCAGATTTGCCATTTCAGTGCTGAGGCTGCTCACAGAGTTTAGTCGGTACCTGGATGTTTGCAAGCAGGTGCACACAGCTTTGATTTCTGCCCCGCAGAAGTGCAGGTGCTGTCAGATGCTATCTGTGGGACAGTCTGCAGGGACCAGCCACAGAGCTGAGGGGCTGACCTTGGTACTGTTTAGAAAGTGCCAAATTTACAATCCCAATCCTGAGGCAAACTGCTGGGCCCGCGTTTTCAGAGTAGGACATGCACGTCTGGACCCTGCCTACCTTCCAGTTTTGCTGCTGCTTAAGCTCTCAGCTTTACAGAGATCCCACCACTGCTGAGCTTCCACAGCCTTGGATGACACCAAAATGGGAGCCATGGAAGCCATCTGTCCCCTGGATGCGGCTCCTTACCCCCTTCAGTAGGACATGTGGGTGATCAGGTCACAAACAGCTGCAGCGCATGTGCCCCTTCTGCCACACATCCCACATTTTTAAGCTGTTTAAAGCAATTCTGCACTTACTTTCCCATCTCCTCTGAAGCTGAACTTTTAAACGCCCTCCAAAGTGGTGTGTTGCTACAAGCATCACTTCTGAGCTCATGGTGAGGATGTCTCATGCCACTGTGTCCATCCACAGAGAGACACTGGCACTAGAGGAAACAGCAAGGGGACAGGTGACCACTACAGAACCTGCCTGCTCCAGCTATGCTGCCTGTGAGACACCAAACAAAATGTCCAGCTACGCTATACATCAAGCAATACACTACCCAGACTCCTTTTTGGGGTTGTGACATTAATAATGCTGCCTAAAGTTGCCCTGAGCACTCACTGTTTCCATTTGCCTCCTCTGAAGTTGGGATGCTGCAGTGGCAGAGCACATCCCTGCTGGACTAAAGGAGAAGCTGCCAGGGAAACACATGCAGCCCTTCCAAGCCCAATAGGCATTTTTAAGCACAACCCTACTACTTTCAGAAAACCAGCCCTAATTGTTTTTATCCTACTAAAGCCTCTCTGAGCACAGCACTGCCCCACAAAAGCTCAAATAACTGCATGGAGGGATGAGTTTACCCCACTGCACCTGCTGCAGCCGGGCTCAGCAGCAATGCAGCAGCCAAGTGAGATGACTGAGACACAAGGTCTGCAGGTACAATTTCAGAAATGGGGCTATTCCTTTTAGAACATGGGCAGAAAAACAAGGTTAATGCCCTTGTTATCTGGCTAACCACATTGCTGTGCTGGGCACAGTCTGCCCAGTGGTACTGGCCAAGCAGGGATGCTGCAGCACTGGGAGCTGAAGGAGTAGGGCACACAGCAGTCCCAGCAAATTAACCAGCCACCACGGAAAACCTGGCTTTATTCCTTACCACAAGCATCAGGAGGTGATTTTTTCCTCCCCAAGTCACTTGATCCTTACCCTGCATGCAGCTCACCTATCCAAGCCAGTGTTGCAGCAGCAGAGGAGCTCACCACAGCCAGGGATGTGGAGGGAGCAGCCTCATGGCTCTGCCCTCCCTGTACAGCACCACATCCCAGGGGATGGGCTGACACAGGCTGCTCCCTGCTACCCAGGCTGCTGAACCTGACACAGCTCTGACACTGCTCCAGGAGGCCAGAGCTGAGGCACACATGACTCATTTATAAATTACATACTAAAATTACATACTACTTCTTTTTGTATTCAAATACGGTCAAGCAGAAATTCTGCGGCAATTTGCTTTGTTTCTTTGATCATGGGATTGCTACTCTTCTTTCCTTGGGGAAAAATATGCCCTAAAAACAAACAAATGCTGCACTGGAAGTAAAGAGCCCACTCCTTTGAAAGCTCTGGAGAGACACTTACAGCTGTTAGAAGACACACACTCATCCCTAAACACCAAGGGTATCCCAAACTGTGGTGCTGAAGGACACCAGGAGGCCCTCAGCAACCCCAGACTGTGGTTTCACAACCTTGCAAATATTTTCCAAACGCCTAATCTTACCAATAAGTGGAACAGGACAGGCAACCACTATCAGCATGTGAAAACAGAGGGCTTTCTCTGCCACGGCTGGGGCAGCTACTGATATATCCCAACCCTGCTCCAGGACAGCCTCTGCTATCCACTGACAGCACTCAACTTATTCCCGTCACTTTGGTGAAGCCTCCAGCTTTTCCTACCACTGAATCAAACTCTTGTTGGTTTGGTAGATCTGGAATAATCCCTTTGGCCTCACGGCAGCAAGCAGTGTGAACCCTGCCTGCATATATCCGATCTGAAGTGGAATTGAAGTCTCATTGTCAAATTCTATTCCAGAGCGCCAGTAGGATCCTGTAATCCCACAGCTCCAAGAAAGCTTTAAGAAAAAACACAAATCTAGTGCAAATCTCGATCAAAACATCAGCAATGCCTGAATATCTACCTATGTGGATATTTGGACTAATTTCCAGCAGAAAAGCACAAGGTGAGCTTTCCTCTACACCTATCCAAATCCATCTACATCTGCACATTAGCTACTAAAACCTCTTAACCTCTCCTTCTGGGTGACAACTGTCATTTTCCTATATGAGGCTGATGTGACATTTGCGTCAATAGGAAGCCTCCAACCATCAGCTGCAGACTTGGGATCAGATCCTCTGTGAGTGACCTGGAGAGGAGCAGCATTCCAGGAAAAGGTGGGAGTTTGCAGCCTGGCATAGAAATACGTCTCTCAAACACAGGGCTTGCCTCTCCATCACCCTTTGCCCTGAGCTTCTTCAGCCCACAGTCTCAATCCACAGCTGCTCTGAGTCAGCCCTGTGCCACAGAATTGCATGAATTCAGTGCTAAGCCTGAACTAACAGAGCCAGGCTCTCACGGGGCTTATCAGCTGGGGCTGGGTGCTGCAGGGGCTCAGCACCTACCCTGCTCCCAGCGGGGCCGTGGCGCGGGTCCAGGCGGCTCCGAGAGGGAGAGGAGCTCACCTATGTCCGCTGGCAAAACGAACGCCAGCCTCGTAAGAAGCACGCCTCGGAACGCCTGGAAATCTGACAGCTTTTTGTGCTGCAATAATGCAATCCAAAAGACTATCGGGATTGTATAAATATTTGTACAGACACTTATCGCTGGAGCAGTCAGATACTCGGGCCCCCTGCATCAGCTGATCAGCTTAAAGTCCTCGCCTCCTCTGCTAAACCAAAACCGTGCAACCCCGGCATCACCATCCCCACAGCGAAACATAAAGCCTCTGTTTATATAAATAGTCTCCAGCCTCTACCCTCCCTACTTGCTGGGCGGTTTTCCGCAAAATAAAAAGTGGGATCGGATTCCCAGCCCACTAAAAAAGAACAGGAGCAGGATGTATGTTTTAGCCAAGGAATTAATTAATTATTATTAATACAATGAGTGCTCGCTAGGAAATGTTTGTACTTTGCCACCGTAATTAAATATTCTCACTCATGCAGCTCTCAGCTTTCAGAAATTAGTATTGCATTTTATAGTCCAGTTCGGGGTTCTTTTAATAAGAAAATACTTTCACACTGAATTTTTCATTTTCTGCTGGCACGGGAAGGCAGAAGAAGGTCTCTGAGCATCCATGCCCATTTCTCTTTCTGAACAATTTCAAATACTTTTCTTTCAGTGGCGTAGAGTTTTCAAAATGAAAAGTCCTCTGTCCTTCTTGCTCCAGTACAAGCTCAATCTTGGTGAATAAAATGGGCCCCATCACCATGGGTGCCTCGCTCTGCACTTCCACTGCTGCTCTTCCCATCCCTGTGAGCTAAACTACCAGTCTCTTTATGAGCAGGTACCTACGCAAGGCTTGTGGGGAAAACTCATTCAAGAAAGGACTCTCCACAGCACAAGGACTGCAGCACCTCACGCAAGTGAAGGGCTGGTTTCTAATCCCTTTACTCAAGGTCTGCTTGCTTCAGCCAGCTGCTCATGGAAAACAGGCAGCAGAATCCAGCCCTCTGTCTGTCTCAGTGAAATGGGTCAAAGACACGTAGGATTACTACTAATTTGGAAAGAAAGCACCCAAGACATAATGTAATTCCACCACTAGATTTTATCGCTCTTACTCACAATGAGCAAATACCAGGGGAATCACTGAGCAGAGAGCTCAGAAGGAAACCAGACCCAGCTCCTTCCTGCCGGAGCGCCGCCGGAGCCAACCAGAGCCACTGCCAAAGCCAGGCAGCCCCAGCTCCCCACCTGGCTAACTAGCCACCAGACCAGGTGAGCCTCACCTGCCTCACCCTTCCCACAAAAGATAAAATAATTGGAGCTCGGGTTCAGGATTTAATTTCTCCTCTTTACCCTCAGATGGACCCGTGCAATCGCTCCGTTTTGCCATCGCTGATTTAGCTAATGCTCAGTTCCAGCAGGAAACATCTTAACTCTGAAGATCTGATGATTGCCCCAGCAATCAGTTGTTCAAATAGTTGAAAATTAAGACTACTGCACACGAAGTAAATTAAGTAATTTTCTACCCTCCTAGGGTCTCCCAAGTCTATCAGATTTCCCACAACTGGTATGCCATGATGCCTCATTACTGTAAAGAAAATATAGCTCTGTGAGTCCTTTAAGTGGCCTACCCTCAAAGACTCAGGGAAAAAAAGATCTTAACACAGATCCCATTGCAAATGTAACAGAAGACCATCAGCAGAGCTTGTTTATCAACTCCTGTGCTCAACTCTCAAAGCCTGGGCCACATAAACCCCAAAAAAGAGTGTTTGCAGCTGTTCTCTACCACACCAACTCTGTCACCTGAGACAAAAACTGAGACAAAACCAATTATGGTTTTCTTTGCAAGCACAGCAACAGAATCAGGGCTGAAAAAGATGCCCTCCAACCCAAAAAGACTGCAATCTGATCCTAAAGCAGGTACCAGTTCAGCATCCTTAATACAGCAGTCTGACATCTTGGTCTCCTTCCTAAAATAAGGCAGCTTTTAGGCCATGACTGATTATTTTTAAATAAGCATTCTGAACTGAGCCTGCAAACACTCCTACTGCAATGCCACGGGATGCTCCGTTAGCTTTAGTCATTAAAACAAGCCTTCAGCATGGGGATGGTGCTGTGCTGCTTCCCAACGCTCCCTGGATCCCTTCCACCCTGGCTGCAGCATCACGGAGAGGTTTTGTGCCCAAGCCCAAACAAGCTGGAATCATTCCCAAGCGTTTAGAAACCTTGAATCCAGCAATAAGCACTCAGCATTACGGTAATCACCTGGTGGAGGCCACTCTAACTTCAGTTTTGTGTTGTGACTTTCATTGAAAGTCCTCTGGTTTGGAGTATATATTTTTTTTTTTGCAGCACAAACTAAGAGCTAGCTGGTCTTAAGCCAGAGATGAGCCTTTGTAAGATGAAAATATGTAAATCAGTCACTTATTTTCAGCTAAAAGGAGAGGAGATGAGAAAACCCCACTGATAAGAGCTTTTTAAGACAGTTAGTCAGAAGTTACCAAAGGAAGGGACAAATAGCCACCCCATATTCAAGTGCAGATCAGGCCCTTAAAGAATCATCACTTTATAGACTGGTGGGGAAATAAAGAGGGAAACAAAGCAAATGCTATTAACACAGTTAAATATTCTAGCATGTGCATCAAAGCCTGTCCAGCAACAGCTTTGTGCTGTGTTTTTTCAGCAGAACCTGACCCACGAGGCCGAACCCCACCACGAAGGTCCATCAAGACACACAGGGAATCCTCCTTTGAGACGAAAAATGGAGAAGAAACTGGAGCTTTTGCCAAAACACCAGCCATGACTGCCAAAAATGCCAGATTCACTGGAGGCACTTTGACTTGAGAACCCACATTTCAATGTTATTCATGTTTGGCAAGGGGCTGAAAGCACACGTCAACCCTTCAAGACCAGGGGGGAAAAAACCCACACCTCAGTTGACCATCCCAACCCAGATAAACACCAAGGAGGAGAGGCTTCAAGCTCCCACACACAAGTGTGTGCACAAACCAGATGGAAAGATCCCTGTGCTGAGCCTGAAGCATTTTTCCTGGCTTGTATGCGATACAAGAGCCTGAGAAATGCCAGGGGCCTGCTCGCCACCAGCATAATTCCAAACACTCCCCACTGCCCAGGTGTTTAGGTCTTGCATATCCCCCTCTTCCTCCTCCATCCCTTCTGGCATGCAGGCACCCAAAAGGAGATCACCCACCGTGCCACAAGAATGTTGCACAAGCTGTGACTCTCCTCTGGTTAGCCCTTATCTATCCCTGGGCCCTAATAAAAATCCACCTATGACCTCCTGCTCCTTTTTATTTATATTACTTCTTGCTTTTGAAACATTGCTCAGCTCTCAGGATCCTAGAAGAGATCTGCAAAAAGCCCAGCTCCACTCCCACTAGAAATGCCCTGATTTTAGCATTTTGCTTGGAAATGGGTGCATGCAAAAGGCAATGGTGTAAGGAAAACCAAAGAGTGCCAGAGCAGTTCCTCCCATCCTCTGCCAACCAAGCCTGCTATTCTTGGGCACTGTCAAACTGAAGGAATTTTCCCTTTCCCTCTCCTGACAATACGTTATTTGTACATGTTTACGCTGAGGATTAAATCCTCATCCGGGCTGGAGAGCGTGGCTCATTCACAGCTTCTGCTCTTCAATGGAGCTTCCCCTGAGCTGCCTTTCCAGGGTTGTTTAGCAGCTCCCTGCACAGGGAAGGCAGCCCATGGCCAGAACCCACAGGTACAATCCAGTACAGCAGCTGACAAACTTGGGAAATTACTCAGTGCATGACCACAGGGACTTGGCTTCAGCTGGACCAACACCTTCTCTACGGTGGCTAACACAGGACTCTCCTGCCAAGCACCAGCTCACCCCTTATCTCTCCATTGGGTCTCACTCCTTTATCTCCCCATCAGGACTCAAAGGAGCTGTTGTTTCCTGATCCCATCATGTTGGATCAGGCCACAAATCCTCCTAACTAGGTAACTCCCCACGGAAAGGAGCACCCACAGAGGTTCCCAACAGCCAGGACAGGGCCCAAACCCCAAGTGATGGCAAGCACAGTACTCATAGTGAAATACCCCACTTCTCCCTCAAAAACACTCAATGGAGTTTCATTTCCCTGCCAGCAGGCTTGAATAACATTTTAAATGCCAAGATTTATATGCAGACACTTACAAATGTATTCCATTATAGCCTTTACAAAACTACATTTCAACCTAAACATTCAATTAATGTAATTAAATTGCTACCTGGCGGTATTATCTAATTTCACTTCGGATCTGTGCTATTGAAAAGCATGTGTCTTTTAGCACTCCGACTGGCAAGACATGTGATAAACAGACCTATAAACATGTTGGCTCAACCGAGCTGTTTAAAAATAAATTAGCAAACTATAAAAATAAACAGTAACATACATATGTACTCAATTATGAACTAACTCTAATTTTTGTTCTGAAATACTGTCTTTGACCTTAGTCATAAACAAGCACTATTAAAAAAACATAATATCTCAACAGACAGAAGGGCAGGGATTAAATGCTCATCGCGCGCGGCAGAATGCAAAATAAGGGATGAAAAGAAAGAAGAGAAGAAAGAAAAAGCCGGGGGGGGGGGGNTAAATGCAGCAACCTATACCCACCACAAGCATTTATGTTGATTAAAGCTGCTTGGATTCAAGACAAAAAAGTTAAAACCTACTGAAGTGCATATGGAGGAAAACCTTGTAAGGTTCAGCAGGAGGAAAATACTGTTTTAGCTTGCGTGGGAGGTGGGGAGGGAGGGCAGCGTGGGTCCCACAGAGCCACCCATGGCCTTCAGCTGTCCAGGTGCAAAGAATCTGCTACTGTCTTGCAAGAATCCAAGAACATATGGCAGAAAGGTGGGAAACGTCTTCGCGCCCGCCGCACCGCAGCCGAGGGGGAAAAACAAACAAACAGATTTTTTGAAGGCTGTAGAGCAGCATCCAGACCATGTTTTTGCCATTAATCCAGAGCTCCCGTAAGAAAAGAACAAGGCACTGTGCTACAAGCGCCAGCACTATTCTGTTTTCTCCAAGAAGGAAGGAAGTGTTGATACTCAAAAGGCACATTTTGCACCCAGGGCTGAGATTTTCAAGGCTTTCAGGCTACACAGGGGGGCACCAATGTCTCTCCCCACAGCAGAACCCAAGCCCACATACACACCCACGAGCAAAACCTCACAACAAACCCAAAATCAACAGCAGAAGTAGTTGAGCAACTACTAAGCTCATCCATGGAGAACCAACCTAAGACACCGACTGCCGTCAGGCTGTCTCCCCAAAAAATCCTGTATAAATAAACAATAGGAGGCAACTCATGTTTGTCAAGACATGGGCCCAAGAGCAGGCAGAGAGAGGCGGGTGGAAGAGAGGCCTTGCCCCGGGCGAGCTCCTTGCCTGCAGTGAGACACGGAGACACAGCCCCGCAGTCAGCAACGAGCCAGCGGCTGACATCTCCGCTAGCAAGAAGGGCTGCCAGTTGCTGAGGCAAAAACAAAACATTCACAAGGCACGTTTCTCAAGGGATGCAACAGGAAGGGTCCATAGGAGACAGCAAGAGCACACATCTCTTTTTTTATCCTTTTTTTTTCCCCAAGGACCTTCACATTGGCAGAAGCTGGATGCCAGAGAGCTCCACGCACCAGAGGAAACACCAACTGCATGGTCAAAGAGGGAGACAAGCATGGCTGTGATGGGTCTCAAGGGTGAGTCAGGAAGACCACACAGCTTAAGTCACTTCCAGCCATCAGAGCTGGCACATGCTACTTGGTGGGATGGAGCCAGTACCCTCTCCTCCACAGTGCTCAACACTATGAAAAAACCCAAAAGGATTTACCTTAATTTCTGGGGCAAATATTTCTGGTGACTACACAGACACTCCGTTTTTTTCTTTCCTGTTTTTTTTCTCTCTTTTTTTTTTTTTTGTTTGTTTTTGGGTTTGTTTGTTTGAGTTCTTCCAATAAATTTCTACCATTCCCTTAAGCAACATCTGGATGCTGGCGCCCAGGAATGACCATGAAGGATCAGTCAAATGTCAACCAGCAAAAGCACCAGCACAACCCAGAGCTGCTCTTAGTGTGGTGACTTTTCCATGATTCAGCTGCAGGAACATCCCACACACCTGGAACTGACCAGCCCGCAATGTTACACTCATGTTTCAGTCCACACCACAGCTATCTCCTCACTCTTCTTCCAGAGCTGGGTATCTCAAACACATTTTAAGAGCAAAATTAGAATAACAACAGGTCCTGTCTAGACTATCTGGTCCTTTCCTCTTTCTCTGGCAAAAAACTTCAAACCCAGCTGTGTCCCAAGGCCATCTCCCCAGCCCAGAGCATACCATGACCACAAAGTAATGACAATAAAAAACTGCAATTAAAGCAACAAGCCAGTTTGAAAACAAATGTCATTTTCTGCCCATCCTCCCTCTTTGTTACCAATAAAAAACACTTACAGCCACTATTCATGCAGACATAAAGTGCTAATGGCTACCTGTTAACATGTTTCATTACGCCAACATTTTTGCTCTGATTTTGACAGTTCCCTTTTTGTTATTTTAAACTAAGGGAGTGCTAATCTGGGCTGGAACTGAAGGCTGCAAGAATTACAATCTACATCAACTGCACAGTTACTGACATCATTTCCTTCCACTCTGCACCATTTCATGGACACAGTTTTCTTGCAGCCAAGCTCTTTTCCAGACTGTAAGAAGGTGGAAATGCAGGAGCACAGCTGACTGGGAAGATTGTAAAACCTTGCTGAGAAGTCCTGTGAATTCTCCCCCCACCCCTGTGCAGTTTAGGGCCAATGGGAGGGGAGAGAGCAATGTGAATACCAAAATCCAACTACTGGAAAAGTCACTTTTAATGTCTTACAGAGAAAAAATTAAGTGGCCAATCCTGTATGACTTCAGGGATGAGTCTTCAGGATTAGAACAGTTTCAGGTGCAAATTGGCCTGGCAGGTCCCACGTGATTTACACCTCAAGGGCTGCCCTAGGTGTGACTAGAGGTGATTCACTGACTCTTCTGGATGTAGGAAGAACAAAACTCCTCAGGTATCACCCCAGCCGTCACTGACACCAGCTGGACATCAGGACAGGTACCTGGTGTCCTCCACACACAAAGGTGTGCTGGGCACCTTTGCCTGCCTCACATGAGCACACATTGAGAATACACCTACTGACATCCACAGAGGCACAGCAGGTGAAAATCTGCTTGAGTGAAAGAAGAGCCTGGTCCTCTGATTACCAACAGGTCAGGTCAGAGCCACAATCTGATTTTCCATGGGGCTGGAGAGGGACAGAAGCTCTGTGATCCCCAGAGCTGTGGCAGCTCTGCCGAGATCCCCAGTGGTTTTGAGTGCACACACAGGGACGTTTCCTTTCCCCAGCTTGGCAATTGTTTGTTAGAGCAAATTAAGAGTCCTAACAAGACTTACTGGAGGCCACTGCAAGGAGGTTAAGAAACATAATTTATCTGATGCAATCAGCAATGTAACGCAACCTCCCAAGTCCCAGTTCAGGCAAAATACATGCAAGTAACCAGAAGGGATGGGCACAACCTTGAGGGAAGAGTTGGGGATGCTCCAGCCCAACCCACAATGCTGGAGAGGAAAGACAAGAAAGCACAGCAGGGAATAGGAAATTCCCTGCCTGCTTTGTGTCTTCTGCTGCTTCCAAGGGCCCTCACTCTGTGCAGACCAGAAAGAGGACACCAGATCTCTGGCCTGACTCAAGATGGCCAGTTTTCTTATCTTTTTTGAAAAAGGTTGCTCTACAGTACAAGAAGGTGAGGGAGACCTTTATTTGCTGGGCTGAACGGTAAACATGGGCAGGCTTCACCACCTAAGCCTTGCCAGCTGATTGCTGCGAGGGCAATGTCACAACAGGTTGAGGTTGCCTCATCTGCAGACCCCGTATGCTCCCAGGATCCTGACCAGGACAGGCAAGCACGGATCCCCACAGGAATCATTAGCCAGAGGGCAAAATTCATTTACAGCAAATCCCGGTGTGGAGTCCCAAGCCTTGCTGTGCACACCTGGCAAGAGGGATGGGAGGGCAGTGTTGCCCACACAGGGAGGCTTCCACGACAAACTGGGCTGGGAGGCTGAAAGGCAGGAGAGCAGATAGTATTTTCGAGGGAGTATGAGATAAGAGGAGGTGGAGTTTCCTGATAAAGAGGATTTCCCTGCTCAAATATCAAAGGATTCACACTAAGAAAAGGGGGGAGAAGGGGAATTACATCAGTCTGAGGCACACTTTCTCTTTTAAACTCTGACCTTCTATTGTCTGTCTTCTTGACTAGGATTTAAAAGCCCTTTGTTGGGCTGTGTTACATGGTGTGATCTAGAAAGCCGTCACAGACAAGGCACCGTGGGCTTTCGGCTGTGCTGACGCTCGGGCTCTCCCCGTGCCTGCACCGGACTTTCAGGAGGCGTTGAGCCAGCTCAGATAAGCCAGCACTTTCTATCAACACCCCTTCGAAGCCAAGACAGAGCTTGTGACACCTCTTCCAGCATGGCCAACACTCCGGTGGAGCTGGGCTTCACCCCAGCACAGCTTCCAGACATAAGGTGGGCTGCTCATCATTCCAGCCCACGCTCACCTCCCCCCAAGGCCCCTCCAGGCTCTCCTGGCAGCGTCCTTCCCATCCCAAACACAAACATGGGTGAAGAGCAGATGACGGAAGCTTAACAGATGCCTAAAATGGTTTAGAGTAATCTACGAGCATCTTTTGGTTATAATGCTCCATTAATGTGACATTTATGTGGGGTAATACAATACTGCTCACTTAGGAGCACCTACACCAGCCAGTCAGGTTTCCTGGTGTGTGCAAGGATAACCAGGAGGGTTTCAGCATGTCCAGGCACCCTACAGATGGAGTTACAGGGGACAGGAGGCACCACTGCCTAAAGGGGATGTGTCGGGTCATCCCTGAGGGAGCAGAGGTCGGTGGATATTAGGCATTGCTGCAGCGATGTCTCAAGAGGCAGAACTGGAGAGCTACAAATGGGGAAAAACCTGGCTTGGACCTATGGAGCCGAAGAGTCCCTCTCAGCAGAACGGGAAACAGGAAACGCGATACCCGAGCAAGGTCTGACCAGTCCCAAAGGCACAGCCTTGCTGTCATCTCCAAGCAAGCTGCAGCACAGCTCGAGCATCCATCTGATTTTACAGCAGCCAGTGTCACACTCTGCAGCAAAATGCACCCTTAATGTCACCCAGGCCTAACAAGGGCTCCTGTTTTGTTCCTCTGATTTATAAACACAGTGGCAATGGGCTGGAGAAGGGACGGCCTCACAACCGCAAGCCTTCGTTATTCCCCACAAATGACTTGTTTGCAGCTTTTGAACTGCCTAATTTGTTTTGCCCCTACATTTTGGTCATTCATCTCATCTTTTCCCTAATGGTGCTCTGAACACTGACACTTTGGAAAACGTCTCAAATGCTGTAACCCTCACATGGCCCCACGGAGGTGAAAAGGACCAAGGGCAACTGCTGAATCTTCCCACAACAAGAGAGGGATCATCCATCTCCTCTTCCCTCCTCCTTGCCCGCCGCCTCCACCCCGGGCACTGTTCTCATCTCAGCGTGTTTGAGTAGAACAAAAAACGAGGCCACATGAAACCATTTCAGCACCTCTGGATGTCGAAGGCCACAGACTGTACCCAGTGACCTGGAAGGTCCTCCCCAGACATTTGCTCCTACAGCTCTGCCTTTAAGAAAAAGCATCTGAGAAATCACGAGGCTGGTCGCGTTCAGACTGTGGCAATGCCATTCAGAGAAGAAGGGGGAAAATCAACTGGCACAGTCTGCATTTTGGGCAAATGGGGAAAGAATTAAATCAGAATCTGGAGACTGATCAAAAACTCAATTCAACAAAATTCCACAATTTTGGCACTGTGTTTCAACACCTAGGTGCACACTGGGTAGAAAATGAACAATCCAAGGCTTTTCACTTTGCGTGCCCAGCAAAAGCAGTTGACATGTTTCAGCATTTAGGAATAAATGCAGAAAGTATCAACAGTGTATTGTCACTAGCCTTTTGCCAGACACCAGGAAATCCAGAAGAGTCATCTAATGTCACAGGCAAAAAGCTGAAGACATAGCAAGTGTCACCGAAGGACAAGCAGAACAAACACAGAGCAAACTCCTACCAACAGATTAAATTCGTGTCACGGTATTTTACCCACATTTTGCACTACTCAGATACCTTGAAATACGTGCATGCAACCAGAGCCACGACACCAGACCTCTAAAGATGTGAGAGCTGAAGATTAAAAACATGTTGGAACGCTTGCCGTGTCCAGTGCCAAAAATGTGTCTCTAACCTGTAGGAAGAAATGGGTGTGGAGCCGCTCAAAGAACGATCATTGCACACACACAGCAGGGTACAAGGTCCCCCTCTTTGTTTCTCCCTTGTAAGAAAAACAGCAACTAAAACATGGCTGAGGAGCTGTTTCACCTCCCCAAATTTTTTTCAGAAGTACACAGAGCTGGATGGAAAAATGAGGTGGGAATCAGAGAAATCCCATGTGATTTGTGAAGACTAAAGCCACTTTGCCACGAACCAACATGAACAACTGATTTTGGTGCTTGGCTGAGCACAGAGCTTGCTGCTTCTTTTTGGGGACTTCAGTGACCTCCTGAGTGGCACTGAAGCGCTGCAAGCAGATACAAAAATGTACACAAAGCCTAGAAGTCTTTCCCTTGAATTGAAGCTCAATTTACAGCTCCCAAGACTGAAGGGTGTGTTTGAGCAGCCCTTTGTTGCAAGGGTTTTGTCAAGGTATGTTCTGACTTGTCCCCTGCATGGCTGTGCAGTAATTCTTGATACTGATAGTCAATTACTTTGTCCACGTCACTCAAACACTTTTTTTCTGCTTTTTCTCCCTCTCAGCACGGCTAATCCGGGAAAGACAACACAAAGTGAAACCACGACTTCAAAAGGCATTAACTCCTGGCCAGTCCGGGCTGCCCTCCAGCCCTGCCAGGCACAGGTAGGAAAGCGACCTGCAGAGCAAAGAGCCCTCCTTATCCTTATCTCTTAAAATACCACTGGGCCCAGGCTCCAAAACTTCCTTCCCGACTGGATAAGCACTTACCCAGGTAATCTCATTACAGCCATTGTTCTCCAAAGGTTAATAAATACTTACCATGATGAGTAAAGGCTCCGCAATCTGACCCCAAAGCAGCAGAAGTGATTGCTCAGGGCCAAATTTTCATACTCTTTATTATGCTGAACACCATATTCCTCTGCTAACAGAGCAGCCTTAGCACCAAAATAAATGTGACTGCTTGCAAATAAGGTGTTGGCCCCACTTCTGGCCTCAAGTTTTATGTTGCCATCATTGTGATGGCTCTGAAAATTAGCAGATGCTGCCAGTTCCTAATAAATACATGACTAAATTATTCTGAAACAACAGCAAAAACAAATTAGAGAAATAATAAAATTCAAGGAGATGCCTTTCTTTCCGATTTTCAACACGTAGAAGAAAATAATTACAGGCTTTTGTTAATTTAAGGAAACACTTTTTCTCCCATCAGACGTGAGGTGTGAATTATGCAAACATGATTTGATTTTGACTGGGTTGACATACTGCAGCCCCAACAACAAATTTAAATTTGAGAGTTATGGAATGGAAAACCAGGTTTCCAAGAGCTTCTTAGCAAGAGCAGCAGCCACCACCTTCCCCAAGGCCAGGCCAACACCTATCAGGATGGACATCCCCATCAAGATGGAAAGCAGCACAGTCAGCACTCCATAAAATCTGCCTCCTAACTCCCCAAAATACCACGGACAAGGAGGGCTTTCCATCCCAACAACACACATTTCAAAGCAATGCTACCTGCTGGCTGGTCTGTTGGGATGATTAAAACACATTATCTACTTCTTGCAAAACTTTTACTGGCAAAGCATATAGGTGAGGTGTAACTATAGATGTGCCCAGAAATCCATGTGAAACCTCCACCTTGCCACAACACTGGACAAAACTCTAAATAAGACAAGATAAGCAGGCAACTCTGTTTCAATGGAGGCTGTCAAATCGTCGAGCAGTCATTAGTAAGTTAAACTTAATCCCCTTCACAGGAGCTCCATTTTCCTAATTAGTGCAGGACATAAACCAGATTTTCCATTTGATTTCCAAACAGAAAATTCAGAGGGGAAAACAGAATGGAAATGAAATAAAAGAAAATAAAAATAAAAATATTTTTATTTGGTTCAAAGCCCAAAAGTTTCCAAATTTTTTTAAAACTTTTTTTCCCAGCCAAAACTGTACCTAAATTCACCCAGTCACACTTTCCAGCAAATATTTTACCTACCTAAAAAAGGCTCTCATTTTTCAGGTGAACACACCACTACATGCTGAAATTGAGACAGAACCCTCACCATGCACCACACCAAGCTGAATTATTTGTGACTCCCCCCAAAGTCCCCCAGGGAACAAGGGAAAGCACCAGGACCAAAACTTGGCCAGACTTGCAGTATGTGCCCCAGGCTGTTCAAGGAGGTCTTCAACATGCCAAGGGCTGCAAGGGGCAACCAGCCTCCCACACCAAGGCTTGCACAGCATCCTCACCACAGCTCTGCACCTTCTCCTGCCACTGCCCCGACCTCATTTTGAAAGGAGGCCAATTTAATGTGATTATCGGTCTCGTACGGATCAAACCAAAAGCCAGGCTGGGCAGAGAAACCCCAGGTGTTTCTGCTTTGCCCTTTATCCATGAAAACCTCGGCTCTGGAGCCTCAAGCCCACACCTCCTTCCACAGTGATGCCATACAGCACCTGTGCATGCTCCCCTGAAATGCACTCTGCACACAAACCACAGCCACAGAGACTCTCCCATGCCAGGAGGCAAATAAATGGGAAGAAGGGTGATGAGGATTCAAGGGAAAGCAGGCCAGCCTGCCAGAGCTGCACACCAGTCAATGCTGAGCTACCACAGGGAAAATGGAACTTGCTTACGCCAGTCATTGACCCCAAAGCCACAAGGAAAGACAGCAATGAATTTAAGACAGAGGCTGAGTTTTAATCCAGACATTACTTTTTTTAACATCTGCTATTTCCGTGAGGAGCGGCTGCTCACCCCAGCTCTGGGCTAACCTTGCTGCCCTGCCCCACAAATCCCACCCCCTCGGGTTTTTGGGGTGATGAGTGGTCTGACGCCTCACGTCAGGAGAACAAGGCACCAGCTGCCCTGGAACCTCATCAGCCAGCTAAAGAGAAAAATATCTCCTGACACAAACAACCTTGATGACTCCTGGCCAGCCGCTACCCTTCTTTCTTGAGAAAAGTTATTGAGGAAGCAGTTTTGGAGCAGGGCCAGCTGTGTCTTGATCTTGAGAGGTGTCTTTGATCCCTCTCAATCTAACTTTAAAGACAGAGTGGTTTTAGATCCAATGTCTAAGAATGCCCTTCAAGCAGCAGTTGAAGACCTCGGGGAGAGGTCTTCAACCAGACCTTTCCATCCAGAGCTGGCTCAGAAAAACTCGGTCTCTGACATTGACCCTGTTTTAAACTCCTTTCCCCCACCACCTCCACCTGAAATGACCATGCCAGCCACCCACAGCAACAACTGTTGATTAAGTTGGTTCCATCTCTGACTAATTTCTTGACCTGATCTGCTTTTAGGGCAGAAAAAACTTGTGCAGAATCTTCTTTAAGGCCTGCTGCTTTTTAGGCCAAAAATGAGTAAGACAAAAACATGCCCAGGAGCAAAAGGAATGGATTGCACCAACAGACTCATCAATAAGTAAATAATATTTATCATGAGCTCTGTGTTACAGCATTTGGACAGACACAAGATGAGCACCAGTTTGGAGCCTGCGCTTGCCAGCTGGTCACATCCAAATGCTCTCCATCTCAACATGCTTTGACTAATAGGGACATGGCCCAGCACTGAGTTGGGGATGCAGGTGCCCATGCTCCAAGGGAAGGTGTTTTAGGGTACCAATTGTCCTAAAACATTGTCCCCTGCATGTTGAGACCCTCCAAACGCAGGCAGAGGGGGAGACCACCTAGGGCTGTCCACCCTCACCAGTGCCAGATTACATTTCCACGGCAGCTGCTCCCTTTGTCTACACCCAGTAAAGCCAAAACAGCCTAAAAATTAATTTAATCTGCTGTAAACCCAAGTGTCAAGCACTTAGATGGCAGCTAAAAGCGCCACTCTCAGATAACCGAGTGACACCGGCTAATAATAGCCTGCGCACGAGGGGAGCGGGAGCGGACATTTTGTGTAACCAAAGAGGAACCCGCGCCTGGGAACTGCCCGCGCTGGCCAGTCCCAGCCCTGCCAGCAGAGCCCGAGCCCAGCCGAGCCCAGCCGGCCTCTCCTGTGATTAGCTGCACTAATACCACCCTGACCTCTCTTTGCTCGGAGGCAACAATAGTCCTGGCTTTTGTTAGCGGGGAGAACAAAATGCCACCTTTTACAGCTCTGCAATCATAGCTGCTTCCCTTTTCATCGCCCAGGGGCTCTGCACCAGACCTTGCTCACCGGGGAGGATGGTTAACCCTTGCTGGGCAGCCGGCCACAGCGGGACGGAGGGGTGCCAGGGTCCCTGCAGGCTCCTTTTCTACCACATCCCTCCATCTGCAGGGAAAACGTCAAACAAGCCCTTTCTGGTGAAGGATGCAGGTGTGCAACAGGGCTCTTCTCTGCCTGACATTGCCATAGGCAGGAAGTACCTGGAGGTCACTTCAAGCCCCTGAGCTGCATCAAAAGGTCACCAAAATCCATGCTGAGCTCTCCCCCCTCACTCTGCCCTTGAGAACTGCCTTGAACACACCCATTGACCAGGAAATGGCGTAACTCAGGTGACCTTCTTTTGTCCAAATTTAAGAAGAGCGGCTTAGAAACAAAGGAGAGTATGTTTTCCAGAGCAGCACTTCCCAAAGCTCAGGAACTCACCCAGGGATGTGGCACAAGGTGCTGGTGTGAATGTGTATTTGGATTTGCACGTAAGGCTCTTCCCAAAAGAAGAGGGTGGATACTCAGAGATGCTCACTTCCCACTGCCCATGGGCTGGAGCAGGGCTTGCTCAGGACCTGGAAAAGACCAACCCTCATCCACTTTGGGATTCCTGAGGGAGTAGGGCACCTCATCCACCCCTACACCCCTCCCTCTCTCCTTCTTCTCAACAAGGGCTACAAGGAGCACGGGGAGCTTTCTCCCGGGGCGTGCAAGGGTCTTGGATGCACAGCTGACTGCACGTGTCAGTTATGCTCCAAATGGGTTGTCACAGGTCAAGGTTCTGCAGGCAGCAAGAGCAAATGCTATTTTTAGACAGGATAAGGTCACGGTGCTTTTAGAGACAGTGAGGTCTACAATAAAACCTATTGATCAGTCTCTGGAACTAGCGCTCCGGAGAGACGCCTAAATTGAAACAAAAATTGCCTGGCCGTTTTCTCTATAGACTCAGTGGGTAAAAGCTTGTTGGAGTCTTTCAGGAGATAAAATAACTAAGAAGAACCTGCATACAGACCACAGTTGTCCATTTAAGTGGATGCACAGGGGGGAAAAAAGGGAAAGTGAGACCTATGGGAGAGAACAGTGGGAAGCTCCGAGCATCCTTCTGCCATAGTAACAAGCCAGCTGCCCCAAGGGTGGAGGCCATCCTTCCCGTGCCCTGACTCCAGTCTCCACAGCCCAGGCTTAAAGGCACTATAGCAAGCCTGACTTGTAAGAGAATTAATGCTTTACTTGCATCTTGGAAGGTAAGGAAGCCTCTGAAGGCATTAATCACTGGGGTCCCTGACAGCACATGCACATTCACCATCCCTGGAAGTTTTCAAGGCCAGGTTGAATCAGGCTCTGAGCAACCTGGTCTAGTGGAAGGTGACCCTGCCAGTGGCAGGGGGTTGGAACCAGCTGAGTTTTGAAGTCACTTCCAACCAAAACATTCTGTGATTCTCTCTGGCCATTTGTGTTTTGGTGATGAATTTCACCCAGCTGACTCGTGGAGGCCCAAAGATGAAAAACAGACCAGTATTTCAGCCAGGCAAATTATTTAACTGGATGGTTCACCCATCTCCAAGGTTTTCATAACAAATTCCAAGCATTTATCCAGGTCACAGATAAACCAAAATTTAACCAAAAATACCACAAAGCACTGGACTATCACACCTTGAAGTTCAGCCCTCAGTCCACTACAGGCACATAAATCCCTCTGTATCACAAGAGGATATTTACTGTATTGGAGGCTTGGAACCACAGGGATGAGCATGAAACCGTGGAGTATCTTCATTCATCACCTGCCCCACTGCCACAGCCTCACTCACAAACCAAGCATGCCACAGTAAACATAATCCATACATCACACCCTGACATGGGTGACCCCATCAGCGAGTCCCAGACAGAGCACCCCACCAGACATCAGCCATATAGCAACCGATGCATTTGGAGAGAGGATATAGTAGCAGTAATAATAATAATAATAATAATAATAATAATAATAATAATAACTACAGGTAAATACTATTTAGCTGTGAAAAGCTAGTGTGGGTGGTGGGATACGTAGTTTACTTTCTGCTCCAGACAATAACAACATGAGCAGAGATATACATTCAGCTGCTCAGGTAAAAGCAGATCATGTGGGAATTAAAGCACTCACAAGCCTGCAGCGTGGCTCACTCACCATGCAACTGCCAGGTTAGGCTGCAGTTTAAGTTTCTGCATAATAGAGATGGCAAGATGTAAAATCTCAAGCAATATTATCTGTACAGTGACTGTGCTGCAGAGGAATCATAATAAAAAACATGTTTCAAAGCAGTACAGTAACTGTGATTCTGGAAAAAAAAAGAAAAGAAAACAACAACAAAAAAAAGACAAGCTGATCTTTCCAAAAAATATACTGCTGGTAGAAAAGCCAAGCTAATTATTCTTCTATTTAGGAAAGCAGGCTTGGGTTCTTTATATAAAGGTCCTTAGGCTCCTACCAACATTTTTACAATTTTCTTCTTAGAGCCCTGTGACTCTAGGACAAAGTTTGAAATAAAACAATTGTAATAAATAAGGACAAAGTTATTTGGGAATTAAGGACACTGCTGCAGCCCCTCATCTTCTTAACTGATTAGATGAATGGAGCTTTAGTGGAATATATTTCTGAGAAAATTCAAAGCTAATTTCTGTTTGTAATTACTGATAGCACACGAGTATCCTTTCCAGAAAGCCTACTCTATCACCCAGAAAGCAGATGCAAATGTGGGTATAAATAGGGAGTGCAATGAAATGAAGCCTGTGGCAATGCTCATATAACTGCCATGCAGTCAGACCCCCACCCCATAAGTGTGTAGGGGTACACACACTCACACACATGTGCTCCTCTGGTGACTTTTCACAGACATCACTTGTATTCAGGCTCAACTCTGCCACCTTCTCCAAGTTTTTATCCTAGACTCCAGTGGCTGGTAGACAAAGCCCTCTGTTAATCTCAGCATAAATAACCGTAACAGGTTAGCCCAAGCTCCTTTACACTGCTGTGCCTACCAAGTGACTCTCCTGGCTGCAGGGAAGACACTTAGGATTTAACCCCTGGGGTAACTCTGAGCAGGATCTGGCCCCACAAACACTTTCTCTATGTCTGTCTCTGCCCTTGGGTTTTGCAAGAGCACAGAAGCAGGGAGGAGATCACAAACATTCCCTACTGCTGCCCGAGAGGAGCTTTTGTAACCTGTCCAGCTGCTGTTGAGCATGAAACTGAGAATTTGGAGAGGCTGGAGCAACAGAGAGTGGCTCTCTCAGTTTGTTTAGCTGCAAGATGCTTCTGGATTTGTGAGGCTTCCAGAACAAGGCAGCTTCAGGATCAGCACCTCCAAGAGACAGAGGCCAGGGACATGATGCTGTGCTTCCCAGAGCCACCCTCATCCCTCTTCCAGGAGAGCACAAGGCACTGAAAGACCCAGTTCTTTTCACAACAGGCAGGGAAAGGAGGGAAATAAACCCCCAAACTTTTAATTTTTGTCTTTTCCATTTATTTTTGAATTAGCATTCAGCGTCTGCCGCCGTGACACGGATAGCTAAAAATGTGTGTGCGGATATGTCATCCATGAACAAAGTGGCTCATGTTTGTTCTTTATTATTTAGGAAATGCACATTAATTACTGCAGATTTTCTCCTATACATCTACTGTATCTCAGACAGAATTGCTGAGAAGGTCTGCAGAATAAAAATGTATGGTGTAATTAAATGGATATTTATAATTAGAACTTAATAATTTGCATCAGGGACAAATGAGCTCTGATTTCAATCTGTAGTGCATTTAGATTAGCCTGAAGATAGTGTAATTTGATGTTTTATAGTCCTCCTCTCAGATTATGAAACAATACAGTGTCTTTAAAGCAGCCGTGTTTGTGTCAGGAGTGTGTTAAGAAGCAGCCGCAATGAAAATGTTTGACAACGTGAAAGCAGCCATAAATTACACGACAACTGAGCAAAAGTCGTGATGAAACAAATAAAGAGCTGACCTATGATGCATCTGATTCAGCACCGCGCCCGGACCACTCGGCACTCATCCCGGAGCGCATCCTTACGCGTGCAGCTACTTAGGGCCGAGAAAACTGTAAATTATCCCAGTCAACAACATTGATTTTTAGTCGGCGTTTCAATCAGTTTGAAGTAGAAATACTACACCGCTCCCCGGCAGCCTCTCAGCCAGCCGGCTGCTCGGCCAGAGCCTCTTCGGGCGCAGCTCTGTTACAGCCCCATTGTTCCCACTGTACAATATTTATCGTGGGCTCTCCACACACAGGTACTTGACCCCAAAGGTCACCGCCTCATCTCTTGGACATACAACCCACCTTTGCTACCAATGCCTTTTGCCCAAACACAGGGAGCCCCTGCAGATTCCACTGCCTCCCCACAGATGTACAGGTGAATCTCACCCAGGGGACGTGGCACGGCACTGCACCACAGCCAAGGACGTGCCCCTCCCAGACCACGCAGCTGCATCTCCCTGGGGACAGAGGTAAAGCGAGGTGGGGACTCCTTACCAAGGCCTTAGTAAAGAGCAGGTTGGTTTGGAGGTGCAACCCCATCTTTTTCTCTTCCCAGCTTTGCTCAGCCACCGGCAGGCAGGAAGAGCAGTGAGGCTGGGCTCTCGTTCTCACTGCGCTGCAGCTCTCGGGCCTTATCCGGGGCGAGCCACCCGCCCCGTGCCTCGGCACTTGCCTCTCTCGCCCTGGCAGTGTTGAGGGTGTGCTCATTAACATCTCTGAGACACTCAGGTCCCCACGTAATGGATGCTGCACAGGTAAATACCTCGATCGCAGATAACAGGGAGTCCTGTGCAGGCATTAAACACACACACACACACACACACACACACACACACACACACAGAGGGGAGCTGCGCACGTGTGTAGGCAAACTCCTGGGAAAAAAGGTGCCAAGTTGCTGGGAAGCTCACCATCAAACCAGTTACAGTCTGACACAAAATTTGAGGAGCAAGGCAAGAACCAGTGTAAGGAAGGAGATTTCCAGACCCAGAGCCCTGGCACTCAGCCTCGTGGAGCCTTATCCCACAGCCTCTTCCCAGACTTTGTACTTTCCTCCCACAGAGCAGAGCTCAGTGCACCGCACATCACCAGCTGCTAGCTAAGAACGTGAAGGGGAATGAGAGGAGATAAGGCTGGAACCACGGCAGTATATGATATTCCCAGCCTCCTCAAAAACTAGGACTTGCAGACCTGGATGCCCACATGAAGCAAAGTGGTCAGGCAGAACTTCAACTAACAGAGGCCATCCCTACACGTGCCCACTTTCCAAGAGGGACAGCTATGTGACATAAAGCCTCTAGTGCCAAGCAAACCTCATCATTCCCAGCAAGGTATGATGCTGGGAACACATCGAAGGGACAGAGGACAGGCAGGTGACCCAACCCACTCCAACCTACCCTTCACACCTCTGAAAACGCTGCCCTTTGCAGCGAGGGGAGCCCGTGTTTTCCCAGCTATGCCCTTTCCGAGCATTTTGAAATCCACCGTCCATCAGCATGACGGGAAACAAGGCGTCGAGCTCTTCCTTTGAGGAGTTTCTTGTTTGACCAGAGTACACGTTATTCAAATCAGCCAGAGTGAAACGCAGTTAAGCTGCTGTTTGTTCCAGCACGATGAGACTGGCCTGTTAAAAAGCAAAAATGTCAGGATGTTACAGGCTCAGCCTCCTGCCAAGACTGGTAAGTAGCTGAACAACTGTCAGAAACGGCATAATTGGAAACAACAAAAAAATAAAACCACCCAAAACAACCACAAATTCAGATTGCGTTTCCAAGTCACAGGCACTCTGGGGCCACCCACATCCCCAGCCAGGCACCTTTGGGAAGAAGCTCTGACCCTGGAGCATCCCTGCAGCCTCATGTACAACACACCCACCACATCCACCTCTTGCAAAGCAAGGAACTTCAAGTAAAAACAACGGTAACCCAGTAAAGATCTCGGATTTTGTCTTTATTCTCACCACCATGGCATTTTGTCTATATTCTCACCTCCCGACAAGGCACCTCGACGTCGGGCACAACCCAGCAATGTTCTGTGAGGGCTGCATAAAGGCTGGAAGTGCAGCCACCTTCACACCCAGCGCAGCTCTGCACTAGGGGATCAATTTGATTTTGTTTCTCATAAAGTCATTTGAATGGGTGGAAGCCACCATGAAAAGGCTGCCGTCATGCACAAGCTGTGGACCTGCACTAGGTCTGCCCCCAGGGTTTGCTCTCCCCAGTCAGGCAGGCATTGCCTTGCAGATGCTTTTCACCCCCCAATTTAACTCCTGCTATCTCTGAAATCTCCCAGACACACGCACACCCCTCCTGCTCTCACACTCCCGAGTTTAGTTTGCCTCTCAGAACAGCAACCCCCTATTTTTTTTCCTGTCCTGGGCCCTCAGGTTACTGGCACGGCGACAACTCTTTTTTTTCCCCAACAGCGAGCCAGGAAAGATGATAGAACCTGCGTGCGTGGCCAAGGGACTGGTCTCAACTGGTTCAGAGGGAAAAAATGGAGCTGTGTCTTTCCCCCCCTCCCCTCTCCCTCTTCTTGCCTTTAGCCAAAAGACCTGGGAGCATTTGATGTGCAGTCAGCAGGTATTAAAAAAAAAGAAAATTATT
>VXBC01005698.1:740956-759010 GCA_013399945.1 Ploceus nigricollis
CGCCACCACCCCCTCGCTCCCTCCTCTCCCTCTTCCTCCCTCCTAAAAAACTAGACATCGATTATGTCTGTGCTTTTCCCTTTCTATTCAAGATAAACAAAGTGCTTCAAGTTCAGGGCACACCCTGGGACCCTTGACAAAGCAATCTATCATCCTGTCTGCTAAACCAGTCTGGCCACACCACCGCCGAGGAGACTAATGCTTCCAGTGTACAATTTTCCCTTTGTGCTGCTGCCCTATTACTAGTAACCTCTTTTCTTCCCTACCTTCCCAGGAGCAGATGTGCTTGACCACTTTGCCTAAGCCCCTCCTGGCAAAGGCATTTTTTGCTGAAAGCAACCTCAAGAATTAAAAAACAAAAAAAGAATGAAGCCCCCGCCTGCCCCCTCCTCTCCCTGACTCCTGTCTCCATCCCTATGTCCACCAAAGAAATCCAGCACAGAGCTTGATTTTTCCTTCCCCACCGAAGATTTCTTTTTAGGGAGTGAGTTCAGGTTTAAATCATATCCACTAATTCATTCTGACTTGCAATTAAATGCAAATACACTTTTATAGCCAGCATGGAGTGTATTAATTTTAACAGCAAATGACAAAATAAGAATACAGTCCCTCCAATACCAATAATGAATCGCGCTATAAATCACGTTAGTGGTCACATTCATTAAAGCTTGTAAAGCTCTCGGAGATCCACAGGCACAATGTGCCACCGACCCACAGAGCAGCATCAGCTCACCCGGACCCCACCGCTGGCACCCAAGTGCCCCAGACCCCAGCTGGGGGGCACAGAGAACACCCCACCAAGTGCAGGCCACTGAAATTCACTCCCAGCCCCTCCCAGCAGTGCCACAGGGAGCTGGTGCTTCCCAGGTGAGCGGAGGTGGAGAGATTCGCAGCCCAGTACTGAGGGTGGGTCTCACCACAGGCCTGAGGCATCTGGGCAACGTGGCTTAGGTCAAGGGAAGGGCTGGGAGCACCCAGGCTGGGTGCTCTAAAACACAGGGCAGTTACAAAAATTAATAGGAAACCACAAATCACCGTTTAAGTCCACTTCCTAACAGCTAGCCTGGCCTTTGCCTAATGCTCCCGGCTGCCGACAGCGCTTACCCCTTCCCCAGGTCTACAGAGCGCTCCATTTGCTTGCCAGCACTAAGATCCTCTGCACCGTTTATTAGCCAACATGGGGGAAAGTGAGGGTTTTCTGGCTCCTTTGTTTTGTTAGGACAGCTGTGTGCCATTCCCACCCCCTCCCACCCATCCTCTCCTAAAGAAATAATTAAATCCAATTAGGACCAGAAAGTAATTTACATTTTGGTTCTGTGTAAGATGGGGAGGTGGGGGAAGGAAAAAAAAAATCCCATAAAACACGTTATGATGAAATTTCATTCCTTTGCTACTTATTTGTCTGCTTTTGCTTTTGAGGATAGCTCAGGCTGCACTTTCCCTCTTTAAAGGCTGCACATTTTGGTGTGTGGATTGAGAGGGAGAGGAGGAAGGTGGAAGAGAGAAAACTTGTTACCATTCCCTGCTCTGTGAACAAGACAGTTCTGCTGGGCAGCCCATCCTGCTCCTGCTCCTGCTCCTGGCTCCTGCTCCTGCCCTCGCCGTGCAGGGGGCTCCTCTGCCGCGGTTTACTGATTTACAGAACCTTGGTATGTGAATGGTAAAAATTCCTTGGCATAAGTATATGTTTGCTGATCACATTTCAGATCATGTGTTGTTCATTATTATGACTTGCTCAGAAACAGTTTTGCTACAGTTATGTGGGTTTGCCTTGGATATTTTTTCCTCTTTTAGTACATTGAAAACATCATGACGGGGGGGGAAGGCAAATGAGAAAATGTTTTTGTGTCTACACCACCTCAAAAGCCTATTTTAAAAAAATTATGGAAAGGAATACAAATTATTCCAGGACTGGGAAGCAAGGGGGAAAGGAAATGGGATTAACAAATCATTTCTTGAAGACCAATGTGATGTCAAATTTTCAAGTGGAATATTTTCCTTTGGATGGGGATGGAATTATAGGTGGATTTGATATTTTTACACTTCTGAAATCTCTAAAAATATACCCAGCCCAACTGATGCATTGATTTTAATCTGGTGCATTATTTAAGCAGCCAGAAGAGCAGATCTTTTTGCCAGGCAAGGCACCAGTGCCAGGACCTTCTGTAGCACTGGACAGCAAGTCCAGGACACGCTGATTTTTAAAAATACTACCCGCTTGCCTTCTGCAGAGAACTTTTTCCTGAGTTCACATTCTGGCAATTAGAAAAGCAAGTAAGTCATCACTCCAGAAAAAATAAAAGTTTCCAAGCAATGCCACTGTTTTGCTTTCACCTGTGCTGTAAAACTCCTATTAATTCCAGAGTTTGCTCTGAACTTCTCCAGCGATTTACCTCCATCTTTGCTCGTGGCAGATGGTCCATGTGGGTTTCATGTGGGTGACACGCAGGTCACCTGGGCACTCTCCTCTCCACGCCCAGCGCAGAACACGAACGTTTACTTTTTTGTCATTTTCATATAGTAAATTATCCATTAGATTTCAACATATCTTACTAAAGCAATTACATCAAGAAAATGATAGCGCGTGTGGAATCAATTATGCATGCACTTGGCCAGGGACCAAAGGCTATGAAGTCGGAGAGGGCAGAATCGTTCAACACACACAAATAAAAAGCCCCTGGATCTCGCAGATGGACCCCATCAGTTCATCTTACTGCCGAAAAAGTTCATGCACTTAATAATTTATTTGTGTTCTGGATACTGTTTCCCAGCTGAATATTAACAACTTTGAACTGCACCACGCTTTTAGCGTGGTATGGGTGGAAGTCATGGAAGGGCAGCAGCAGGTCTCCTCTGAGGTTAAAATTGTACTTCTGTTCCTTCCAGAATGGTGCTTTTCCCTCTCCGTTTATTTTCTTTCATTAAGCAGTTCCTTTAATCAGGGTATCCATTTCACCCCTCCGATTCATCTTCTTACCCAGTGATAAACTCTCCAACCAAAGCTGAGCATCAATTACCAAGGCTGGACAACCAAAGGGATGAAGCACCAGCAAGGGCCCGATCCTACAGCCAGGAATTGTGGTGCTGCCAGCGTGAGGGACAGAGGACAGGGACCAGGCCAAGCCCCAGCCAGGCAGGAGGGGTGGCGGACGGCCTCTGGCGCTGCCCGGGCACGGATGCCCGGGCAGGTTATGAGAGCTGAGCAGGCTTCCAGCCAGGCTGCTCCCAGCTTCCCCTCCCAGGGCTGGATGATTAACACCTCGCCCGGACAGGCAGGAGAAAAAGACCCTTCCTTGTGATGAGGCAGCTGGGAGGCTGGAGTGGAAGAGGAGCAGCACCAGCAGCACAATTTGCTGCTACAAACAGGGTGCTCCCTGCCCTTTATGCAGCGTCCCCCAAAGGCAGGGCCACCACCCCAATGCCAGCAGCAGCTCTGCACCCCCGGGCAGCACAGGATGGGGCCTGGAGCACATGCTTTCAACACTGGTCACGCAGAGAGGAGTCCAAGCACTGCCACATCCTGCCCTGCTGTCACCTCTCCCTCCGGCCCTGGCATCTCCAGAGCATGCAAAATAATTCTTTTCTATCTACACATGTAGGATTATTTTTTAAAGGAATGTCTCCCCCAAATGGGAACAATTTCCTTCTACACTTCCAACCAAGTGTACTTAACATTAAAAGAGAACTGATAGAACATATTTAATTACTCAAGGTTAGACTCCTAATTCCTCAATTCACTAAAGGAAACTTGGCAAGAAGATGCATCATTTTGCTGCTTTCTACTGGAGCATCTGAGGGAGAAGAGCCACTGAGGCAGCTAATACACAAAACATGATCAAAAGTGATTAACAACAGCTTCATATGCAAATTGCATTAATGAAGGAGTGCAAAGTCATCATGTAAATTAAATATGTCAAATCTCTTGGTGAACTTTCAATCTTGAGAAGAAAAAACACCGCTTTAATTTTTTTACATCATCAATTTTCCAAGATTGAAAATCTAAGAATCTTGGTGCTATAAAACAATTTTCACCTTTTTTTTCTCCTTCAGCAGCCTGACAGGCTGGCCTGATGTGTGCCGAATGCACATGTTAATAGGCCAATCAAAAATGCAAAACAATTCGCAATTACTGCAAGGACCTAATGGTCATTAGAATTTACAACTAGGTAATGAACTAAAGTCTGCCCACACCATGCATATTCATAAAGCAATTTAGCCTTTGAAGATTAAAGAAGTGCTTAAAATTCAAATGAGCTTTAGCAAATTATCAGTAAGATTCATCCAAAAAGCAAAAGGGTTTTTCTTCCTGTGATTTCCTTATTTTTTTAATGCAAAATTGTTATATCTTCCAGACGGAGCTTCAACTAAACACAGGGCTCCGAGTCAAGCCAAAGGGGCTGGAGACAAACAGAGGCAGAAAACATTGTTATGGACTTTGTTCAGAAAACTAAGCCCTTAAGAGCCAAACCTATCTCTAAACATGGTAATTTATCAAAAGCAGCACAGACTTGCTCATAGGCAGTATTGTGTGCCGTTCTCCGAGAGCAGATTAACAAGATTTCCAGCACCCTCCAAAAAAGCCTTTTTCCCCTCAAGTCACATCTTCCATGTAAACAGCAAATGTATTATAAAAACATTATTTTCATCAAAGTGCAGCAGCATTAATTTTAGGGACTCGCTGCATTTTAAAGGGAGGGATGAAAAGATCTCGGCACCGGAGCGTGCCACTGCGAAAGTCGCGGTGCTCCCGGGGAGCGGAGCTGCGGCCGCCGAGCCAGCAGAGTTTGCGGGGGCACCGCTCGCTCGGCGCCCACGGCCGCTCCCGAACTTGGCTCCGCTCTCAGCCGGCCTGATCCAGCCATGGCAAAGGGCGCAGAGCAGGGGAGACACTTCTGCCAGCGATCCCAGGAGGAGCTGGGGTGGGGGGGGAAGCGCTGGCTGCCTCCCCGGCACCCCGACTTGGAAGGGTGGATGAACGTTCAGAAAATTCCTATTCCCACCTCACCAGCCTTCTCTGACCTCATGGCTTATCCCACCTGCACCCCTGCAGAGCAAAACAGATGACGCCTGGAGCTGTGCTAATGCCCCGCTTTTTCTACATTTATTGGGCACAAAAGGACGCGCTGCCGTGCAACAGCCACAACAGCAAACATCTGGATTGGCCACGAATCCCCAGCTTTAAGCAATTCCCCCCCAACACCAACATTACTTCACACAAAAAGAGTCCAGGGAAGGCCAGTATGGGATGTGACAGCACAAATCAGAATTAGATTCAAAACAAAAGTTTAGAAACTACTGCCGGGCCGCCGAGCTGTTGAAGGCCACGGTCTCCCAAATTGTCTTCAAGTCATGTCCCCCATTAGGAGATTTTCCCCCCCCCACTTCCTTCTCTGTTTCCAGAGACATAAAAACCACACTACTGGGCTCTGAGCATTCCCTAAAATAAAGCAATTAACTTATTTCCAGGCTCCAGCAAGCGATCGTGACAGCCTCCCCCCCCGGCTGAAAGTGGGAGCCGTGGTCCCTGACCCCCGGCCAACACAAAAGAGTCAGCCCCAGCACAATGCCTGCTGTCAGCAACTGAATTATTTTTATACAGGAATTTTTATCTCTATGGTACAAACAAGTATGTGTCTGTGCTGACTTGTTAAGCAATCCACTTGTATGTAGAATAAGATTTTTTTTTCCCTGCTACCAGTCACACAGCTCTAAGATCAGAAGAAATACATACTCTTTGAAGCTCCTCAAATGTTTTAGTTAAAAGGACAGCAGTTATTTTCTAAGATCCAAGAGTATCTTTATCAGAATTTAATTTTTCCTTATTGATTTTTTCTAACGTAACACAAATTTAACATAGGACAGTTTATAGTTTATTACAAAATAATACAGCCTCTATCTCTTTTTCCAAATGCATCCCACTGTGTTCTAGCTCCTCAAAGAGAACAAGGCTTCCGGACTACTGTTTCTCATTGCACAACAACTCTTCCCTAAACATGAAAATCAGCATCAGTAATCGAGAAACACAGGGAAAAGCCCCCGGCCACCCTCACACAGTAAGCGCTCCGTGCGCTCGTGATGCCCTGGCTGAAGAACGATAGTTCTGCTGATCTATTCTCTTACTCCACAAAGAATAAACTCAGCAGCTAAAATGCAACAAAACCGAGATGATTCATTTAAAGTCTGAAAAAAAACCCAGCTGTGACACTGAAGCAAAGTAATGCTGGGTGACAAATTAATTGTTGCAGATATTGGGGGGGGGATACAACACAACACATTTGTATTTTTGCATTTTATATTTCCCTACCTGATAAATCAATTAAGCAAGCAATTAATGCAAAATTAAACTCCTTACTTCCTAAAGGAATGAGGAACTGTGATGCATAATTTTAGAGAGGTAATAGCTGTAGTAATAGCAGTAATAATAACAATAGTAATAATAATATTATTATCCACAACAACAATAATAACACCACTAAAGGCAGGGCTCTTCTTTGAGCCTTTGTTGTTCAGCAGTAATTCCATTGTTTATTTAGGCAGAGGTTTTTCTATCTGCAGCTAAGATCAAATTGTAGGTGTAATTGTTCAGCATTTAGGCAAAGCAGGGGAGGCTGGAAGCAGAAAGTCCTTGGTTCTGACTGACCAAAGCTCCCCACGTCTCCCTCCACCAGCACACCCACTCCAGTGGGAATCCTGCACCCTCTGAAGCACCCTGACAACGCCTACCTGGAAGGGCAGAGAAGAATAGCTTCTCCTGACAGCTATTTTCCAGGGATACTGAGCTTCCTCTGCCTTGTCGGCAATGCGGTTATTTGGCTTTTGCTCTTGCCCCACTCTTGGTGTCTCACTTATTTAGTGTGAAACACAAAAATCCAAGCTGTAGCTGAGTTCCGTACCCACCAGATGGGGAAGTGATAGGATTTTTTCTTTAAAAGCAACCTGTTCAGGTAAAAAGTTCCAGTAGAATTGCAGCAGGCAAGCGGGGAGAGGTCTCCGGGGAAAGCAGAGAGAAGAAACACTTTGGTGCACTGTCTGCAAACCCAGAATTCAGCAGCTTTTTTTGGCAGCCAATTTGTTTCAAGTGTTTTGTTTCAGGGAACGTATGTATTTTTCTTTGTGCATTTTGTGGATTTACTACAACCGCTCCTGACAGCTGTTGATTCAGTTAAATGAGCACATTATTAAAAATCCTCAAACACAACCGCACTGAAAAACAGACACCTTTCGATGGAGCTGAAGATTCAAACACACAAGAAGATGCAAATGAAACCTCTGCACGGAGGATGTACAGCCTGGGCCGTGCCCAAGCCAGAGGGCAAAAGGGGCTCCAGCCCCTGTTTGTGGTGGCTCTGTTTTCTTTGTTTCAACCAGACCCAGATGCTAAAAAAAGAATGAAAAGCAATGCCAACAATCCCAAGTATAAAAAATAAATGTTTGCTAATACTTGAAAAAATTACATCCCCCAGCGGGCTGAAGTTAATGTGCTTCAAATAATTCTGTACCGTGCTCTGTACTTCGTCTTCTTTTCTTACTTACTATCCAATTTTGCAGAGGAAGGACACCTATTCAGAACGAGGAGGGAAAGAGGAGGATGTTTTCATTTTGCTTTAGATCAAAGGCAAACAAGAATGCAAACTGTGGCATATTGAATTTTTTTTTCCCACCGCTGTCATTCACACTGGGCTATCGAAGTTTTATACAATTCCCCAGCCTGGCTGCATATTAAGCTGGCTGTGTACAGCTTTATTACAGTGTGGTGCTGAGGAAACATTAATATTCCTGTGTTGCATCTGACAGGACATTTACATGCGCCCATCTGAGCTCACACCTGAGAGCTGCTCCAAGGTACAGTAGCTGTGCTCCAATTGTAAAGGCAAATGAAGAACACAAATTCCCTGCTGGGATCGGGGCTGACCTCGCCACACCCCACACCGCAAACCTTTCCCTCGCCAACCCCAGGCAATGCCACCTCCGAATGAAGAATGAGCCACCAAGTTACCAGCCACGGCAATAGAAGAGCAAAAAAAAACCTTGCTGAAATATTTTAAAGACGCACAGCGAGTGCAGCTGGCCAATAAAGGTTGGAAAACAAACTGGCTGAACCCCGTGCGGGATGCGTTGCATACTAAACCTGATTAGAGAGATGGGGAGGATGTTTATGGGCTTTAAAATGCGTTTGGCATTAACATGGGAAGGTTTGAATAATGTGAGCACTTGGTCTGCTCATCCATAGAGGTCCACAGCCACCGGTCCAGCTCCTGCAAGAGTTTGATCCACATCTGGCAGAACAAAGCACACCCAAGATGGGGGTCCCTCCAGAGAGAACTGTGTTTCATGGAACTTCATTATCAGATCATCCCAACCACTTGGGTGGTTTGTGGGTCCATTAATGTGCCTGTTGTTCTTAAAAGTGTGCCATAAATCACAGCAATCCATGTACTGGTGTCTACCTACATGGGCCCAAACCTGCTATGCCCGACATCACCAGGTGTCAGGCCGGAGCTGCTGTCTATGTACACAGAGAGACAAAATTATGTTCATTAGCCCAAGGGAAAAACAAAAAAAAAAATCCACCCAATGGTTAATTTTAGGACCATGCTACCAGTATGAACATACATGTATGTATGTCTTAATACATTGAAATACATGACTTGATGTGTTTTATGGACTTGTGCAGTACCCCAGTAGCTGACACATAAATCCAAGCGCTCCCGGATGGAAGCCGGGAGAAGACAACTTCCTTGGACTCGCAACATCCCTGGCAGCATCATGACCCGAACAAAATCACAACAAGCAGAAAGGTAACGAGAGATCCTCAGCGATTAGCTAAAAAAAAACCACAACAAAACACAAGTGGCACTGTGCCAGGCCATGTCCAGCTTGATGCTAAACGCCTTTTATTGCACAAAGCTGGTGCTAGTGGATATAAAAACAGACCGAAGCCTGAAGGGAATTTTGTCCGAAAAATATTTTGTCCGAATAAGGATGCGTGCAGGCAGACAACTGGAGGCTCCCGTTGCCTGATGGTGCCTTGCAAGCCTCTTTAATTGTCTTTATTATTTGAATGAAACAAGAAAGAGCTCGTGGGCTGAGGGTTGCATATACAAAACGGGGTGATGCTAATAGGCCTCCTCCTCTTTAAAAGAGGCATTACCAAATTATGGGAATGTTTAGGGAAGACTTCACTTCTCCCACCGGGCTAATTAGAAGGTGTTTAATTTACTCTCTGCCTCAGTTTCCGTCGCCCAGCATTCGTTGCTGGGACTCTCCAGGCAGAGCCTTGCGTTTATTACGCGCATGATTTCCAAAGCTTTCGGCACGTGATGCCAACGTGCACCTTTCAAGATCTATATGGAGCCTAACATGCGCCAGGCTGCCTCTTGAAACACCAGCATTTCGGATGCACTGATGCTTCTGCTCATGAACAGCTCCACAATTCAGTGTCCCATGCAATAGGAGAAGGAACACAAAATATGTTTCTCATCCTCTCAGAAGACCTGATTTGCAGGAAACAAAAAAACCCAGCAGAAATATTCAGGGCACCATAACACTGTGATGCTCCCCTGGAAGGCAGAGGCAGAGGAAAACTTTCTACCCTGTTTCTGTGCTTCAAGTGAACTCATATTTGTGTTTCCAATAAAGAGCCATTTTTACATTAACTGTCTGGAACAGCAGGGAATAGGAAAACTAACACAATCTTTACCTCGTACAAAGGATGATATTGGTGTCACGTGCTTGCTTCTTCAAAAAATGTTATTTATAAAAGGCAACAGGGAAAGCAGGGAAACTATCGACTCTTCTCTGTATCCCTGTGCAAGCAGCATAACAGCAACTTTTTGATCCCCTACATTTTTTACATTTTTTCCCCCCCCCGAGAAGTAAATTTCACAGCCGCACAGGCCACCGCCTTTAATTAAGCTTTCAAAAGTCTTCTGACAATGCCAACAATTGCAAGACACTTCTAGAGCTCAATCATGCAATCATCGTGACACTTCTATTTACAATTTGTCTTAGAAAGAGTTTCTCTGACATTGTACTTTGACAAAACAGCCAAGCTGCCAGTTCACAACCTTTCTCTGTCTTATTTACAAATACAGCTTGCACGCAGCGCTCCAAATCTCGGGAGCAGGAGCCTTTGGGTAGCACCCTCACTATTTTTTCCTGTCTGCAATATTTTACCCAGCCTGCTGCTCTCTCTTTCTTTGTATGGGGAAAGCAGCCAGAATTTGACTTCAAAATATTCCCATATTCCTTCTTCCCCTCCTCTATTTTTAAGCTTTCATCTTATTGTCGAGATGCAATGCTAAATATTGAGTGCAGACAGCAGTATTTTTTTGTCTCCAGAACAAAACAAAACAAGGAATCGACAATCACAACCTACAGAATTATAATGGCAACTACTAACAGCAGCCCAAAAAAATTTCTGCTTAAAGACATTACTTCCCAAGAACTGTAATAATCAAATATACTTAATCTCAAATTTAGTAACAAATGACGTTCACCTTCCCCCGACTGTAGCAGACAGAGGGATTTCTTACATTATTTTCCCACGTGTTTAATTTGAATGTCACAAGCAGCTTGAGAATATAGGATTTGAGCAGTAAAAATGACCTCCCCTCCTCCTCCCCTCTTTGTACAGTAAATAGAGCATCCACAGATCCACACATTATACAGGGGAATTCGCAGCAGCACTCCAAAATATTGCCCCAACTGCATCCAAGTTACATTAAGTTACATCCTTCTTCACCCCAACCCCTCCCTTTCATTAATTCCCTCGGATTCATACATCCAACAAACAAACTGCCAAAACCTGACACGGGCGGGCGATAAATATTTCCTCAGCCTTTTCAATAAGTGAACAGTGATTTTACATTCACTGATCTCCAGATACTTCAGTTAATATTTCCCCCTATTGTAAAATACGAGAGCGGATAACTAAAGCCTTGCCATCGCCCTCACTGCAAATCACGGGCTGCCAGTATCTGGTGGTGAGGCTTTGACATACATATTGATGAAAGCTGCCTCGTTGGACCCACACAACATATCCTATTAATTTTCAGTTAAATTTATGGCATTTCAGCTCCACCGCTGGATCAGCATCACTCAAAATTTTATAGCAAGGCAGAGCTGTGCACAGGCAGACACCCACATGGAAGAGCCAGGTATGGACACATGCCTGCACCTGTATGGATCCCACAGCTGCTGCACAGGTTGCACACACACATATAAGCTCCTGTCCTCATCCCTGTCTCTGGAAAATGGCAAGATAAAGAGCAGCTTAAGGACAGTTAAAACAGACATTTCTCCCTGCATTTGAATGAGTCGCTGCCTCCTTCCTCCTCCATAGATCTTTAACCATTACTTACAATTCTCTTTTACTGTAACACCCCAACTTACTGACTAGAAAATTGCAGGCAGGGAAAAAACTGCACCCGGAGCTCACCTACAGCACCTCTGTATCCAGGCCTAACCTGGAACACCTCTTCCATCCTCAAACTCATCTGGAACATTTTTATATTGCTACAAAATATGTATTTTATGGTCTCTTAGCAGAAAGAATCACTTCCCCAACTTCTGTGTATTTTTCCAAAGACAGCCTCTTTTTTTTTTCCCCCTTAATTACACACTCAAATCTTGCATTTTGCATTCTTGCACAGAAATCAGATATAAATAGCTGAATTGGAAGAGTTTGAGGTTCTTCGCAGGAGCCTTCCCGAAGCCTGAACTTCATAGTTCAGGCTCCAAGATCTTCACTGGAAATTTTACTGCCAGACTCCTCAGACCACTGGCTACGAGCAATGGGTCACTCCAGCTATCACCACACTTCTTTGTGACACAAGGGAGCTGAACTCCAACTGCATCCAACTGAAAAGGGACATGAAAACAAGAAGGGGAGGAACAGTGCAAGACCCCATAATTCCTGGTGCACCTTCTCCCTTTCCCAAAGCCAGGCTGCATTTCCAACCAACAGGAAGAACCAAGGGACTCCCAGCATTGCTCAGCTCCAGCCCAGCCAGGGAGGTGCAGAGAACCTGCATTCTTGGACCTCCCATCCATATAGGCATGGCTGGGCACCACAGCCAGAAACTTTGGTGCAGAAGAGTCCTGACAACCACAACTCCATCTCTACTCAGGACATCCTCACGGCTTGCTCTGTGGACCCTCCTGCATGGTGCCAAGCCTGCTCCCAGTCAAGCCCACCTACGTGTACAAGTGAGCAGGATCAGGCCCTGCCACTGTGCCCCTGTCCTCAGGCACCGCCTCCACTCAGTGAGGCATTTACAGTCAGGTAAAACCACAGTCCTTTCTGAATTAACAGCCCCGTGACAGCGTGCGAGCCCAAATCCTCCTCGCTTCACGTCACCTGCACCACGCCAAAGCCAGACTTGGCTCGCTGAGCCTCCCGCACCAAGTGAGTGCCAGAGCAAAACCCTCAGCAGAGGAGGCTCCCCTCGTGCAGAACTCCTAGGCGTGGCCATCCCTCCAGCCCAGGGACCGATCTGGGTCCACGGGGACGACAGCATGTTTAATTCTTGCTTGACAGATACTGTGTTTTGTCTTTTGAGTGGAGCGGCGCCGTACGTAAATACAGCGTTACATCATACCACCGCTCCTCCATATTTGGTGATTTAGTATGGCTCCAGAGCTTGGAAGACTACAAATCCCTTCCGCCAGGCTCCTGCTTCATTAATCACGCCCTACACTTCTGCTCGCTTTCCATCAGATCACAGGCAGCACATGGAAATGGGCACTGCCCTCTCTCTACCACTCTGGGAAAGAAACCTCACCTTCAACATGCGTGTCTGGGAAGTGCAATATGGGGAATTCTTGGGGGGGTTTAAGTCTCATTCAAAATATAGCTTAGCAGTAGCTGAGCCTGTGTTTCCTCTTAAATCTAGAGATATTCACGTTTCAAGGAAAGACCGATTGTTCTGCAGAAACAGCACACACTTGTTCACATGACGTCCACGTGTGCACATACATGGCTCTGCACACAGACACGTGCGCAGACAGGCACCCATGCACCGATATGGATCTGCTGCCACCACAAAACCTCCAAAACTGCAGCTCTCCAGCACAGTTTGGCGGCCGTCTTGGAGGCCAGGGAAGGCTGCGGGAGGCTGCTGAACCTCCCAGCGCCTACTGCCCTATTATGGTTTAACTTTGTGGCCAAAGCAAGCCCAAGACAAGCTCCAGCACATCATGTGATGATGTACTGCGCCTCCGACAACCCCAAGCGGTCCTGTGGGCTCCCCAAAGAGAGGTACCGGCAGTGCCATATCCCAAACATCACTGGAGGGGGAGTTTGAAACTGGTTCAGGCATTCATCAGGGTTGATACGCTGCGGTCTCGCCTTTTTCGACTGGCACTATTGGCGTGGTTTGAAGTGATCTGAAACGCTCGCTGCAAATGGGCAGTACTTTTGTTTACTAGTAGGGTTTTAAAAGCAGAGCGTGCCTTGTTACACTCCCAGGGCTCTGGGATTTTCTTTCACATGGTACACTTCTATTTTTTTAACCTCATTTGTGAAAATATCTGCATGGCCAATGGCTTTCTGATTTTATAAAAAAAAAATATGCTATGAAATGGAATTATTTACCCTTTTTTCTTTTTTTAAATTACATTTCATATTGTTTGTTGCACAAAACAGAACTCTGCCTTGGACATTTGTACGGCTGACATGTGGTTGTGTAAACCGCAAACAAAATCAAGATACATCTGTCAAAACCACATCAGAGACAAGAGAGAGCACAGCGAAGCATTTATCATTTGGCTGAGGAGGCAGGCTGCAGAGAGCAGCCTTTCCTGTCAAACCAACCTTTTGAAATTTCCAACATGCCCTTAAACTTTTCGAATAAGCATGTCTGTGTGCTTCAGCAACTGCCCTCTCTACTCTGGCCTGGCCAGTCGAAAATGGCATCTTAAAGTCAAGGTCGGTGGTGTCACTTTGCCATGGGGCTGTGTTTAATTACAGTCCATACGCTGACAGCCAATATGGAACCAAGGCTGGCGGATGCTCAGTTAACTCTTTCACCCCTGACTTTGCCAAAGACTCAAAAGCTCCTCGCTTTCTCACACAGCAGCCTCAGAACCCTCCTCCCGCGGCGCTCCGGCAGGCGAGACATCGGGAGACGGTGACTACAATGCAGGCAAATCACGAGAGTGGCCTCAAACAATATGGCCAGAAACACCGGCTGGCACAGCACGTGCCTGTTGCTCCTGCCACTGCACAGGCACCAGGAAACACCACTAACCCGAGGCAGGGAGGGCATGGACACACCGGCGCTCAAAGTGAGCAGAACACACAGACATGGCAGTGCACGACTGCCAACACGTTACGTTGCAAATGAAACAGAAATAAACTCGCAAACACTTCTCCTTGCTTTAATTTACCTGCTATATGTTCCTGTTTAGGGCAAATTCCTCTAGATGACGTTGATAAACAATCGTCATCCTCTGGCGTAACCTGGATGCCAACCTCCACGGGATTGGATGCTTTTTTCAGCTCACTTGGTGAGGGTGAAGGTGGCTTATCCACAGCCTTCTCTAGGCAGAGACTGCCATTGCATTGTTTCCGTTTGTGCTCAATAAAAATAAGAATGTCCCCCAACGGAAAGTTCATCTGACACTGGCCACAAGTGAGGAGGTCGTGGTCCCCTTCCGGAGCTCCCAATGTGCCATGTTCAGGTTCGTCATCAGTGAGAATGGCTTCAAGAGGTTCGGCTGCAGTTTGAGAAACAAAAGGAGAATGGTTAGAGCTTTCGGGAAAGGCAGCGGGCGCGGGGGGAGGAACGCACCGAGCCCCCTCTTCATGAATATTACACCCCGCTCTGGAGTCCGCCTGCTCCCCCCCAACCAAACCCATGCAACACGGCTGTCAGCACGGCACCGAGGACAGGGATTCAACAGTTACAGGGAAGAGATTTTGCAGGAGCAGCTGTAGCACGTATAACTCAGAGAGAGAGCACCGCAACTGTCTCCGTGTTCCTACACGAGGGCACATTTCTGGCTCCTTGAACAATTCGGTGCTAAAATTAAATGGATAGGCTGAAAGAATACACTGTGAAACTCTTGTGGTACTACGACAAGAAGGGAATATGGTGTTTTATTGCTGAATGTATTATTTATATACATGAATTCAAGGCTAAAAGCACTGCACATACTCTCACACACATGGGTGTGTATCCTCCACCAGCCAGACAAGACCCAGTTTCTAAAATTCAGAAATACAGTGTAGACAGAAGGTATTTCAACACTCACAGACACTGCACATTCCCTGCACAGGCCATGCAGGTAATGTGTGCATGTGTGTAAAAGAGAAGGGGGGAGGGCCAGCCTGCATGGGCACACACACCCAGGCACCGACATGCAGGGCACATCCAGCCCTCACAACACACGTGCAGACATAAACGCATGGATTTGTGTCACTGTCCCCATCGGCCCGTTTGCGGCTTCCAATTTAAAAAAATCCTAAAGGCAGTAGTTATACACGAAGTGGGGGGGGTAGGGGAAGGGGGAGGGTATGAGGCAAATAAATAAATAAGTATCTGTGGCAGAAAACAAAAATTATAAAAAGCAAGTGCAGCAGAAATGCCTGCGGGGTGAGGGGAGGCACCGCTCACTTTTGAGCTACTCCTCAGAATCCAAATAAACAGCAAATTCACCACCAAGTCCACTCAGAGATATTAGCTGGATGGGGTGTTTTTTAGTACTTAAGGAAATAAGACGATCAGTCATTTTGCGTTTTTTAATCCTGAAATAAGGGAATACCTAAATTATCTTGAACATGTTAGCACTCATGGCCTTCAGCATCTAAAAATCAGCCTGGCCAAGCAACTGCCACATTTCCTCGCAACAGTGAGAAGCGCCTTCTTTAAACTCAAAATACCTTGCCTAATGTTGTCAAAGTTGACAAATTTTCTGAATGAGCTCCAAAAAGCTTCATTATGAGGCTATTTCTGCTCACAGAATCGTCAGTGGATGCTTAAACGAGGCAGACTCGGCTCTCTTCTCTGTTGGCTTTTTTTTTTTTTACATTACATTTGCAGAGAAATACCTTGGCAATCTCTGTGCAGTCTCCATCGCCATCGCCTTTCACGAGGGGAAAAAAAAATAAATACGAGCAGCGTGTTGGTGTTCCTCTGTCTGCGCAACACAACACGCACGCTAACAGCAGCGAGCAGGAAGAGAGGGTACTACAAAATACAACCCACCTCAAAACACTGCCAGGTAACGCAAATGAGACAGAATACAACTCCTAAACAGTTAATCAGCCTGACCTTCTTTAGCTGGCTGCCAATTTCACATTTAATGAACTTAAAGCCACAGAGAATCAAAAAATAGATTTTAATTTGACAGCACAATATTGGAACTGATTTTGATAAAGTGCAAAAATCCAGTGAACTCAGGTTAAATTTATTTCAACCCTACCTAGGCTAAATATTGAGGAGGAAGATCTGGAGTAGCTCCCAGTTGTGCTGCGTAAAATAATATTGAAAGAGCACACTACCTCGGCGTACCTCAGCTCCAACTAGGACACAGGGATGCAGTCCATCATTTCTTGCCTCTAGTACTACTTCTAATTTAACATAAGGTCAACCACAGGAATATGAAGGTTACATTCGTATTAATAAAAACAATGTCTTAATCGCTGGGGCTTTCTTCTAAACTTACAGACCGACAGGAGAGGAGGCACAACGTGCGTCTCACGCTCCTCGGGAAGCCGGCAGAGGAGCAGGGTGTTTCTGCGGGATTGCCGGGCATGGCGTTTTTCTCCCCAAGCCGTTCCTTGCGTTCGGACCGAGGGAGTAAATTATTGCAGGACTAATTCCACCGGTAGCTCGCTGCTCGCCGCAGACAAAGGTATTTTACGAATCTAACTTCGAGCTCACCGACTCTCCGCAGCAAAAAGACACAAAACCACCCGTGCTCCCCTTGCAACTGGCTTAGCGAGGAGCTCTGCATAATCATTACTCAATTATAATGTTTTCCCGCGGCCTGATTCCTTTCTGACGCTGTCACTATTATTTAGCAGGGGAAGGTAACCCGCTGCTTCGACACCAGACAGTTAAAAGTGGCACTGAACAAAAAATAGACTTTGCTAAAAGTCTGTACGGACTGGGCTGATTTACAATCAAAACCAGGAAATGAAGCGGTAATTCAGAGGTTGCTGATTACACCTCCACATTTCACCTAATTAATTTTATAGGAGGCAAAGTTCTTGAAAATAACAAGATGATCAAATGTACAGATATAAAACCTGTAACCTCAACATTTTCTATGCTCTTAACGTAAATTATTGCTAATTAACAAGAATTATATACTAATGTATGAAATACGGCTGGCTCTGTGTTCGCTGCAAAACATTTGGCTCCTGATGGAGGCAGAGCCAGCAAAAAAAAAAGGTTTTTACTATTACTGCTACTTTTAGAACATAATATAAAATACCGAGATTACAAAGAAAACACCAGAATACATTTCACCTGGTCTTGCCTCCGATTTGCAGGATGCATCTTTTAATTCTGGGGCAATCAAAATTCCCTGCCTGGGTCCCTAATCATCCGTCTCTATTTTTCATGCAAATTGCCCTTCCACCAACATGTCTTTTCAGCTTTCCCCCTTCGCCCTCCTACTCCCCCCTTTTTTCCCCTGTTCCTAGCCACCAAAACAAACGCACCGGCAAAAGAGGGATGGATTTTGGAGTGCCGGGAGAAAGGAGGTACTGGGGGTGATGGGGCGGGGAGGGGGGGTGCCACAGTACGGTGAGAAGAAATGCCCGCGGGGCAATGCGGATGCGCTGCCGGGGCATTTTCCTTCACCGTACCGTGGGAAGGATGAAGAAAGGTTGTTTAATCCCAAGTTTGTGTCTTCGGATCGTGCGGTGCGAGGAAACGGAGACTTGGGGGTACAATGGGAACAGCCAACACGTTATGGGGAGGGAGGGGAAACCCGGGGAAGGGGAAGGCGAGCATCCCCCGCTGCCTCCCGGAGCAAGCAAACTCCGCGTAAAATTAAGAACAAAGAAGAAGAGGGAGGGGGGCGTGGGGGGGGTGGAGG
>VXBC01005698.1:762191-824630 GCA_013399945.1 Ploceus nigricollis
CCGGGGCTGAGCCGCTCCGCCGTGGGATGGTTTCAGCTTCCCGCCAGCCGCCCCCCGGCTCCGCCCGCCGCCGCTCAGCCCCCCCCTCGGCTCCCGCTCCCCTCCTTTATCCACCGGCACGGGGATGCGCCCCGCGGCTGCCGAGGCAGGGTGCGGGAGCGGATGCGGGACGTGGCGGAGGGACTCAGCCGCAGGTGACAACAGCGGCGGCTCCTGAGCTCACGCCGCTCGTAGGGCTGGCTGTGCCAGGCGTGCACATGTCCCTGCGCGAAACACGGGCGTGTGTGTCTGTACCGGAGATGTAGATATATATATGGGGCTTGATTTATATCTAATGGCACGTATAAAGCTTTTGAAGGTGGCTGCAATGTAAAAAGTAATGACTTTATTACCCCTGAAAGGTTCTGCGGTTCGCAGTTAACACTTCTCTGAATTACAATTCATTACGCTCTCTAAAGCCAACCTGCATCAGAACACCTACCTGTGCTTATTCCCAATCACAGGCATCGTTTCATTGATTTTCTTTTTTAAAAATCATAGCAAATTAAGCACTTGGTGACAACTAAATCTGTTTCATTATCGTGCCGTGTTTGAGATTCCAGAGGTGATTTCCCAGACCGCATCTCAAAACCTACAGTCAGGAGCTAATTTTACAGATGCTTTCATGAATGGCAGCAAGGATGTTCTTACCATCAGTATGCCCTTAATTCCAGCACCGTAAAAATGCCTCGATTTAAATGGGAACTCGCTGCCTTAAAAATAATATTTCATCCTGGCTGGATAATTATTAATATTAGCTTTTGATCGCAATAGTGCTGGCTCCCCCTCGTTTCTGTACCCCCCCACCCCACAGCGCTTCGTATTGTCATGTGATTGGAGGGAGATAACAAACCTCAAGAAAGAAAAAGAGTGAGAAGACATTTTTAACACGGCATGACCACAGATTAATAATGCAGGTGGGTTTTTATTTCATTGTATTTTTAGGGGAAGGGAATGAGGCTGTTTAACGAGCAGTCGTGGACACAAAGTGACTGTATTTACAATCCTTGATGTGGCTTTCGGTGGGTAATAAATTATGACAATATTAAAATTATTTTCTGGCAGCCCGGTTAACTGCGCTGGGGACTGTAAAGCCCCTCCTGATTCCATTTATGCCTTGTAATTGCGGTCCACGGTCTCGCTCTAAACCTTTTGGTGTATATTGTGTGTAAACTTTTAGCTAATAGACTTTTTTTTGAATGGAGGGACTTTTCTCAGTACTTCCTGACGTATACATTTTGTCTCTGATCTCTGTATTTAATGGCCAAGTCCTGGTTTATGCTTTATAATGTGTTGACAAGTTTTCTAACAGACTTTCTGAAATAATGCACATATATTCACGTCGGTTAGAAACTCCACAGTATTTTTAGAGTCGAGTAGATCTATATCCTAATGCACTGAGAGGGAGTGTAAATCATAGAGGATTTCATAGCCCTTTCAGTAGTTTTCTGTATGAAGTATGAGCAGCGTGGCCTCCAGACGTAACCTTTTAGAAAAAAAGACAGTGCTTTTATTTTATGGTGTAAAGTGCTTTTAGCTTCAGGGCTCTGAACGTGAATGTGGTCAACAAACAGCTCTTGCCAGGGAGTTTGCTACAGCCCAGCGCCGGGCGCTATGGGGAGGGATGCGGGGCCGCCCCGGCCGCAGGACGGGGCTGAGCCCCCCGAGACACGGCACCCCCTGCCGGGTCCCCCGCCAGTGTCCTGGGCTCGGACACCCCGCGGAAAGGGGGGGTCGGATGGCCCCCGGCGCTGCCGGAGAGGCTGATGATGGCAGCAGGGTCAGCCCCGGCGCGTCCGGGGGCAGGGGGCTGAGCTGCCTCCGAGCTGGCCCCCGGCACCGGCGGCAGAGGCAGGGCCAGAGGGCACAGCTGGGGCTAGGAGCGCCCCAGGAGAGCTTTGGAACAAGGGCGATGCACCCCATCACTGCACCTGACAGGCTGAATCGCCTGCATCTCTGCTTCCACTCTCACAGCACCTCTGTGACACACTGAGCATCTCCAGCCCTCTCTGTACCTCCTGCACGCTGGCGTCCCTTGCTGGGTTGTACTAACAAACCCACTGCAAGTGGCAGGTGAACACAGTGAGAATGCCCAAATGCTGACTGCTAACACCTAGAAACCCTGGCAGATTGGAAGGGCAGGTGAAAATAAACCCAGGCCAGCACAGAAGATGACCCAGTGATCATGTTCTGTGCACTGACACAAACTTGTGTTACCTCCTGCTCCTCCACAGCCCTTCTTTGTCCAAGCTGCAGGGGATGCCTTGCAGTCGTGCTGCAGCCTTTGGACCTGCTGTCACCCTGGCCATGTTATCAGCTGCTCCTTGGCTAAAGACTCCTAGCCCCAGAGCAAAGTCAGCTGGAGGAAATGTGGCTCTACACCTCAGCAAATTCTGAGGTACACACTGAAATCAGAGCCATGGTGGGTTTCAGGCTGCTTCCAACGGGAAGCTAACCTTAGAGAAGGGTCTGTCTCATTAGCTGAGTGTCCATCCTGCCTCAGGCTGTCCCATGTGAGCCAGAGCCCTGAGACACCAGCTCGTGCCCTGGAGCAGCTGAGAGCAGAGGTGGCCACCCATCCCTGTCCCACAGCAATGGCAGTAACCTGCAGCAGCAGGACAGAGTGCCCAGGTGAGAACATTCATGCTGTAAAAATCAGTCTAAGATTTATATCTGCCAAAATGTATCCGTCCCTTTCCTCACACCTCAGCTGTCTGCCTGAGAAACAGCGTGGTCCTCCCTACATTCAAGCACCTGAGATTCTTAGAGGTTGCTGTAGAAAGGGGTATAAAACTAACATTGAGAAGTGTGGCCTTCCTCTGTCTCACAGGCAGGCACCCAGGGCTGGGACCTGAAGGTGCAAAGGAGCGTGGCACAGTTCATGCCACATACTGCTGTCCCTGCCTATCTGCTACTTTAGTGACAGACTTGGCAGTGGGTGAGTTCAGCAACTTTGGTGGGCAAATGTTCCTGCTTTGAAGCTCCAGCTGTCATTCACTCAGAGCAGGAATCTCACTTGCCAACATTACAGAACATTAGGACCAAACACAAATTCCAAAACTCTGCCAGTTCCCCGGAGCTGGGCTGCATTATATAACGGCAGATCGCACGGGGTGCTTTCCGACACCGTCTTGATAGCCTCAATCAGGCGGAGGCAACGTGGGTGGAACTCTTATCACACCAGGCTGACTCCCGTGAATGAGCAGAGGACTTGCACGTTCTAGAAATAGTACGTGCATTAGTATTCCTGCAGGAGAAACTTGGGCGCGTTGCTTCGCTTTTTCTCCTTTTTCTTTTTTTTTCCCCGTTTTAATAAAGGCTCAAAATAAACTCTGATTTTGCAAGCTCTTACTAGCAGGCACAGCACACACAGCAGCGAGTCCGTGCAGGATCACAGACATCTGAGCGCCAGGTGACAGAAAGATTTCGTTATCGGCTCGCCCTAGGCAGGACCTGGAATAAAACCCTGAACTTGGGGAGACTTTTTTTCCATGGGTTATTCAGCGAGGCCTGGGATTTCAGCCTGCCTCTGCTTGCACAGCTCCTAGCACGATGGAGCCCTGAACCTTGACTGCGCTTTCTGGGGATCACTATAAAATAAATGGCACAAAGTGCTCAGTGAACAGACTTTGAAGTGGCAAAAACCCCCTCTTGAAGCACACAAAGAGTTTTGCTTGTGTGTGGGCAGGCAGAGGAAGGCATTACTAAAAATCTCGTTTTTAATCAAATGTTTGATTTCAGCCAAACTGGGTTTAGTTTGCACTACTTACTTAGTTGTCATATTGTAGGTTTAATATTTATATGACTTTTTATAAGTAAACACGTGACCTGCCCCTGAGCGTTTCTATGCTACATTTCAAGCCAACATGATTTAAACTATGTGCATTTCAAACCTCCCAGAACCTGACCTATAATGCAAATCCATACAGTCTTAATTATTGCAGCACCAGCAGCCATGGCACGAGTGAGGTAGCTGAGCTTTTGTTACTAAAGAGGCACTGTAGTTATGGTCTGTCAGTGCTCCTGTTACAATCCCCATCTTGAAGAGGTTATAACTTGGGCTGTGTAAATTTGATTGAGCTGAAACTTGGGACTCTAACTGTCAGTCCTTATAGGGAATTATCTTATGAATAATTGGCTAACCCATTGCTTGATTCACAGACTTTCATAAAATGATTTTTAATGGGTTTTAATGTTTTTTTCTTTTACTGACATCTAGGGTATGAATTTGGTACTTCTAGCTCTTCTGAAGCTCCCTACTCAATGGAATATGTATAGATACTCCAGGTAAAGCTACAGCTACCCTGAGGATTTCACGGGGTACACCTGCCACCCTGACACACCTGCGCGTTCCTATCCACTGAGAAGAGGCCAGGAACAAGAAATGACACTTTAGTTATCTCCAAAGAGGGTCCTAAATATGTAAGATAAAGAGAACATAAATAAATACCTTTGCTAACAGTTTCTTGGAATCTTTTAATCTTCCTGGGCTTTATCTTCCCCCCGGAAATGTGTGGAAATGAGTCCTACCTGTGTGCTGGCATATCTTAGAAAGGGATGAGCCACTCACCTTGGAATATTGGGCCTGAGTTTAAATATTGGTTTGTGTTACAAAGGATTTTGCTGATAAATGCTCCCTACTTTTCCCTAGCTTTAAACTTGCAAAAGTCAGTTTTTATCACCTCAAATCACACTAAGACAAAGAGTGCATGTTTAGTTTAGATGCAGACTCGAGATTTTCCTTGACCCTACAGCAAACAAAGCCCAGCCCAGGGCCAGAAAGACGAGCCACGAGCTGTAAGTGGATTGCTCTCACAGAGCTGGATCCCACAGTTTCCATGCCCTCCTCCCCACACAGTTAAGGAGCAGGGACACCTGAACTCAAGAGCAGCATCTCCATCTGTTTCAGGAAGAGTTTTGACCAAGCCTGGCTGCAGCCTGGGGCTCTCACACTGCAGGGCTGTGTCCCGTACCAGCCATTCCAAAACAAAGCTCTGTGAGAAGCCAGGTGCTCCTGGGCAAGATGTCCCACACATCCAAATCCTCCCATCTGTCTTGCCTCACAGGAACCCATGATGACACAAGCTGGTCCTTTTGAGACACTGCTGAGATCCCAAGCCATGCATCTAAGCAAGGTCACTGTGTCCAAGCCTATGAGCAGTAGGAAGGCAGGTCATTGACACAAACAGCTTCTTAAATTCCTGTCCTGACTTGAGCTGGTAAGTGCACATCTGTGCAAGATTAGATCCAAGGGGATCAAACTCTCCCGATGAGGAAATCTGGAAAGCCCTACTCTGGATGTGGCAGGCAGGGAAAGGCAAACATTTTGCCTTGAAAAATAAATCCAGCTATACCTCAAATCAATTTTAAAAAGTAGAATAACAAAAATAACTCACTAATCTGAGAAACCCAGCATCAGCAATCAAAAAGAAATTATTTCTATTGAGAAATTAGTTTTGCTACACAAGATGAAGAAAGATTTAGTTGTTTACTTATCTGCTGCTGAACACAGTCCCTCCTTCCTAGCACGCTTGGTGTGAGGGACAGTAGAAAGGACAGTGCAATAAAAAAGGATTTTCCTCCTCTAACTCTGCTTGATATAGCCCCTGTCAGAGGAATCTACTTGGCCTTGGGTACTGCAAAATTCTTAAGCACATATTTATCTTTAGGCACATCAGCTGTACTTACATGCTTAAAGTAAGCAGGTACTCAAGCATGCTGTTAGATTGGTGCCTTAACATCTTTTGTAAATAACTCACATTGCTTTTTAGAGCTTCAACTTTTAGTCACGTAGAATGCATTGAACTGAAATTTAACATACACAATCATCATTCTCTATATTCATTTTACATTACTATTTCAGGTGACATTTAGGTTTAGCTTTTAGCTTCAGCCAAGAAGAAATGTGCCTGCTTTGCAGAACATGACATAGTTTGTTGTGAGGATCTTTTCTAGATGAAAAATAATTAATAGTTGAGAGAGCAGAGTCCTTTCTCTGTGCTTAAAAATAAGGACAGCTGTACTGTGGGTTTTCTCCTTTGCCATATTTATTCTACACAAAATTTCAGCTTAATTGTTAAAATGCTTGCAATAATATTTTAATGGAACTCTCTGTAGTCAGAAGAAAAAATTATTATATAGCCCAAAGCTGCACAGAAAGACACAGCACTGAGGGGGAGCAGGAGTGGTGGTGAATAACCTGTGATAAGAGCCCACTTCTTTGAGCAGTTTGGATAGTTTTGCCACCATTTGTTATTGTCAGCACACATAATTCTGTCAGTGCAGTATGAATCCTGGCTGCAGTGAAAAGAATGCCTTCTCCCACCAGTATGAATAAGATTTCACTCAATTAAAATAACGTGCAAGTATATTGTATGGCATTACATAGAAAGCTGATGTGCATTAAGTATGAATGCTGGGGCTGGGGGGAGTTATTGTACTAATGCTATTGTTCACTGAGCAACTATTCCCCAGCATTTAAAAAAGCAAGGGAAATTAAATACAGAAATCAGAAATAAGTACAATGTTTGATATTACCATACCGAAATTAATGTATTCACGATTTAGACTGTAATTTGCCCTATCGTATTTAGTTTCACAGCATCTGAGAGCCTTGAGAGAGAGAGAGAGAAGTAGATGTAAACACATGGAGAGAGAGCTCCATGCACTGTCTGTGCTGACACACCTCCCTCAGACGTTTGGGTGCTGTAGATATCCACAGGGTAAATCCAGGCCATACAGAGCACCAGTCTGTAAGTGCTATCCCCCACAGGCAGCAGGGAGAAGCTTGGTCTAGATGTGGCTGGAGCAATGGGATAGAGCAGATGGGCTCCACTGCCATCTCCTCCTGAACAGTGCTGAGCAGCCCCTCAGCACGGGGGTGAGATGAGCTACAGGCTCCTGGCACGCTGCTTGGTGCTGCTCAGAAATGAAGGGATATGAACACTTAGGGACGTACAAGGACACCGCCGTGGCCATTCCTATGAGGAAGGCCAAAAGTACCTCACAATAGGTGTGTCTTAGGCAGCCACTGCACTCGGAGCCAATAAAAGTGAAACTATTCTCTATTAGCTCTTACATTCAATGCCATACTGCACATCTGTACGTTGCTTATGAGCAGGACTAAAAAATACCTGTACCATGGCACTGTACTTTTAAAGTGTCTGTTCAATGCCTTTCCCAATCTCCAAGGATTGCCTCCTCCTTAGACTTACACATTCAGTGAATATGACGAGGCTAATTACTTTTCCCCGAAGTGATCAGTGCTCGTCTCTAGCACGGACCTCACATTTTCAGCCTCAGAACTTAAAAAAACAGAAAAGAAACACACAACTGCTTTCAAATCCTAAGACAAAAACCAGTTTGGCAAACAAATTCCCTGCCATGGGCTTTACCAGGCTTTACACTTCCATCAAAGCCCCCGTGCACGTAGAAGCCTCTTTGCCACTTTTGAGACGGGGTTCTGTATTTTCCTGTTACCTTTCCTTCCTGTAAAGCAATCAGGGAGAACGGCAGGAGGCACTATCAATATGCAAATTGCTGCCAGATAACTGGTTTCGCTGGTTCCGCCTTGGGAAGCGGCACCGCCGCCGCGGGGGCATCCGGGGGGCGCGGCGGCCCCTCNGAGCCCCACGGCTTCCCCGAGCCTACCAGCCTCCACGCTGCCTCACACGGCCTTCCTCAGTGTGCTCGTGGGCTCTTCTGCTTGGACATTTCTTTTGCAAGGGATATCTGAGTGCTCTTCCTTCGCCCTGAGAAGTGCTGGCAGTTTGATGTCGCCTGTCTCTAGTTAGAAGATGAAGATTTTCCTGCCTCCATCGCCTCACCTGAGAGGTGCTCCTAGGCATGGAGTAGGAAAAAGACTGGCCCAGACCTGAGTGGCATCGCAGACCTGCTCAGGAAAATCTGTGGCTGCTCCCATGTGGATCTGAATCCAAAGCACACATCCAGGCCCTCTCTTTTCTAGCTCAGCATTTGAGGGATGGAAAGGGAGCCACTGGTTTCTAAACTAAAATGAAACTATAATTCACAGGTAAGCATTTGCAAAAGTACATGAGCCCGTTTTTAAAAATCACAAAGAAACAGATCTCAGGTGGGTTCTGGGTTTGCTCTGCTGGCAGGTTCAAAGCAGCACTGCTCATCACACCAGCCTTCTGCAGGGCATTCATCAAAACCGTGGGAGTATTTTTAAACTCCACCAAAGTAAACCATACAGCTAATTTATAAGCATTCAGATATGCAACAACTCTAGCACAAATATCCCTATCAGTATGGTAGTGGCCCCATATAATACAATAAGACACAATTCAGACCTGTGACTGTCTATTGAATGCATAATATGCATTTTTAAAATTGCCTGGAAACATATTCATATTGTAAAATCTAATGGTTCAGGTGGAGCTTTTACTCTTGATCAAACAATAAAATTGTTAGAGACCACTCCGTCATCCCATTGCTCACCAGCTTCTGTGAGGACTGTTTTACATTCCCGTTTAAATAGGACAGGAGAGCAAAAAAGGAAAACATAAACCACAGAAGAGTTACTACAGACATTAACTTTTAAGCCAGAAAAGCAAAAGAGCTGAGAAAGAAGCTCCATTCCGGGGGAATTGTCTTTGTCACTCTGCATCCATCGAGGTTTCCTGCAGCCAAAGCCTCTGGACGGCGAATCACATTAGGGTAAGGCTGCACTCACTAAGTCCCACGGGCTGTCTGGGGCAAGGTGTCCTTGGTTGGCCTCCAAAATAGCTCCTTCCTATGGATTTCAGTCTGCCAGGGAAGGGGACTGATGTGGACAGACAGACAGAGCCTGTGGACAGCTGAGACTCCCCGTGGGATGGAGTGGGTGGTGATGGCCTTGTCCGTGAAAAAGGAATCTGAAGTGCAGACTAGAGATAGTAATGGTGATTACCATTAAAGCGTGGAGCTTTTCATTACTGAAAACTTCAAATAACTCTCCTGAACTATATTTGAGACATTTTTTTTTTCATGTTAACTCCGGGTTTGATTGCTGAAAAAGGTTGACTGCTAGAAAAGGAAAACCAGTGCAGTGCACAGCAGTGGGGAATCGAAGCCCTTCTTTACCAGAACCCCTGCCATATACGTACTGTCACTCACCTTCCAGACACTCAGTACAACCATTCAATCTATTGAATCAAGAGACTGTTTGATCTTATCTGCATCTGTGAGCTGACTGTCAACCTGCTTAGGCTGCATATTAAATCATCTATAGTAGCTGTATCAAGCTGGGATGATCTGTTAATTCTAAATTTATTAACCCTTAGAGTGCAGTCATCATGTTTAATCTAGTGTAGCCAGCATTTATTTTACAAGACTAAATCCTTCTTTAAGACATGGCTGTTCTGTAGGTTAAGGAATTGGTAACGTGGAGGAGCTGGTAACTGGGAACAGCCTCACTTTGATCTCTGTAAGCCAGCTGACAGCACCGCTGCTCCAAACACGTATGTGTGCGCTCACATCACGCTCCTGTGTCCGGGATGGGGGGGAGGGCTGCACATGTGTGTGGACCTAATGACATTACCTGGGAGTTTTGCCTGAGATGAGCCAGAAAATGAGCGGCCTCAAACAATGTCTGAGCTCTGTGCCTCCAGGAGGACTTAAAATCAAAAATCAAAGTGATGGCAACCACGGCAGCATGAGCTGAGGGTGGCTGCAGGTGAGGTCCTGCAAGGAGCCGCCACCAAAGCTCTCCTCTGAGTGGGCTCCTGCTTCTCGCCCGTAACTGCGGTCCAAACCAATTAACAAATGTCCTGGGAGTGCTGTTGAGCACGGCCACTGCAGGACACGCGGGAATCCGAGTGTTCCTCTCTGCGTACGTACAAACACAGCCCGGCGCAGGCACGGCGGCACACACGGATAATTTCATACGGATACATACATCCGCATCAATATGTTAATCTCTTCGCTACACACACGCGTCTCTCCCTGCCCTTCTCTCCTGTTATCTATTATCTTTGCACATCGCCGATGGTATCAACATATTCACAGCTTTTATTTCAGTCGCAAACTGCTAGGCATGCTTCCTTTTTTGGTAATCATGTGCCCGGTATCTCTCTAATGTAGCCTAATAACAATTTTAGCATTCAGATGAAGCGATTTCATTCTGTGACTGCCTTTTCTATTAGATTTGATTCTGAGAAGCCCCAGTGGGTGCCTCGGAGGCAGAGATCTATCTGTGAGGCTGCAACCGATTCAATAGCAGCCTGAGCTAACCTTGACCTTTCCCTAGACCCTGCTCCATCTGGTGCCAGCCTGGTCCCCCCCTTCTCCTCCTCCTTGCTTCACAGTCAGCATTGATCAAGGCGGAATCGAGCGTCTCTCTCCCTCCAAGGGCTGGGCAGTCGTGGAAAGGACAGCACATTTCAATATATGGAAATGATCGAGCCTCTTATGCAACCATAAATCTACATACAGCCTCGTGATTTGATATTTCATTCACCTCCAAAGATTCTCACCCTCCCTCCCACCAGCAGGGATTTATAAACTATAAGACAACAGCTTTCCCCAACACCTGGATATTACAAAGCTTGCTGTTTATCGGGAGCGAACGCCTGGCAATTTCATCTGATTCACTTTGTGGTTTATTTATTATCACTCCGTTGTTTTCCCTGCGTGCCTGGGTTATTTTATTTCCTTCCGGGGGCTTCGCCCTTTCGGGCGGTGGCAGCCGCTCGGACAGGGGCTGTTGGATGCCGCTGTCGTGGCCCCGAGGGAAGGGGCGGACGGGCTCGGCTCGATCCGCGGCTCGCAGCGAACCCGAGCCCGCGGCCCCAGCTCCGCATCCCGCTCCTCTCCGGGAGCGTTTCAGGAGCTGGGAACGAGCACAGGCTCCTACAATAAATCAGCGCCCGCCACTTTATCACCTTCCCACTTCTGCTCCGTTTTCTTGTCGCCTTCCCCGCTGCCCCGGTCCCCCCCACAACCCGGAGGCGCCGGGATGCCCCTGCTCGCTCCTGGGGGGCGAGTCCCTCCCCACCGAGAGCCGGCATGGCTTTCACCGCCGAGGTACTCCGCGCTGCACCATCCCTCTGCTCTCCTTTCTCCCCAGGACATGCACTTACAATCAATAATTTTATTTTTCTTCCGAAGAATTCTGACGTAACCTCAGTTTCTCACCGCATACCAGCCTCGAGATTACATAACCGATTATGTAAAATTATAATTGCAAGATAATATATGCAGACTCTAATTATTACCTAGAGTTTCCCGTGTAGCTGTAGCCAGGCACACAGCACATATGTTAAGAGTCGGTTCTGCAATATTTGCATAGCCAACACTTCTGGCTGGAGACGCGGTGTGGAAAAGGAATGGATAGACATTTGACAGTACATATGTATGAGAGAGATACATTACTTAATAGGAAAAGGTATCTGGAAATATATTCCTCTCTGTTTTGAGGAATTTGTTTTGCTTTATCTCCATGGGTAGTAAAAAATAATAGGAAGAAACTGTGAATTATATTGAAAAAAATAGATATATTCAATTTGTCAGTTTAATATTACACTTCCTCTCTGCAATACTACAAAGATTTAGAACATTTCCAAAACTTTCAGCTCTAATCTGTGCCTCGGGTTTGTTTGGAGGACCTGCCACCACATGCCAGCTAAAAATGAGTGTCAATTAATAATAAAACCCACTCTTCCTTATTCCTGCACGCATATAATTTAACAGGTTTTAGAAAACCACGGATGTAATGGTGAGAATTTTCCAATGTGTGCAATATTAACAGCTTTCATTCTAAAGCACCAAAACTTCCTGGAACAGAACTGCTCAATGTTTTCTCGCTTTTCCCAATGGCCATCTCCTCCTATTATGCAAAGACTATTCAGCTCCTTAAAAAGTGTAGTTTGTTCTACCAAGAACATAGTTGGTAGAAACAATCTCAGACCGAGGCGGTGCAGGTGAGCACACTATTATTTGTGGCCCACAAAATTAGAAATAATTTGAAACAAGAAGTGGGAGAGGTTTCAGCTTGTGTTTTCCACCACATGAGACGTGACTGGAAATCTTTGCCACTACAATGCAACAGGATTCCTAAAGTCTGATTTCTGAGCTACCTGAGCAACCACATAACGTCTGCAGAAGCGCCTGAGCACGGCTTGTTGTTGAAAAGCATATTGTACTTATTAGTAAAATGTGAAATGGCTTAAAAAACAGTTTGAGCTATGAATTGCCATCTGCTCAATGGGGAGAAACAGAAAGTAACTGAATATATTTTCTCACCTTTTTTTATAGTAACATAAACAACACTCCAGAACACTATAAACTTGTAGCTGTACCAAAGGCGTTGGTGCAGTTCATTGTGCTTCAGGTCAGGACTTTGTCCACACTGTTATACGCTGTTTCTTTTAACTCTCTGCAAATGTCCCAAGGTATTTTTTCCCCCTATTAGGTAAGATGGCCTTTTTGATTTCAGGGATTAAAAGTTTGATGCTGCTGCCCTGATACAGGCTGATGCAGCCTGAGGTCTGTGCGTGCCTTGAGACATCAAAATACAGGTAAAGCAGCGTACACAGCTTGTTCTGGTTCCCTGTGTGGGAGGGAAAGAGGGAAGGGTTTATGTTACCCAGCTTTAATGCAGAGCTTTGCGTCACTTGTGTCCATCACAAGAGAAATTTGTCTTTGTCCTCTCTCCTCCCCCAGCCCCCTTTTTGCAGGGAAAACCCGAGGAAGCACTTGGGACTGCTTCCTGTGGTGTTGAGCTTTGCCAGTGCCACAAGCACATTCCTCCAGCGCCTGCAAACACAGTGACCTTCCCCAGAGCTGCGGGGGCAAGGCCGTGAACTCGGCTCAGAGCACGGGAGGCCTCTGTCTGTCTCAGGAGAAAGGCCCTGCAGCAGGGCAGTGCCTGCCCAGGACTCCCTGCGAGCACCTAGGGAAACCATCCCTGCTGGCAGCTGCTGCTCCGCATAAATGCTACGACAGAAAGGACTAAATAACATCTTTTTATTTTCTGCTTAGCCAGGGTGATTTCTTTGCTCTCCTTCAGCTTTATCCACCTGGGAACATGGACTTTTTTTAACCTGTTTGTCCCGTTTCTTGCCTAACAGCAGCTCAGCTATCCTGCCCCAAACACTGCTCCTACCACCTGTGGATTGGAGGGGAGAGAGTTCCTCGAGTCAGGGAGCCATTCCAACCAAATGGAGGCAGACTGGAAGATCTTGGCTTGGAGTGAGTTTCCCAAGGAGCATGAGGACAAGAGAGCTGTGAATTGTTAAGTTCCATCCCAAAGGACGAGTGCATGTAAGACAGTAACTCTGCAATGCAGAAATTGTCTTCACCTGCCTGCCTGATGCTTTCTCCTCTCTGATGCTCTCTGAAAGCCTGACTTGTCGAAAGCATCACTTAAAAATAATATGAGGAGCAGCTTTTCTGCTCCCTTGGAACTTGGCAGGAGTATAAATATGCAGTAAGGGAAAAGAGGAATCAAAAACTTAACAATAGGAAAGGGAAATATAATGGTGTAACGTGGCCTGCACCCCTCATATTTTAATTTCCACCAAATGCCCCTAGAAAAGCTGGGCACAGCAAAACCTCGAGATTGATATGCAAAGCGTGTGAGCTGGTTGCAATAGCTGCACCACAGCGCACGCCTAGGTGTTCTACACCTCACACACACATCACCCCCTAGGATTAGGATTCAAATCACCTGTCCTCTGTCACTAATAAAAATGAAATATATTAGGGCAAGTTTGAATACGGTGGCTTGACAGAGCATGTCGTGTCTCACGCGCGAAAAAACGCGACAAGCGCACCATCAAAAGGCAGCTCCCATTTTTGTGGCACAAGATTTTTCTGTTTCAGAGACCAGGAGAGCCTGAACCCTTAAACTCCTGCAGCCCCTGAGAGTGCAGTGTGAGGTCAGATCAGCACTCACTGCTACAAGGAAGAAAATCATATGTTTTTATGAGACATCCAGGTTTGCTTTTTGTTTTCCTTTTTGAGTGTGCAGAACATCAGCAAAGCACGAGAAGCAGCGCTGTACTTTGAGTGGTCCTTCCCCTGCCACAGCAGAACACTACCCTGGGGTGGAAGTTGTCAATACTGTCATGTTACAGGTTTGCCAGGGTTTCCACTGTAAGTCTAAGCCATCCTAGCCTCAGATCCAGATCCTGCAATGGCTTTCTGGAAAACAGAGTCAGCCAGGTAGATAAGCATGTCTCTAGAGAGCTGACATGGTGGCAGCTTTTTCAGCCCACCCTGGGCTCCGTTTTTCAGGAAAGCAAGAATCCAGACAGATTTTAGGGTGGAAAGTAACAAGCAGTGCTCCAAATGAGATGCAAACAAAGGACAGGGACTTCCAGGCACAACAGGTTATTTTGTTCTGTGTGAATGGCTTCCATTATTGACACAAGGATGGACATTACCAGTTCAATCTCTATTGGAAATTGTGTTCCTTCCCTAAACTGAGGGTATAAAACAAATTCAAAAAGGTAAATCACAGCTCCAGGTGCTGGAGATAGAAATATTGTAAAGCCTGTTCAGTATGGATTCATGCAACAAACAGCAACTGCTTCAAAAACTGCCCCAACTTCCAGGAAGAATGCTTTAAGAGGCTGTAAAGAGCCAAATCCCAGGCACCCTTTGGGAAAGGCCCCACAGAGTTACAACAAATGTGTCTCAAATCTGCCACCTCAACAGCTAACCCTGATGCTGGTTTCTCTGGAGTGCCCTTTTCCTCCTGAATTGTCAGGCTGATGGTGGAGGAAGACAGAAGAGGAAGGACTGAATGTGCCACTGCTTGTGCCATGATCTGCAGATAGCGTGAGGACTTTGCTCCTCAGGACTGTCCATCTGGTGCCATTCCTGAGCAATAAAAGCTCACCCACAAAGTATTTTAAAGCAAACAGTCGGTGTAATGAATACCTTAATACTCCTAATACAATACCACAAATAGTAACTACTATAAAAATACCCACTCAGTGAAAAGAGCCCAGGTTCACAGCCCAGCTCCTTCAGAGAGCAGGAGACAGGACACACAGAGGCTGTGAGTTTATATCACAGCAGGGTGACTTCCTCTGCCACTCATTCTCCAATGATTCCCCGTGGCTAATCCAAGCACACCTGCACACCTTCCAGCAGAAGAGGTGTTCCAGCAACCCTTGGACCTAATGAAAAGGTGAGCTGGCCACCAGAAATGGGTGTGTGTGCATGGGGGCATGGGGTCAGGCACCACATGTTATAAAAACACCAAAAAAAAGGAGTCTATAATTTACCACTGTTTTTTTGTTGTTTGTTTTGTTTTATTTTGGTTTTGTGTGTGTGTAATTTCTGCACAGATTCTCTCTCTTCCTTCAAACTTAGAAAATCAGGGCCATTGAAACAGCCTCAAGAGCCAAATACTATCTCTGATTCATCAGCACACATCGTGCACAAGAGCAAGAGGTGATTTCGTAAGATACCTGGAACAAAAAGTCTTTATCATTTAAGATCAGAATTTGTTTACCAGGGACATTATTTAACCTAAGGAAGACAGGCAGAAATCTGAAAATCTGCCTTTAATTTACTCTGTTATGATCTGTATTATTGTTCTTGCCGTTCTCTTTTTAGGTGATTTTACAGTAGGCAGGCTTGAGCAACACAGGATGAGCTACTTTGTGGAGAGTTGAATCCTAAGGTCTGAATTCCTGATTTTAATTTTGTTGGTTCCCAACCAGATTCACCCATTTTCTTCCCTTTTGAAACTGTTTACTTGACAAATGTAAAATAAGCACTGAAACCAGATGTACATTAAGTATTGTACCCAAGGAATACTTACAGTACCTGAGAAAGAGCACTGTGTGAAGGGTTTTTTTGTTTGGTTTGGTTGTTAGCATAGTACATCAAATTATTTTATGCTATGTTGTATCGTTTTACCTTTATGATTTGGCATACAATAAAAGCAGTATCTGTTCATATCCTCGTATCCCTACACGTAAAAATAAGATGTCTTACATTTTTAAAAATTAAGTGTACCTTCCACTAATCTTATATGTCTTCTTTTTTTCTTTCATGAAAGCAAGTGCTGTTTGCTGGGTGTGACTATTTCAGTGAGCTAAATATCTATTGAAAACTCAAATCATTCACTGGCCTAATTTTCTCTAGTTGCTACATTCAGATTAATAAACCTGTTTCCTACTTAAAATGAAAAGAGAATTCAGAAACGTTTAGCATCAAGTGAAAAAAGCAGCGAGAAAATGACTAACAGATACCGGGACATGGCATATTTATTTTGTCCTGTCAATTATTTTTAAAGAATCCCTTGCTTATGGAGGAAGATTTTTTTAAAACCTGGACTATTAAATAAAGATGTCCACAAACACCAGTTTCTTCATTTTTCCTCATTTTGGAGAAAGTGAATAGTGGAATGGTTTGGGGTTTTTCACTTTATATTATTATACTTTTGCCAGTGCTGAAAAGAACTCACGTTTCAAGGGTCACAGAATAAACCTGCATAAAGCATTTATGACACTGCGGTAACGTATTTATGAAGGCAAATACTCACGGGCACTTACAACATTAGGAAAACACCAATATCTGATGTTCTCCTCAACACTTCAAAGCTGCAGCCGAGTGCAAAGTTCCAGAGGTACCAGCTACTCCAGGGTCAGCGGTGGCTCCGAGTAAGCACGTTCGGAGGCCTGGACCTGGAGGTAATTTCAATGTGTTCTCATCCAGTCATGAGCACACAATCACCTATTGAAAGTGTCTGGCTTGGAGTGCAGACAGATGGAGAGCACAGGGGTTAGTACAGCCAGGCCTTGGACTGACCTTTGCAGAGAGAATTAAATCAGTCTGACCTTGTTGTGAAGCCTAAATTATATCCATAGACCCCCAAATAATGCATCTTTAATGCATCACTGCCCTCTTTTTATCAGCCTCTTTACCTCGAGGGTATCTTGTTTGCTAACTACTGATGTTAAATTGCAGCTATTTATGCTTACATTTGTGACCTCGGTGGACATCTTGTCACATTTTTCATGAGCACTTGAAAAAGTAGAGAAATATTTATATAGAGAGAATTATATAAAACTGAGGTCTCATTTCACTTCAACATAAAATAAACATTAATAGGAAAAGAAACCTGGTTCAATTGTGGGGCGCTGTAGTCATTGTATAAGTCTAACACAATAGTCATTGTATGATTCTGAGCTTCAATATCATCCATAACCTATCATCTGGACAGCCTGGAAAACAGAACTGTGCCACGTAATAGGATTTCCAGTATCTTACAAACACCTTTTCTTCTCAGATATTTTTAATATTTCAGGATTTTTTAAAAATCCAAAATAGTGCTAAGAACAGAATAACCCCTGTGATACCTGTCAGTTTTGGTAATACAGACCTCTGGACAGAAACAATACCGAGTCCACAGGCTGGAATCTCGACTGGAAACCAGCTCGGTTCAGACCAGGAAGCATTTAATTGGTGCTTCTGTTGACTGTAACAGCAGAGGAGCCCAGTGGAAGTTCAGGAGAATTGCATTCTTTCCCACTGCCTAAAAGGCTCCGTTTTGTGGTTTTCTGTTGTACCTTAACCTGAACAAAAGGTGCTTCAAAAAAAATAATCTTAGTTCAAGATGTTGTTTTCCAAGTACCATTATTCTAAAGTGCATCGAGTTCCCTTTTCAGCTTCTATTAACCACAATAAAACTGATTTAAACTGCAAGATCGAGGTTTTGTTCCTCTGCTGTTAGTTTGGGATCTTGGGTCTGCCACCAGCTGTCTTTGCACTTTGGGCAAGTCACCGGGGCCTGTCACAGGGAATCCTCTGGGAATCTCCATGCGGAAAGCTGAGATTCCGCAGGCTGGTGAGGTCCACCATGCACAGGATTGGCACCACACCACTTGTGTGTAGGAACACTCTTCCCAGCAGCAGTGAGCTACCAGGGTGGCTCACCCAACTTACACAGTCACTCCAGGGCTGGCCCTGCCACCTTGCTGACCTCATCATCCCACTCTCTAAGCCGACACAAAGATATTTGCTCCCTTTTGCCAAGAGGGTTTTTGCTGGTTTAGCGAGGGGAGAGGAGCAGCAGCAGCACAGAGCACGCAGCTGCAGGGTGGAGAAGAGAACCCAGTGCAGCACTGATTTCAATCAGCTGCACAACCACACCATTAGATTAAACTGCTGATGAAGGTTAAGTTTGGTCTAATCCTTGGCACCAAAGCAGCTGAAATGCTGGAAGATGCTGCTTGCTCCCAGCTTTATTCCTTACACTGAGAAAAGCCCAAACCATCAGAAGTCTATTTGCATCACTAAAGAGCCGCCCTCCAGGATGGGCTACAACTCTCCTCAGATACACTGGTGTGCAGTGTTTGCATGCTGAAATAAAAACTAGTATTTCACCTATTCCCTATGACATTAGACTGTTTGTTTTCGAAATAGATAAAACAGGGCACACTCCATCCCAAACTGCCCTCTATTACCTCCTCAAGAAGCTCATTCCTTATCCCAAAAGCAAACTTTGGGATCAAGTCAGTCACTCAGCGTCCTGCAGATCTCCACACTGCCAGTGCAGGCAGTAACCACCCCTGAGTGCTCTGCCTGTGCTGAGTGAAACCTGTCCACAGAAAGTAACAACTGTTAGTCAGAAGCACCAGCCCTGGGCACAGAAGAGCCACAGCTGCACACAATGCAAACTATGTGGTGTTATTTTAATTGGGCTTCTTTGGCTCACAAGTCTCAGGTGCTCCTGAGAACCACGTAGGGATAATCTACTGGAAAAGCAGAGGTCAATGCAGCCCACAGAGCTGGGCTGTTGGCATTTTCTGCCCAGAAACATGTTAGAAGTCCCTGAAAATGGAAGTTTCACATTGCCAAAAGCACACAGCAGAGCACAAGCACCAGGCTCAACCGTCCTGCTGCAGATTCTGCCTGATATTTTAAGGCTCTTCCAGAAAAATAAAGGTTCCTGTATTTCAAGGGACAGGAGCAGCAGCTGACTACAACAACAACTAGTCAGGGTCTGTCAAGTCCCCCGAAACCAGGGTCACTGCTGCAGCCCAAGAGCTCCCTTCTGTCAGCTGCAGTCTTTCCCCACCTTCTAAACTCTGACAGTTCCAAGGTCACTGAGCCTGATCCCAAGCTCTCACAGCTGAGGCAGCAAAATTCAGTCTTGCCAGCCCTGCTGAGAAGTCTTGCTCCAGCTCTGACCCCAGTACTCTTAGTTCTTCTTCCTCTTATATGTGGTTCCCTTGTGGCTGCCTACAAGGTGTGTGGAGCAAGGAACAGAGCCCCCCAGGAGTTATATATGCCTGTCTGTGTTTGTCCAGTCATGGAAGAGACAATCACAGGATGGAATGGACATAGAGGAGAAACAGACAACAAAAAAGGCCTGTGTCTTCAAAATCAATTAAACCTCCAAGGCTGCAAACTCCAAAATATCAAGTGTGATCTAAACAGTCATATAGAATATAATGAGTACAAAGTACTAGCTACTTGCTTTGTCTACACAAAGCTAAAAAAGGCAGTGATAATCACTCTATTTGATTCCATGATCTGATTCCTGTGTTACCTTATTTCTCAGAGACTACAGCTCTGCGTACCACAACATGCCTGTCAAGATGTGGATTTACAGGTTACACTGTAGTAGAACCTGCTGGTTTTCAGCTCCAATCGACATCTGCTTGTTCGTACATGCCTGACAGAGTTGCAGTCCAGATTAGGAAACATTTGTTTATGCCCCAAAATCCCCAACATATTTTTCCAGCTATGTTCCCAGTGCTGAGCTCCATGCCACTCCAGCTCTCTGGTAGTCAGCTCTCACACTGCTTCCTGGTATAAAATTGATTAGAAGCAGCGTGAAATGTTATCAAGCTGACCCTCGGGAGGCTCGGCCCAAAAATAACAGATGGGAAAAGTGGCCTTTTGATTAAACTTTCAATTGCCAAAAACTGTACATTTCCCCTCACCGTGCATGTGCACACACGTTGTAACTCAAGAGAAGTCCATGCAAGCTGCAAAGAGCTTAGAACAGGCCTATTCTTATCAACACTGGTGTTGCTGAAGTCAGCAGGACACTGGCCATCAGCTTCAGAAGTGGCAGGAAAAGGGTCCTTTGTTCCACTTTTTATTTCACATCTCTCTCTTCCTGGTGTCGCTCAGCTGATCCCGGGGAGAGGATGCGAAAGTAACCAGAGCAGGCCCGGGCTGGCTGCCCGTGACACAAGAGCTGCTGGAGGGGGTGGTGGCAGCTGCTTGGGAAAGCCATGCAGATTTTCAGGCACTCTCTAAAGCCCAGGCTAAGGTGCTTTCAGGGTGGTTCTGGGTAAACGCAGTTTGTACCTTTCCAAGGTCAAAAAATTACCAAAAATCTCTTCTGGTAAAATCCTGAGAGACCCAGGTCCCACTGCAAGGAGACAAAGGAGTTACAAAGGATTTTGGTGGGAAGAAAAACGACAAAGAAAGCAGCACATCTTCATGCACGCCTGTACTGATATGAACCTCTGATAATACAAATCTGATTTACCTATTCATATATTTGTATGCCTGACTGTTCCCATTTCAAAGAGTCTTATTGCCTAAATTGCTGCAGAATAGCCAGATGAAAAAGAATGAGGGAAGGATGGAATAGCAGACCTTGGAACTTGAATTTCCAGGCCTTGGTAGCTTTGCCACGGTCTCGTTTGCATAGGTTTTTCACTCTGTTCTAGAAGTGCCAGCTTACTTTGAGCCACTCATACATAGAGCATCTATGGTAGAGATTAGTAACAGAACAGCTTGACTAGGGATTAAAACAAATGTTTGTGTCTTCAGGTCCAACATTTAGAGCCCACCCTTCATCCATGTAAAATTGGCCTATCTAGCGACAGGCCATGAGCTGTCACAAAGCTGCCGTTTTGAGAACAACACATATCAAAATTGATCACTGCTTTCCCGGACAGTTCGGTGCTGTCCAGACCAGGACCTGCCTCTGCGGGGCACAGCAGGACCCGGTGTTGCTGTTTTGCATGTCAACAGAGTCACAATCAGTTTAAAACTGGTTTTGAGACCCACAGATGAATGACAAAAGCCAGGCATTGTAACAAGTAATGATTACTATTATTCTGAAAACAGGGCTTGAGAGGAGCTGGCAAGAGCTAACAGGATGAGGAACATACACATTCATCCACACTTCTCTTTCTCTCTTTTCAGAGGATTCAAGGACCTTTATGTCCCAACTCCAGCTGTAGTTCCTCAAAATTTGAGGAGGGCAGCTCCACTGCATCACCATTACTTCTTTCTACACTCATTTTCTCTCTTTCACCACCATGTTCAATCACAGAGGTTGTAATGTGTACCAAAAATAAAAAAAAGTTTCCAAAACACTTATTTAATTTAGTAATTCTCAAGGAGTACCAAGTCCATTTTGGTGAGGATATTTGGGAAGTAATGGAAAGAAAGAAGAAAAATCACATTGTGCTCGGTAGGGCATGTCTGTCTTGAGCAAGGAGTCAGGATTCAGTCAGGGCAGCAGGGTGTACCTGTGTGGAGCCTGCACACCCACAGCAATTTAAGGTAATATTTTGGTCACCAGGCAGAGACCCCAGGTACACACTTGTTTAAGATCAGATTTGTGAGTGGCAGAAATTGGTATCGCATTTGAGGCCTGTTGTTTAACGTTCTATGTATGCAAGATAGAGAATGAAAGAATAAGAATTATCTTTAAATCCCTGCTAAATCAGGCCCTGCTTTCTCAAGGCAACCTCGAGCTTTAGTAGTTCAGACAGATTCTCTAGCTGACAATTAATATTAATGGGTAGATTTCACAATGTGGCATTATCACACTGTGCGATGGGTGGGCATACCATCTGGGTTTTGGCAGGTATTAAATGTAATCAAAGGGATTACTTGGCTCAGGAAGAAATAGAAAACCTTGGGTTTGTTTAGGCTTTCTCTTCTTTTGTTTGGATGCAGCTCTAGGTGCACTTAGCTGTTTTTGCCTTGTCCTTTTGTTTCTTGTGATGAACGCTTCCGAGTTTACACGGGGCACGAGAGCCAGATAACCAGCACACTGTCTTAGTGGGAGCGAGGACCGATTTGCTTGAGAGCTCCCTGTTTCTCATGCATTCTTGTTTTGGGATCGATTGGCAGCTCGTTTAGGGGTCCGTTGCTGCCTTTTAGAAGGTTAAGCTGCGAATTTAAACAGTGGAGGAATTAAAGGCAAAATTTATTTAGATAATCAACCAATCGGACCCTTTTCAAGATAAAAGCTGAAGAACATACATCAGGTGTATGAACAGATGCACGCAGAGGACTTTGTCCTCATCTTCCCACAAAGCAAATACTAAGTGCCAACTTTCCGGGGGGATGGGGGAAGGAAATTCCCCTCCTTCCCTCTTCCTCCTCCCAACCCAGTCACAAACAAGCCCCCGAGCATCAGCCACACTAAAGGGAGGAGATTAAGTTTTAAACTTTGGGAAAGCTATCGATTTGGCAGCCTTTCTCCTCTCCTGTCTGTGCCCCAGCTGATTGTAACTAAGTAATCCTCATCAATCTGTGGTAATGCAGGACCGTGTTTATTGCTGTAGTAGTTAAGTTGTTGTTAATTTTACACTAAACGGTTGTTATGATGATGAATGAGTAGCTCGGGCTGCCACCCAGGGGACTTCAGCCCGTGTAACCGACAAAAGGAAGATCAGGGAAAAGCCAGAACGCCCACCCGAGAAGTTTCTCCGGGACCTTAAAAAAAAAAAAAAAAAAAAAAAAAAAAGGCAGAAGCTGATCTTCAGGTTTGTATTTGAATTTGGACGCTGTGGGGTAAAAGGTGCTGCTTAAGTGTAATTGTAATTCTTTTACATACTGGCTGGGATCAAAGAGGGGAACGAAAGCACAAGTGATTTCCCTCCCCGGCCCGGCAAAGCAACTGATGGGATCCTGCCCAAAAGCATCGCGCTCATTAGCTCTTGGGAAAAAAAAAANCCCCGGAGCGCCGGGAGCTGCTGCCCAAAAACAATACATCCAGCTGGGCTTTTCTCGCCCGGGGATGCCGCTGGGGGTTTCCGAGCTCAGCGGTGCAGGGAAGAAGCGCCCGAAGGTATAACCACCCGACCTAAGGTGGGCATGGAACTGTCGGAGCAAGTCCAGAGGAGGGCAACAAAGACGATTAAAGGACTGGAGTATCTCTCTTACAAGGAAAAGCTGATGGAGTTGGGCCTGTTCGGCCTCAAGAAGAGACAATTTGAGGGGACATTGTCAATATGTATACATATCTAAAAGGAGGGTGCTGAGAAGATGGAGCCAGACTCTTCTTGGTGGTGCCAACCAACAGAACAAAAAGCCACAACAGCCACAAATTGATGCGCAGGAAGTTCCACCTAAACATGAGGAAAAACTNTCACTCCCTCCCGGGGTTTTCCTGCGGCGGGAAGGTTCGATAATGTAAACTGCAGGCGTGAATCAGCGGGCAGCCTCCTTCACCGGCAGCCCCTTCCCGGGCGGAGTGCCGTGTATCCCTCTCCAGCCCCGTNAGTATCTCTCTTACAAGGAAAAGCTGATGGAGTTGGGCCTGTTCGGCCTCAAGAAGAGACAATTTGAGGGGACATTGTCAATATGTATACATATCTAAAAGGAGGGTGCTGAGAAGATGGAGCCAGACTCTTCTTGGTGGTGCCAACCAACAGAACAAAAAGCCACAACAGCCACAAATTGATGCGCAGGAAGTTCCACCTAAACATGAGGAAAAACTTTACTGTGTGTATGACCGAGCACTGAAACAGATTGCCCAAAGAGGGTGTGGAGTCTCCCTCAGTGGAGATGTTCCACAGCTGTCTGGACACATGCTCTGGGATGACCCTCCTTGAGAAGGGAGGTTGGACCAGATGCGTCACTGTGGTCCCTCCCAACCTGACCAGTTCTGGGATTCTGTGCCTCCCTCCATCATTTACCAAGGGCCTGCAGGAGGAGAGGCCCCAACAGGCCACAGGAGAGTTAAAAATGAACGCAGCCACATCTCTGGGTCAGAGCTCCATGTGTCAGTGGGACAGCAGGGGAACTTCACTCAAGAATGAAGAACCAGGTCTTGTTCTCTCAGATAAGAAAATCGTCATAATCCAGGCTTTTACTTCCAAACAACAGCCAAACATGTGAATGATTAAGCTTTTGATGTAATCAAAAGGCAGTAATCAGTATTGTCTTCCATCCCCACACTCTAGAGATGGAAAAATGTACTAACCAGGCTTCCCAAGCTCAACAAGAGGAGACCTGAAGCGCTAGAGCTCAAGAGAGACCTCAGCTATTTTAGATTATTCTAAAAAGTTCTCACAAAGCCGGTAAAGGATAAAATACCATCTGTATATCTACTGCAAAAAATACTGTGTCCACTTCGCTTTTCCCTGCCATGACAGCACCTCCGTAGCTCAGAGTCAGCATGTGCAGGAGTCCCCCAGTTCTGAGGGGTGTCCCATAGCAGTCTGGGACTGCTGGAATTACAGTAAATAACTCTATTGCCAGGTGACATCCAGTGTTCAGACACCAGGAAAGCAGCTCAAGTCAGAGGGGGCCAGAATACAGGATTTCAACTTGCTCTGGCTTTGTCCCAACTCCAGACAATCCTAGGCTTGCTCAGTAAAGCTCCTTTGGCTTTTATGAGAGATCAGAGCTGGGCAGAGAATGGTTCAGGTTACATTTCAACAGGGACACCTGCCCTAGAGCCTGACTTACCTGGATGAAGGCCAGATGGAGGTGAGTCACCAAACAAGTCCTCAAGAGCCATTCTCAAGATGTTCAAGTCTTTGTTTCCCTATCATACAAAGTAACTCATGAAGCACTGCTGGCATGTCAAGTCAAACAATAGCACCATTAATCAAGAGCCTTTGGCAGTGCCATCCTACTTTTCCATGGTCATTAGCATCTCCAGACTCTCAGCCTAGTAAAACAACAATCCCTCTCCAGCCTCTTTGCAACTCAAACAGCACTAAATACGTGAGTGCTCCGAGGGCTGGGAGACTCCTTAAGCCATATCTGGTTATCATATACTTTCCATACCTATAGTTAACACTAATTTGGGCATATAACTCAAAGCATCACCATGGTAACCCTTTCCAGATGCTGAGATGTAACCATGACAGACAGGATTCTCTCAAGAAAGCCAACACAAAAAAGTTCTCGATGGCTCTGGAAGCTCAACAGCCCATCACTAATCCCTTGCACATCCAACTGGTATCCATGCTGAGTAGGTGAGATCCATCCATAAGGGATTAAGAGATGCCTCTTACATCATCACATGTACCAGATGAGTAAAACACTCCGTCTCAACTTGAATGCCACAGTCCAGCCAGCATCAACAAAACCTCACCATAAATTCGAATTGCAAACAGCAGATTATCTTGTATCCTCTTAGAATTTACATAAAACAACGTTATTAACTGCTGGTAAAACAAAGAGCAATTGCACATGGTGGTAAGTGATGCTGAAGGTTTGATTTATCAGAGCTAAGAATTAAAACTGTGTTAAGTACTATTCTCCAGGAGAACAACAAGAAATACCATGCCTGTGTTGTTTCAGACACTAAGTTCTTCCTGAACCTCCCTGTTGTGCTCAGAGTACCTCACAAATGGCAGCAGCTCCCCCTTGGGCCCTGCCATTAGAGGTCTGGGCCACCTGCCTGGCTCCACCTGCCAGCTTTATCTCAGAGCAGAAGAGCACATGTGACGGGCAACCTTCGAACTCTTGTTCCCCAGTCAGAAATACGGCCTCATCTCATCAGGTACTGAGCAAAAAGACAACTTCTGCCACAAACCGCTTGTGATCCAATGTGTTCCCAAGGCAGTGGCCAATATTTACTTCCTGTTATGATTAGCAGCAATTGGACTATTGAAAACAGACAAGTGTATCAGCACTCCTTAAAATTAATGGGCAATAAACAAAATAAATGAATGCCAGTTCTTCCTTATTGACATGGCTATACCTGTTCTGTGCATGCTGTTCCTACCTTCCATTCCAAGGGGAATGCAGCTCCTGTGCCACCCCAGGTCTTGTGGTACCCTAAACCGTAAGGGGACACACAGAGCAATAATCTCTGAATATGTTCAGTTACCCAACACTGGTGTTACTGCAAGCAGCATGGGCTGGAACACACAATATTCAAGTCTTTCCACAGGTCTGCCACTGCCTTTCAGCATTTCTTTCAGCAATTCACTCAGCCAACTGCATTTATTTCCTCCTCCCCAAGTGATATGTTCCATGTGTGAAGCCAAGGGACCCAATCCATGCCTACCCTTGTGTAGGACAGGGTTCCCTGCAGGATTATCCTCTGTGCGTGTGGATCCATGTTCCCACACGAGACTGAGTCTTTTGCCAAGGTCTCATGTCAGTGACTGGTGGGAAGAAGAGGCTGCTGGGTGGTCCTACCCCTAAATTACTGCTTCCCTAGGGACCATGGCAACTGTGGCACAGACAAGAGAATCCCTAAGGACAGTACTGAATTGGGTCACAGCCAGGCACTTGTGGGAGAAAAAGGGAGATGTCCTTGTGTTGGCATGGGGATGAGGTGCCGTCCCTCTTCTGTAGGGGCCAGAATCATCTCTAGTCTCAACAACCTACATTCTAAATTAAGGGCTAGTATCCAGGAGAAGAAAGCAAAATAAAAGGAAGCAGCAGCAATACGAAAAGACCAGGCATTTATTCCTGGCTCACTTGCTCTTAATGGAGATAACAATACCTCACTCCTTGACAGCAAAGCAGGGAGACTTAATGCATGGAAGTTTGCCAAGTAAATTGAGATCTTTGTACAATAGGCACTTTCGACATGCACAACTCCTGGCTTATTAAAGCAAAACAAAAGCCGCTCACCTTGAGGAGTGTTTAGAAATTAGGAGCCACATTTCCCTGTGGCACAACACTCCACAGGATTATTTAAGCTTGCACACACCCGACCAGCAATGCTTGACTAGTTAAATACCTAACACCAAGGTGGAAAACAGCAAAGAAGGCGCAGGACTGCTCCGTCTCTTCCACACAATTTCCCAGACATTCTCCAGGGCCCCACTCTGCTCCCTTTGAGCAATGTCCGAGCTTCAAACAAGGCACTGCATCGTGACCTTAGCATATCCTTACATCCAGTATAAATGTATGTGTGAGGGAAGAAGGGCTGCACGTAAGTGGCCTATTTAGAAAGGTCCTAGAATACTTTTTGTGCAATTTTCCCCTCAGTTCCCCATCCATCCATCCATCCATCCCTCCCTGCTGAAGTGGCAGGTAACCTGAGCAAGAGCAGCGTGTGAATTGATTTGGAGGCGATCAGCGCATCGGTGTTCAGCTCTGGCCAGCTGCCGCGTCATTGATTGCCTCGGGATCGATTTGCACACCATTCCCACTCACCTGCCAAGTCAGATGCAGAAGGAACAATGAAGTGAAAAGAAAATTATGTATTTGTAGTAGACACTCTCACCTCTCTCCACATTCTCCGTCGGGAGAAGTTAAGGGACCTGGACTGATTTCAGCACTACTTTTAGCAAGTGTTAGGAGAGAAGTCAGTACAAAAAAAGGGACAACAGGGATGACCCTCTTCCTCCGTTCCCTTTGACAAGAACCACCTACAGCATACAAGAAACTAATATTTCTGCCTATAACAGAGGTAGAGATACAGCAAGACAGAGTTTTGTCTGTACTGTGGTCTTTTACTGTACTGTGGTCTTGTGCACCAGCGACAGATGATACAGTTTTCTATTTGCTTACACCTGATCTAAAAAGGGGAGTAGAGCACTCCAACACACAAGTATTTCAGATATCTACACTAGTGGCAAGGATATTTCTCTCATGTCACATGTAAAATTCTCTAATGCTGGATAACTCCAACTTAAACATATCCCATTTCTATTGTCCTTTTTTTTTTCCTTTCTTCTTCAAACACAAAAGAGCATTTAACTGATTCACCACCTTCCTTCCCCAATCCCTACACAGATTCCGACAACATTTTTCCAAAAATCACTCCAGAAAACTCCCATTATGGGTACTAGTCAGCAACTCTCAGAAGACCTGGTTTCATATATCCCTTGTGAAAATGGGTGTTAGGCTCCTAAATCACCTGGAATGCACCACATGTGACACTGAGCTGGATAAGGAGACCCAATGCCAGGGGACAGAAACAATGACAGCAAATAGATGCATAAATGAGGGAAAGCACTATGCTGGGCTATTACACAAGATGCTTCAAAAGCAAGCTCAGACTCAGAAAATTCCTAATCTGCAAACTGCTGAAAGTAGGAAATTATAACCCAGCCAGTGTCACACTCTACTTGTCACATTTTATCTTTTCTCCCTTATGCATCTACTACTGGTCACTGTCAGAGACAAAACCATTGTGTTAGAAGGGAGTTTGGTTTGACATTGGAGAGACATTCCTACAGTCTTGTCCATTGGGAAATTTAATTTTCACAACATGTGTCAAATAGGTGTTATTTTTCCTTCCTAAAGAGTTTGCAGAAACAGGCAGAGTAATTAAAGGTTGCACTTGCAGATACCATCACTATTATAGTTATTACACAATACAGCCATATTATTACAGTCACCACAGCATTGTGTTCCTCTGGTTTTGGCTTTATCAGCTGGAGATACTTGCTTTCTAATTTCAGGTACATTGCAGGCTTCCAGTGAATTTGGGTCTAAATGGCCATCTATTTAAGAGTGCTGGGTAACCTTTGCTTTGTTATCCTATTTTCAGAAGAACTCAGCTTACCTTTAAGCACTGCCAAAAAAAAAACCAAAAAACAACAGCCTGGCACCATAAATTGACCAGCAATTTACAGAGTCTTTTGGGTGACAGAACCTGCAGAATGAAGAGAAACTTGAAACACTGCAGAGCAATTCAGGGTTCTGTAAAGGCCCTGCCCTCAGGAACCCAACCTATTTATGAATATTTTTCTCTCCCATTTACAGAAATTTAGGTAATATAGAGAATTTAAATTGTAAGCTGAGGTATCAATACCTACATGCAGGTGTCCCCATTTAATCAAGTGACTCCCATCCTTTTGTGCTCTTCTAAACAAATTGGTTTCAGAGAATAAAACGTTCATCATCTATTTCCAAGCAACACTCTGTCCACCTTCTCCCTTCAGGCACTTCTTGATCCCTTCCTCCCCATGCAGATTATGAAGGTAATGTTCCTTTTACCTGGGCCTTTTGCCCCAGACATTTTACTCTTGTGCTTTGAATTCCTCTAACATCCTCCTCTGTGTCATCACATCATCTTCAGATGCCCTGTTCTATGCTTTCAGCTTCTCCTCTCTGCTTATTCATCCTCATTTCCTAGTGTTCAGCTCCAGCAACCCCAGTCCTACTACTAAACCATCATCAGCCTCACACACAGGAAACTCCACAAGCCCAAGGGTCCCCTCTCACCTTTGCCCCCTCCATAAAGTGATCCTGAAAGCCCTGTTCTTCCTCTACAACATAATACAGGACTCGTTGCTTTTGTGACACCTGCGAGAAACTGATAACAAAGCTGATAATGAAAATGTTATAGACTATTCAGGTACAGTCAGTCCATATTACAAAGTTTATTAACTGCAGGTGAAACAAACAGCAACTGGACACAGTGGTAGGTGATTCTGAAGGTTTAATTTTTTAGAGCTGAGAGACAAAACTGTGCTAAGTATGTGTGGTCTGAAAAATCAAGCTTTTCAAGAAAAATACACCTGGATACCAAAGACATCTGAGATGACCCCACAAAGGTACAAGTGATTTTGAAGGTCTGTTACAGAAAATATTTTTAAAAGAGGAAGAAATAAAAAGAAACATTCACTTCAGGTACAAACTTTACTCCATTGCCTATGTGTCATTTATGCCTACTGGATTGAGTTGCAGACACATGTAGTAGGAATGAATAAATCCTGAAAGTCAGCTTATCAAAAATAGATTGCCAAGTCATGATTTCAGCTTTCCTCAGTTCCAGTGGATTGCCAAGTATCCCCTGGGTTTTTACTGAAATTTAGAGAAGAACCTTGCGAGGAATAACAGACCTGAAGACAAAGAAGACTTTAGAGGAGGCTGGAAGACAAGGAGCATTTTGAAGATGGATTCTGATAGAAAATCCCTGAAGACAGCTGGCTCAAAAGGTGAAGTGTGGTCAGCATTTTTCTCCACAACAGGATGCTGCTGTGTGCACCAACTGGCACACCACTTCCTTTATCCTGACAGCTGCTGGGTGCTGATATGGATACATGTTTAACATCTTCCTCAGTCCAGCATAGTAATACTAGGCCTTACTCCACCTTTTGCTAGAGGTTCAGCAGAGGTGCATACCTAGAAATGTTAAAACTCCTCTCTGAATCCAGGTTCAGAAGAACAAGCCCAGTCCTGCTGTGAACACAGAGATGTTTAGAATGTGCAGTCACGCCACACTTGCCATTGTGGGGCTTCTCCACTGACACGCTGTGGAGAGGAGCAGCACATTGAGCACTGATGCAAGGGTCAAATTGGTAAGTAGCTGCATAAACAGCCTCCATGGCTCATACTAGACCTGGCATTTTGGTGTATTTTGGGTGCTCCACAGAACAGTTATTTATAGAGTCAAGGTTCCAAGAAATGCTCTGTACCATAAGCTTTTGTTTCCTGCCTGAGAAAAGAGGTAGTCCTTCCAAAATGAAAAAGTCACTCTAACATTCTGAGCTTGAATCCTGGAACAGAAAATAATTCATTTACAAAGAATCAATCCCATCCAAAACAGTTGATTTGAACTCTGTTCATAATACAGCTCAGTGTAAAATACATAAATTCTATCAAACAGGAAAAAGCAAACATGGCTGGGTGAGTCATGATGGGCTGTGAAACTGAGGGAGCTTGCGCTGTCCCTGGGGATAAATAAATTGTCATCAATCTCCCCCTCCATTCTGGTTATCTTCAGAGGGAAGCAGATTGTGATGAGCTAGTAAACTCTAAAACCAGGAGCTTCTTGCACACTCCTTGTCTTGAGAAGGGAAAAGACTTTGAGAAATCTTGTGTCCTCACTCATAGTAAAGACACATAGTCTGGTGGCCACCTCTGTGCATCTCGTATCAAACTGACTGGGAACACGCCAGGACATCAGAAAGAAATTCCCAAGTCCTTCTACTGCTTCTGTACTGGCTTGTTTCTCAATGCTCTTTGTAGAACTCCTCTGCAGATAATCCAGTGGAAAAACAGCTTGGAGCAGATAATTGCAGGGGCTGGGAGGGAAGGGATGGCTTTGCAGGGAGAGGAAGTGAGCTCTCCCTTTTTTCTTCACAATGCAACTGCCCCACACAGCAATCTCTCTCTCCCTACTGATGTGGCTATGACTGATCTGTGCAGATCCATTCCTCTGCGTTCAGCCCTGTCCACACACAACAGGCAGTGCCTTAACTGTAGCACAAAAGACCCTGTGAAGACAACTGAGCCATTGACAGATTCTTCACAGTCCAACTGAGGACAATGCTGCTGTGAACTCTTCTCCTCATCCACTCCTCTGCCCACAGAGGAGCTCAGATGTTCCCTTCCTAACACATGACAGACAAAATCAGCTGGATGAGTGCAAACCACCTGTTTGAACTGGTTGAACTAGGCTGGTACTTCTGCTTGATACAGAAGAGAGACTGTTGGTGCTGATGTTGATCAGCAGCTGGGGCATTATTGTCCTTGGCCTGCAGAGAGGAGCCCAAAGAGGGCATCTCACCATGGCCCTTCATTACTGACAGACATTAATCCTTTTCAACTATTCCTGTGAAGGAATAAAGATGGGCAATGTGGAAAAGGGCACCAACATTATACCTCTATATGTAGTTGTTTTTCACCAACATTATATCTCTAAATGTAGTGTGATTTTCAATCCAAATAATTTAAATTTCTAAGCTCTCTCTACATTTATGCACATCCGCCAGCCTTTGAGATGATCTAACTAACAAATCACAAAATCTTACTTTAACAGTCTACTTTATGCTGTAGGTAATTAGTATTCACTATTCTTTTTGAATTACAACTTCAAATACAATTTCTTTGTATCTTCTTCACTTTAAGGTAAACTTCTTTGGGGTACAGAAGTTTACCTTCTTACTGGGTAGTCCAGTTCAATAGAGGTTCACTGCAAATACTGAGTATTTCATGCACAGGGAAGAGGCCATAGATTATTTGTGCACTCTTCTACCTCTTAAAGTCCTCATAACATTAATTATGAATTATTCACTTTGTGCAATCTGTGTCACTGAAGTTACATGCTGTTGCTTCTTAAATTGATTGGTGTAACCCTGACAAGGATCTAATTGAAATCAGTCTGTTGCTTAATGTTATCTGGATATTTTGTGTGCTGTGCCAAACCATGACTTGTGAGCTCACCTTGCATGAGACATACCAATCCTATTAAATAAACCTAGCCTTGCATCTTAAACCTACAATCCAAACCCATATTCTTCATCTGCAAATCCAAGCAACAAAAGTCAGAGGTACATACTACTCATTATTCTGTTTTCTGAAAATTACTTGAGAAGAATCAAGGTTTTCAAAGCTGGACACCAGAAATGCGTATTCAGATTTATCATAATGCAACTGACATAGACAGTTATTTCTTAGATGGAAGCAAAGGTTTATGCCAAAGACTTTGGAAGTTTATGTAGAAGTCCTGCATGGAAGCAGCTCTGGAAGCAAATGAAAAGCATTCAACTCCTCACAGATCTCCCTTTTTTCCATTCACCTTTCACTGTCTTCTAAACCACAGTCAGGGAATGGGTTGAGATCTTAGAATAGACAGGGTTGTAAATCCCAAAAAATTCTGGGTAGTTATTGACTGAAAGGGAGCAACTTTTCAGATTACAGAATCAGACACAGGTTTGTCTTTGCTGAACACAGTAGCTTGATCTCAAAGAGACTGGAGGGTCAGTAGACTCAAATATATGGCGCCAGGAGAAGGATGAAGAAAAAGAAGACAAACCTAATCTCTAATCCAATCTAGGAATGGCACTGGCAGAGGTAAAAGTCACATGTGACTAAACCTCAAGGTCTTCTATCAATACGATGAAAAAAGCAGTGATGACCACCACCAAAAAGTGCAGGAGAATCAAAAGGCTGAGACATCATAAATCTAAGTCCACACACCACTGATTTGTTAAATTCAAAGCCAGGAGCTCCATTCTTCCTACTTGGTATATTTTGTGAGCCTGAACAGTATATTCCAATTCTATGGCATCAGAACTTTTTTTCCTTGTTTGTCTGTGAAAGAATCTTCAGTTCATGCTCAGAGTTTTAACCAAGGCAGTTCTAACTACCCAAGTTAGAATTTCAAATAAGAGCTAAGAAATGAAAAGTCTGTCACCTACCTTGGGATGTTGGTACTAAAGCATAACAATAGCACATAGGAGGTCAGCATCAGCTGTTCTGCTGACAACATTGTAACAGATAAAACGGGACAGTGGTGAATAGCAAAGAGTACATTTGGAGCTGCAGCAAGGCAAGAAGCAGAAGAAAGTAAGGAAAATATGCCCTTTTAGCACCACTGTGAATTTTCCTGCGGAGTGGGGCTGTAACAAGGCTCAAAACAGAGAGGAAATGGGTCCACCACTAAAACAGCAAGTGCACTGAGATGTCTTTGCAAACTCCTTCCACCAACATCAGCAGCAGTGCCCTTGCAGACTGAAGGATTGTTTGACCTGCACACATTAACCTACAGATCAAAACAAAAAACCACAACTAGGTCTTCTCTACCAGATTCCTGTTAACTCACTTATTTAGGCAGACCCCTGCATTACTAAACCCTTGATAATCTCAGAAGCCAAGTAAAACAAACACCATTTCAGGAATACAAACCAAAAATACCTACATTTTCAAGTCTGAGTTTGAGGCCTGTTTGGTGAAAATTGTAACATGGTTTTGCTGTTAATGACACTTGTGACTGGAATGAAGTATGTGCATCACACAAATTCCATCGAGCTCTGCCACTGAGAGGTCTGTACATGCTCAGACTGAGGGAGGAATGTTTCACATCTGCATAGCTGAGCAGAAAAACTCAAGGAACTCTAGAACTGTTTGAAGCAACTAAGGAAATAGGCTGATACTGACTTCTGCAGGCTGTTTTTTTTTTTTAATTTGAGCTACTTGGCAAACACAACAAGAAAAATAGAAAGACACTGCATTAAACTTAGTTCTATTTTGTGTTGTTAGAATTCAAACCTAAAAAGTGCTGGTAAAAATAAAGAGCTGATCTCAGCACTCCAAAAATTCAGACATGGGGGAAAGGAGGGCAGGAAGGGGTGAAATGGAGGTCAGAGGATAGTGTCAGAAAGACACTCGTGAAAAGCAGAAGTTTCAGACTGTTTATAACCCACCAGCTGAAAGTGAGACCTGTAACAAAAGCTCTAAGAGCAGCCAATCTGTGAAACCAAACCTGCAGATAACAAGATAACTCCTAAATCACAATCTAACAACAGTAGAACTTAAAAATGCATATTCAGGCTGTCTTTACAGGAAGTGTTTTTCTGTAGATAGACAGTAATGAAGACACTGGTGCTCATCACACTCCTCCTTCACCCCTGTAAGGCCTCTGGCTGCCAGTCTCATGCTCTTCCCCCATGGAATCTATAGCCAGGACGTAACCCCAGTCCAGAGGAAACCAGAGTGAAATATTAACTTGTTGAAAACTCTTCTCAGTGCTCAGCCATCCATCAGCAAGTCTGGCTTCCTTCAGCCAAAAGCACAAAACTTCCCATTTTCTCCCTTATCTTCCATCTTGTGGTATTTCTTTGCTAAGACAACTTGGCACATGGCAGTAACATGTCCTGGTGTCCCCAACCTCCTACTGTTTGCTGCTTCTTTCTGTAAACTGTGACACCATTTCTGATCACCCTCTGGTTTCTGCTGTCATTAAGGACAGTCTCCACAGCACCACTCCAGAGGCACCAGCAGAGATAAGCTGTACCAGCAATATAACCAAGAATGGATAACAGTAGGGTAGTTTTATGGCTGGAGAGTTCCATAAACAGCATATGTCCTAACTGCATTATAGAGATGGACTTTAATGGGTTCACCTTCACCCCACATAACTGCTCGATTACATCACTAGGAAAAGCAAGATAACCACTATTTCATGGTCATAACAGCCCAGTTTTGGTTTTTGGGTTTTTCTAGGTTGTTTTTGTTTGGTTTTTTTTTTTTTTTAAGAGAATAATAACTGGAATAATTCATTTGCAAAACAGGACTTTGAATTTGATTCATGAAAGGTATAACAGGGCTCAAATCAAAGTATAGTCCATGTTTGCTAGCTTCCTCTAAACCAGAGACCACTATGTTACTGTGCTTCTGGAAAACTTGTCTCTTACATCCCATTTCCAAACAGGTGTAACTGTCACTTAAAGAATGTTAATTAAGATAGATCCATTGTGATTTCAGAGTACTTTTTGTCTAAGCTTGATAAATTTATCACAGACAGCCTTAACAATACATAACGAGTTATATCTGCACTTTCTGCAAGTCTATGCAATTAATTTTCTATTTGTGAAAGGAAATGGAAAATGAAATATTGTGCCCTTTCTAATGCAGAGGCAGATGTAATGAATGGCTTTGGCAAATAGTTGTCAAAGTATGTTAACTAACATCTACAAATCTTTTCCTTCCCCAACAATAGTTTCAGGGCCCAGGATAATTCACTTCCCTTTTTTGTCATACTGATATGACATACTGAATCCACTGTATCTACATAAAAGAAACATAATTGAATTCAAGCTGCAAACCAATTGTCTTCATCTTTTAGCCACTGGCTTGAGAGATCCCAAGAACAGATTAAAATCTACAGAGCTGATCTCTTCAGTATTCCTGTTGGAGAACAGAAATCTGATAGGCAAACACCTGAACAGAAGACTCCCCAGTTTTGGAAGAGATTGCTGACACACACTGACCACTCTGCTTGCAAAGGGAACAATCACTGTATCCTGCACCTCTTGTCAGCACCTTTTCTTTGTGTGTGATGGGTATTCACACTCTTTGCATCTGGACTTTAGAATTGGCTTCAATACCTTTAAATTCTTAGATTCAATACCATTAGAAAATAGCTATAATACTCTTGCAAGCAGAGCATCCCACCCTGTTTCCAGACCATCAGGCAATTTGCTGCAGCTCTCCCTTATTCCATTAATGCAAATAGTGATATCCATAGAGCAGGCCTAAAGAGCTTGTCTTCTGTTGTCTCCCAAACACAGGGAATTATTAAGCAAAACCTTTCTGAGTTTAATCTTTTAGTTTGCCAGCTTAAGGCTTTAAGAGGTTAAGAAGCCCTAAGATGAAGATTACCAGTAATTCCTTGAGTTGGGCCCTTTGGGGCCCTCAGTCTCTCATGGCATGCTCACACATCATTCTACCCCTACTATCAGATTTCACTTTTATTTGTGAATTGGGGAAGCAGAGCATGGTTTCAAAACTTCAGGTTCTTTCATCCTTTTACATAACTAAGTCCAGCTAAGTTGTCCAAGCAGCTTTGACTCTAGCTTTTTCTACCTTTGGAGACCGTCTGATTTTCTTAATACTATTAAAACAATTGCTTTTAACTTTTGGACATATGTGATGTTAGTGTGATGCAAACCAGCCAATGTCAAGTGATTGGTAAAGCCTGAAATAGTTTAGGAGTCAAGGATAACAACAATGCACAAAAAAAAAAAAAAGCAACACCAAATTGCTTGTAGGTCAACAGTGACAGCACTGAGCTACAAGAAGTTCCACAGCATTACACAAAAGAAGAAAACAACACTGCACCCACAAAAGCAGCACTGAAATGACCCAGCAGTACAACAACCATAGCATTCAATCTGCAAGCAGACTAAGGAGAAAGAACACCTGGATGAAAAACTCCTAGCACAGAAGCCATTGTTTTACCTGAAGTCATGAACGCAACCACACTCACCACGGGAGAAGTTTATCCTCTTACAGATTCTTCAAAGCCTTCTGATTTTGAAATGCTCAGCCTGAGGCATGGAACTGCCTGGATACAAGCTGTTCCACAGGTACAGAGGCATTACTCGGTAGGGAAGGCTCCAAAACTGATCGTGCAAGAAATGTATAGGCATTGGTGGCATTTCAGCATCCTGCCTGTCTTTCCCACAATCAGTAGCATCCACAAGAGTTTCCTTCCAGCATCAGAGCAATGTAGCATTCACATCAATTTCCTCAAGCAAGGAAACAAGTAGAGAGGGAGAGTCCCTGGAGTAATCAGCTACCTACTGATTCAAGTACTCCCTTAGAAAATTCAGATTCCTCATCTGCTCAGTTTGAGCAGACACACAGACTTCATTCCCCCATACTTCAGGTGACACCTCAGCCTCCCCTCCGCAGTCCCATTTCCACACTGTGTAAGTAAGGGCCTGTAGAGATCAAAGTTTGAGTCCCTAAAAAGTTTAGGGAGCAAATCAGCCGTGTTTTTGCAAGTATAAATGGAATACAAGCATCTTCAAAGACATCACCAGCCATACACATGCACACACACAAAGCCCCAGCTCAAATGACTGACATCTATCTGGTATTACCCAAATGTTTCTGTAGCTGATGCTTCCCAGGCATGTCACACCTGAAAAGAAGAACAGCCTAGCCAGTAGAGCATCTGCTTCACCAAGCACCCCTCACATGAAAGAAAAATTATGGGAGCAATAAAATAAATGCTGAAGGCATCACTGCTAAAGCCACAGAACCCACAAGCTGGATAAGCAGCATGAGACTACTGAAAAGGCAGGTAATTGTTTTGGGTCCTCCTGGCCTCTGTACCCACCTGATTCCTTCCTAGAGCCAGGTAACAGCACTTCTGCATAGACACAGAAGTTGTGCAAAGCCTTTGAAAAAACACTCATCAAGAAATACCACCTGACTGGGCCAGAGCAGCCTCAGTACTCATTACCAAAGACACAAGGTATTGTGGAAGGACAACAGTTACCTCACAGCACAGTGGGCACTAGCAGATGCCAAGGAGTGCCATGTGGGAACCAGCCTGCCACTGGTTTCAATTAATATTCCAATATTAATAAAGGAATATTAATGTCCTCAGCAAAAGCAACCAGCAGGATTTCTGAGACTCAGAATCAAAACTGTTCTGGGGTATGGGCACAGGAGACAGAATGGCAGAAGAGGTGGCAGAGCACAGCTGTATCTTCAGGTGTTTGCTAGAAAGCACAAATATGGGGAAAAGTTACACACATTGAAGCTGGAAACAGCTACAAAACTACACACAGCCCATCCTTGTTTTTATTGCATGAACTATAAGCTGAATCTGAAAAGCAACTCAGAAGATACCACTGCTCAAAATGCAGCTGGGCTCAGATGTTATTAGGGCTTGTGGACACCATCATTTGAGCCCTTCAGATGCAGACAAACTACTGGTATGACAAGAGACAAAACTGCAATACAGACACTGTTAATTCAATGCAGCACAGCCTTCACAAGGAAGTGCTGAACAAGGACACCAACCTCAGGGTGCTGCCACATGAAAAGGGGTGTTCAGTGAAGCAGAATGTAGGCTCCATCCCAATGAGCTACACAGCACTGATGTCAGAAAATGCATCCACCCAAACTGAGTTTCATAAGTGTTTGGATCCATCTTTCTCTCAGGATGGCCACTCAAAAAGACAGGAAATCAGAATGTGAATTGAGCAGGCATGAAGTCATATATAAGACAATCAAATCATGAGGCATAGATCATTAGAAAGAAGGAATCCTTCTTTCTACACTTCCAGGGTAGTGACCTGAGTATGGAAAATAACAGATGCTGTATGCTGGCCAGGCATGTCAAGTGATATCAACATCATGATGAGTGAAGATGAGACACATGAGGAAGTGCAAGCAACAAAAAAGTAGCTGTGAACATAAAGAAGGCTCCTAAGAGACCCTGAAGTAAAACAGGAATGAACCTACTGGCCTTGTATTCAAACATCTTCATTATTCTAAGTGACTCTTTTGACTGCTGAGAACTCAACAGGTCTTTCATTACCACAATAAGCACCATAAACCCATTTCTGTACATACAGTGTCCCAAACCACGCAGCTTCAGAAAATACGTTTTCAGTTACCAAGAAAAGGGAATTCAGCTCCACCACACATCAAAAGGTCAAACCTAACTGGCAAGTTATGAACAGCAATGACAGGCGAGTCATTCCAGGCTGGGGGACATCTGGGAAGGCACTGAGAGCAGTGAGAGACTAGTGGTAGAAAGAACAACAGATGAAAGAGAGGGGAACAAAAATGTGCAACAGCCAAAACCTGTCTAGTCTGAAAAGACAGCAGTCAGAACTAAAACCAGACACCACTTATTAAGAAATTGTTTCCATTGCCAAATCATGCACTCCTGAGTAGTGCTTTGAACAGCTAAATTCTTATTTACGTAACATGACTATGGTTGCATCTTTCTCACTGAAACAGCACAAATGTTCACACACACCATACGTATCATATGCACACATGAATGTGGAAATTAGTGAGAAAACCACCATGAGCCAACAGGCTTACAGCATCTGGACACTCTTTCAAAATCCCCTGGAGAATAAAGTCAGGACAATGTCAAATTCATAGGAAATATCTGATTTACCAATGAAACAAGCAGATGCTTTCCAAGTTGAGCTCACGTTATGGGTTTGTGCATTCAGATGTGCACACACGTGATGTTACAAGCAGGACAGAAACACGATAAGCTCCATAAGCATGTTTACTTTTTATCTCTGATAAATACAAAGGAAGTGATTCAGACTTGCCCAGAAGGCAGGGATTCTACTGACATTAGAGGTGTCTGTGGTTATGTCTAGGAGCCTTCAGACAGGTACTGCTTGTGAAAGAAATATTGAAGCCAGCTTTAAAGTATTGAATTCAGGCATAGGTACCAGACTAGCTGTGGCAGCCTGGAGCTCAGCAGGGGCTGATTTATCCTGCTGGAAAGTAATCATCATGTAATTAATGCAAACATCAGTCTTTATTTTAGGGGGTGGATGGTAAATCTACCACACAAGTTGTTAACTAAAGTACATGTAAAATTGTTAAATACTTATGTTTTTTGCACCAATATGAAAGAATGTTTTATTCTATTTGCAAGAACTGTTTTCAGGGGAAAAAGTGACTAACAGACCATGCTTACGTGATAGGCCACAAGAAACAGGTTTCATATGCTGAGACAAGAGGGGAACTCCACCCTGCACCCTGAGCTTCCAGTCTTGGGTCTTGACCTAATGGCAAAAGTCCTCAGAGACCCTCCAAGAATTACTTCCTCTTCTCTGGTAAAATAAAGCTTCTGCTTCTCTCAGTTGCTCTATCCTTTTTTTGGGACACAATAAGTATAAACAACCAAAGTCTTTAAGGTGCTTTATCTTCTGCACAGGGAAGGATGAATCCTTGAAATTAATTTTAACAGCAGCATCTGAAATGAAAACCAGAGGCACTGTCTCCACCAGCACTGCATTCAGAGCAGCACAGCTATTGATTTAGCTCAATTATGTTTTAATGAAACGTTGGCTTTGTTAAACAAAGCTCAGCATCTTGCAGTTAATGGCACTGGCCAAACAACCTCAGTCCAAAGATGCCACTATCTGAGGTCAAAGTACCACTGCATTGTCACATGCTGCTTCTCACCCAATGCCTCTCAGCTGAGGAGCTAACCCTGGTCACCTTCTGATGGCTACATGACTTATTCCAAGTTAGCTCAACTCTTTCTACAAGGCCCTGAACCAGCCCATGTAGTCCCAATCCAAGGCTGCTCACCAGTGTTCTGACCAGCAGATTATGAATTGGCTCTTGCTCTTCTCAGGGCTGTGTTCCTGCATGTGCTGGCACAAAACAGATCAGCAGCTGAGCATTCCCAGAGCTGCAAGCAGACTATCACATTCATGCCCAGGTGACTTGAATGAGGTGGGCCACAGCCAGCTACTCTAAGCCTTTCTCAGGGCACCCCTACTCAACTGACACAATCACTTCTTATTTTTTAAGTTAACTTCTGTGGTGGTGGATGTCAAGACAGAAACAGAATGCAGCATTTAAATCATGCCAATACAACACCAAACAGCCAAAATATCAACTACATGCTGCCTTTTTATTAAGACATCAGTCATTTTAATTGCCTTACACAGTGGAGTTCTGGCTACCCACTTAAGCTTCTGGACACTGTGGATAAGCATTTAATGACACCAATAGCTCCAACAGGTGAGCCCATATTTCAGTATTTTCCTTCCTATCATGAAGGCTCCATGTCCTCCTTTCCCAGCCCACTCCAAGGCATTCCTTTAATTTCTTCAGGTCTTTACAGAAGATGCCCTTTCAGTGAATGATTTTAAAGGAGCAGGAGAACCAAAGGAAGACAAGTGCAAAAACCACACCAGCAAATAAAGTATGAATGTTTTAGCATTCATTCAAATCCATAAGGGTATAAAGGATTTGGGGAATTAAGACATACCCTTCACACCAAGGATCTTCAATTGAATGCAGACAAGTTATACTAAGAGTTGACATTAGAGAAAGGAAAGATGACACTGCAGTGAGATAGATCATCAAGGACTAATGCTGTTTTTACACTGGAGCAGAGGAAGACTGAGGTGTTTAAAATCCCTTCAAGATACTTTCAAGCCAAGCTATTACATGAGATGGAAACAGTGCAGGGAGGAATATATATATTTTGGACTGGACTTCAACAAAGAGGAGGTTGCAGTGAAGAGACTGATAGACTTAATAGCAACACAAAACTCAGCAGTAGATTTCTCATGAGATTGGATTGGGTACCAGGGAAAGTAGGGCAAAATATTCCATTAACTTTCACTTTCACAATTCCAGGGGGCAGCATCTTTGAGAAATGTAGTAAGTTACACAAATGTATACAGGTGTCCACCTAAAATTACTTGTTTTGGAACTCCCTTACCTTAATATTGCAACTACATATATAAACAAATGTTATGTGGATGTTACAGGATCTTCAGACCCACAAGGAGAAGGAGTCAAAGTGTTTACATGAATTGAACAAAGGGTCAAAAAAAAAAAAAAGGCAGTTTCATTTCAAATACATCTAGGGCTTTCTCATTAGGCCATGAAACTCACAGGTATTAATCATGAAAATAAATGTTCCTTGCCCCTAGGTGCGACACAGTTCTTACACAAGAGAAATGACCAATACAACTCTTTCTCTGATCAAATTACTGAAGATGAAATGAATTTTAAAACAATATCCCGGGTGTATTATGCATTTAGCTACTTAAGAAGAGACTTTGTAAGGACCCCCATTTATTACTTTGAAAAGCCAAGCTAGTAGCTGCCAATAATTAAGGCACAGTCTTGTTCACATCTCACCTTAAAGGCTTTGGAGCTGAAGAGCCTATGGATAACATCCAGCTGCCCTATTGTGCCTCACACACTTTGCTTTGAAAAGTTTTGAAATAAAAGTAAAACTAGGTAAAGCAGATTGTGTCATTCATCAGCACTTTATTATGGGGACTTTTCACAGGAAAACAACTAATGTTTCATATATTGCCTTTTAAAAAAATTGATAGACCCAATCCTATACATGGGTACTTACCTATACATTATATGTAATCTCACAAAAATAATAATATAAAAATCACTGAAAGGCAGATGTTTAAATAGCACTAGACCCACAATTTAATAGGATTTCACTTAGGCTGGGCTTCTCACAAGTATAAAATGGAGTGTGTGATGTATATTTGCAGGATTAGGGCTCATGGGCTGATTGCCAGACCTACACTACAGCTCCACTGGGGCTGTGTGCAGGCAGTGCCTCACACACTGCACCCTGCCCCAGCAGCTCCTGCACCCAGACAAGGCTTTTGTGCTGCTCAGCTATCTCTGAGGCTGCTTCCTTTACTCCACTTTGCCAGCCTAGCACACTGAAAAAAATCCAACAACCACAACTCACATTCCAGAAACGTCAGGGGTTTGGTTATAAACCATGACATGGGCAGCCAGTTGAGAAAAAAGAGTATCTTTTCTATTTGAACTCTTCAAGTCTTAGTCAATGGAACCTCATTATGTTTAGTACAGGCTTTCAAGCTTTCCTTCACAAAACGAGAGCTAGAAAGCATAGAACAAAAGCTCTGATTTTCAGAAAACTGAATTTCAGTATGAAAAAAACCCAGACAAATGAAAACCCCGCACATGGTTGGAAATAAGATCACAAGCAAAAGTACTTTTCTTTCACTCAGAGTTCAGCTCTGTGCTGTTTCCAGCCCCTCTCAGCATTGCTCCTGGCCTGCCTTTCTCCTCATCATGTTGTAAACCCCTGACCTCCTCCTTGCACCTAGAAATGGCATTTGTCAAATCCCACAGTAAGACATCCTAGGTTGAGTTCAGCTGCCAATAGGAAAGCTTTTCTGCATGCCTTAGCCTGAGACAAGCTCCTGTGCCAGTGTACAGGAGGCAGGGGGGAACTTCAACAGCACCAACTAGAGAGGCTTCAACTGGTCTAGAACAAGAATTGGATTTAGCTACAGCCCAGCAAATCCAAAGCCACCGGTATTCAGGTGTCCAGCAGAGTAATCACCCACCTAGAAGAATTTTTTTCAATTTCTGAGGGGTGTAGAACCATGCTCCTCTTTCAGACATGCCAGTGTAAATCCACAGCAGAGCCCATGACAGCAGCAATCTGTTCAGATCTACCTCAGAGTAATTGACAATAGCTTTTGGCACAGCTGACAAATTCAAGTGGGACAGGGTTTTAAAACCACAGCTCAAGTTCCTACTGCAAGTGTTGTTACATGAACTTCTCAGTAATTACAACATCACCTCAGTAATTACAACAACTTATATTTTAATTCGAGCCCGTCTCAATTAAGTGGCAATTCTGTGGTAACATGATTAATACCCAACAATCAAGTCAATAGTTTCCTACTGTCCACATAGCAAAGCCATGAGCTAAGCAGTGTTGGGTCAACTCTGAACTTAGAAGATTTTCAAGGCACTGAGAACCTGATCCATTTCTCCCAGAAATCTTCAATCTATTCTTTTAAAACCCTGACCCAGGGAAAGCACTGCAGGAGCCATAAACAAGTTCAGTAGGTAGCTCTTCCCTGGACAGAAGTGACAACTCAACACCAAGAAATTTTCAGAGCAAGAGGTATCACTAGGGATATTCAGCTGGGCTTCCAAGTGGTATCAAAGATTCATAAGTAACAGCAATACAAAAATGATAGAAATTTACAGGGCACTTCAGAGTTGGGATAATTCGGACAGATTCCAGTTTGAGGAATTAAGATTGTACTGATTCCAAATAACCAGTAATTAAATGTGTTTCATCCTGGTCTGAAGCATGGTAGACCCCCACAGCACCATTAACCAGCTGCATGTTTGAGTGTTGGGTGATATAATCAATCTACCCCATTTTTAGACTGTTAGAAGATTAAAAAGCATTGTATTAATGAAGAAATTTTCACTTAAAAGGAGCAGTGGTGACAGCACAGAGGGGGATGTTTGTGTGTGGTCTTCTCATCAATGTTTCCTCGACGTTTAAAACAAGGCAAGCCTTAAAATTAAAAGAGTAAAGAGGAAAGGACAGGGGAGCTACAACACTGAATTATTCCAAATAAAAGGAAAAAATGGAAAATGGTGCCAAAAGGAGTACATGAAATTAAACAGTGAACTTTTATAGACAATCTATAAGAGAAACTATATGACGATCTACAGAATAATTAGTTCCAAAGTTAATTCATATGCTTATACAGCACTAAAATATAAAATGGCTATTCCTGAGGGTTTTCCATTTTTGTTAACTTTTTAACTAAGGACAGAAATTTTAAAGGCACATTAAAATTATCATCTATCACTAAATTACATATTATACAAATGTAAATGTGATCACACCACACTTACATTCTTATAACAATAAACTATTCTGTTTTCTTCCCCCTGACATTTACAAAATTCATTTGGAGGAGTAGGATATACCTTACAGAGATTAGTGATAAATCATGTATTTTTAATGAATATCAATAGGAGAAACCCCAGGACATAACCCACCATCTAATTTGATTAAACTGTGCTTAAGGCAACACCACCTCTCTGGCTGGGGAATAGCACTATAATGACTTTGTGAGCATTATTGCAGGCTGTTTTAATGATTTAATGAACTGACTCTATATTTAGTTCAATAGCCTTAAAATGATTAGTGTTTAAGAAAAATTAGCTCACTTTGATCTGATTCTATTTGATAGTAAGTTTAAATAACCTAACCCTTCAAAACACAGTGGAAAAAAATTCCTAGAATCACAGCCAGCTAACTGCTAGAAAACATTATGGCAATCATTAATAACAGTTCATTTATGTTTAGCTACAGCATATGGAATGACACACTCATCCCCCAAGATGGGACACAGCAGCATATATTAAGTTGTATTATATTATTTTTTTCTGGTTTTTTAATGTGAAAAATAAACCAAGGAAAAAAAAATCCCTCCTGTATGCTCATGTAATGCAAAAAAATTTCCTTCGTCAACGGTACCACTTAAGAATTTCAGCTTGTGGGTCCAGAGCATGGTTCTGAGTCATCTAGAGACTGGAAAACTGTGTTGGGATTCTGGAGGCACAAGCTATGCTTGATGGCATTAGTCAGTGCAAGTGCTCAAGCCATGAATGTAACACAGTCATGCTGCTGAGAAAGGGAAACAAAAATATGCCATAGTGCTAAAAATAACACTTCCAATAGGAAATTTACAAAATACGGAGCTGATTTTCTGAAAAGCTGAAGGCAAAAACATCCACTCTACAGGGTTATCTTTGCACTTCACCTGTGCAGACACTGCGATCCTTTTGTGATCCCAACCCTCCCAGGTGTATCACATCAGCCCAGTCCCTACACCAAACTGCTAGGAGCAACACCACAAACACCCAAAATTATAACCCACTGTGCAAATTCAAAAGCAGGCACCAATTCAACCAAGAATCAAACCTAGAAGTGGAATTTTTTTTCAAGAAACAGCCCTAGCAAGGAGATCTTTCGTTGGTTGAAACAAACACCAAAGGGGAAATGCCAAGTACAAGCCAGAACTAGAGACTAGTGCAAGATACCCTCAGACCTCATGCCACGTTTTTCCACTTTCCTCTTCTAACACTATAATCATGAACTGGTCCTTGGGTTTTTAGTCTTAAGCAGTTCATCTACCCTTTAAAGTGAGCTCCAAATTGACAGGCAGCAAACACCTTCCTCTCCCCAGCAAAGAAGTGCAAATGAATTTCTTGCCAATCCACCCACTGTAGGAGCCAGCAAGTTGCAACAGAAATCCAGGAGCTGATCCCATCACCCCAGTGAACATTTTTCCCATGTTCCTTCACAACTTGCCTGATCGTGTCCCTTGCAAAGCACAAGAGTTCGATTTGCTCAAAAGCAATTTCTTGGTGGCATTTATCTACATTAAAAATGTTTGGGTATATCCAGAATGCTCATACTGCTTTTTCTTTTGTGTCTCAATGCTCTGGATTTCCAGCCATCCATCAGGAACTGTAGGCCAGGTTCCCCCTGAGGTTGGCTTTCCAAATTATTTAATATTATCTGTGTTCCTACCGTATTTTTTCCCAGACTTCTGATTTTTACTGTGTTGGTCACCCTTTATGTTCAGTGAGTACTTTCCAATGTTTTATGTTTCCTGTAGAAAAATCTGAGACCACTACTTTCATTCCCAACTCACAAAACTGGTAAATATCTTTATCACCAATAGAGATGATTGATAGCAAGATCTGGTTTTTTATATTCTGCCAACTCTTCCTCAAGCTGAGGACAACTACTATTTTCCAAGAAATTCCAGCATTTCTGAATTTTTATTAGAATCTAATCTGGAACTTAGTTTTTATTTTATTAGACTAAAATAATAAATAATATTCTGTGGCAGTGACACTCAGTTTTGTGTCTACCCACATGTTCCACTCTAATATGATTTAGCATCAACAAATTATTGTGTAGAAGATAATAGTTATCATATATGTAAAGTGGTATCTTGGTAAGAGTACAATTACTTGAATTCTGCTTTGAGTTCCAACATGAAACATGTCAAATAGTTCAATAAGGCACACATTGTCCAAATGACACACTCATATTACTAAAGCACTGACAAATTGAGTTAATTTTCCCTTTCTGTCAAAAGCTACAATCAGATTGACACAGTCCCATGGAACACTCCAATTTCCACTAAACTGCATTTTCTAACAGAAAACTGTTCCATTAAAAAAAAAAAAAAAATCAGCCAGCTCTAATGTGCCTGAAGTCTATGCAATTAAAAAAGTTTCTAAATATAGCTTTAATCATGGCCGACCCCAATCTTATCAGAAGTCCTTGCCCTCCAGGCCATCCCAAAGGGATGGGATCATCCAGTAACAAGCCAAAAGTCTCATGACAGTGTATTGACCCCATTTGATATTTATCTCTAGCCAGCTTCCCATGAGCTTAATTAAGCTCATTCATTTCCACAAATTGTGGCATCCTAGAAAATATCAGACTTTCCTTTGATAGATGAGATTCAGATGTGGAAGTCTTATGGGAGGCAAGGTGTCTCTCAGGCTATTTGACAGAGCAGCTCATGAAACAACTTATCTAATCCCTCCCCTCCACAAGGTGGAAGTGGAATGCACATAGGATTGTGCCCCGTCCAATGCAGACCCCAGCAAAGAGCCACTTGCTACAAACTGGGAAAAACTCCCAGGCTGTGGAGAAACGGAACCCTTTAACTAGAGGCAGAATTGCAAAGCCACAAAACAATTTCTGTCCTTCAAGGCAGTATTTAGAAGGAAAAACTCTTGCATCAAGAAGCAAAGATTTGAGAAGCAAACAGGGTGAGTGTTTCTGCACTTGGGTTTGGCTATGAGAGTCATCCTCCTTGTCTTTCTTACATTATATTTTTCCATTTGTGCTATATTTGACTGCCCTTAGGGAATTTGTTTTGTGTAACAAAGCCCATTTGAGAGGACACTGTAACAGCCTTCCACTGTGCAAAAGGCTGCTGCAAAAGCTCACTACTTAGTCTACACAGATAAGGCAAAATACCAGGTAAAGATATTCAAACATGAACAGAGGAAAGCAGGAAGACTCACTCTTTATCGTAATGGTCTTAAAGTGAAGCCAGACAAACTTCTGTCTTGAATAACAGGTAAAACTGATCCTGCCTCAGGGTGAAATAATAAGCTAGCAAATCCCTCAGAGCTGCTTCAAGCTGGGATTTTTTTGTTGTTTGGTTGTGAGGTTTTTTTAATTTAAGAAAATCCATGATAACTGCAGGCTGGAAAAAGTGTACCTTAGTCTCCTGTAAAAACCATTTCTTAATATCAAACCTAAGTAGAAAAAAAATATTTCCCTAATGTAGAAAAACATTTTTTCAAAATGTTTTCATTTATTTCACACTAAAACATTAAATCACGAGGTATAAGCTTAAACTTTGTTGATTACATACTTTTCTCCCACAGGTGTTTTCCTTTACAAAGCTGCTTCAATCGAGTATGTGGTCAGCTGAAGACCAGTGCTAATATAACAGTATTTTCCTTTCCTGAGTATATTTAAGCACTTTGTTTACTTTGGAATTTTGGTTCAAAATCCTTATGCTATCCTAATTGCTCCATTTACCTTTAACATATGTACACAGAGTCCATACCAAGGAGTTCAGGCACTTCATGCAAAAGAAGAGCATTTGGTCACCACACTGGTTCCATCAGTCCTAATTTTTCCAGCTCATTTAACAACTTTCCTACTGTTTTATGCATACTGAGCACCAGCCTCACCTCAGCTGTGCTATCACCTTTACACTACATGTAACCTGAAAAATACATTTTCATCTTGGAGTCCTTCAGTTCATCCAACACCTCAAAGAAAAGCTTTTTTCCACCCTTCATATCTGGATCATGAACTATCTTCTCACTGTAGCACAAATACAGATCTGTTTTCCCCAGTACATGGAAGTTCAGGATTTCCAGTGATTTTGTTCTTCTGAAGTTACAGTGAAATCTATTTACCAAGTTGTGTCCCTGAAACAGGACATCACAACAGTGGCACAAAAACCAAAATTATACCCATGTGAAGTCTCTTTCCCTACAGGAGTTAAAAAGTCATTTGTACCCAAAACAACGTTTTTTCTTTAATTTTTCTTTCTGGACATAACTTACCTGGAAAAGTGTAATGGATGTAAAGCATCCTGGTTTTATACTTTGCTTTTTTATTATTTGACTTAGACAAACTCCAAGTGGCAAGATAATACGTTTCATGCAGATGAAGGTACTTGAGGAAGCTGCCTAAAATAGTAATGTTTAATGTATATGGTGGCTAAAAATAGCCACAGAGTCAGCAGGTATTGAACAGCTACATAAAATCTCAGCCAGAAGGATCTGTTTACACAGATACTTCTGTCCCAAGACTAAAGAATATTAAAAAAAAAAAAAAACCCAACCACCACACACATCTGGTTGGGGGGGTTTTGTTTTGGTTTTTTTTCCCAGCTACTAATATATCAGGACACAACGTGGGTGCTACTGAAGGGGAGGGTGTGAGAAATAGAGCAAGAGAAGCAAATTTGCTGCTCCATATCTTGGCCCTATACCTACAAAAATAAATGGCTTGTGGACAGCTCACCTCAGGTCAGCAAAGCTTCGACTATTAAGTAGTTCCAGCTGGTAGGGATTTCCCAATTCCCCACTTACAGGAGCCTCTCAAATTACTTGGTCAAATTCATGCAGATCTGGGATTCCAGATACAGATTTTAAAACAGCAGCCAAAAAAATATTGTATCATAACACCAAAAAATCCTAACTTGAGCTGTAAGTGAAATTCCAACAGCAATACCTCCAGAAAATTACATGCTTCCCATATGAAGCTTTCAGGTACAAAATGCACACAAAGTATAGTCAAAATCTGAAGAAAAGTGAGAGCCAACCTTATTCTGTCAACACTGACCTATTTTGTTCAGGTCTAACAGCTCAAAAAGCTACAAATTTGGTGAAACCTGGATTGTAAAACCATAACACTCCTCAATTACTTTTCGTTGGCCAGAAAGGCAAACCTGTCATTTGACAACACATCACGATCCAAGATAGTAAACTTTATCACTCAGGGGTCATGAGAAAATGGCCACAGGTACAGCTTGCTAACCTTCCCTAGGTAATTTTTCACAGTTATCATCCAAAAAGCGTAAAAGCATAAAAGACACGTTATCTTTGAGCTGCGTTTACTGTAACATGGGTGAGATTCCCTATAAAACCACTTACTAAGTAACTGTTGTGTGTTCTTCAACACAGAGTCAAATCAGTAAAACATCTTCTTGACAGTGTGTCAGGAACAAGACGACACCTCTCCTCCCAGAGCCCAACACATTATTTATCATTCTGCTCTGACTTACCTTTGCTTCCCACCCAGCGCTAGCTCCAAAAGCACTTCCCTGCCTGGTTTCTTAATGCAACATTTGAAGACAAAGCTAAGCCAAGAGTCCCAGAACTTGGTTCGCATTTTCCCAAGAATCCATTGGAGTTTTGCTCTTACCTGTAAGTAGACACTTGATCACAAATTTTCACTTATCTTCTGAAATCAATTGAGCAGTTTCTGTGGGGGAGTTTGAAAAACAAATCAATTAATTTCTCAATTCTCCTAATAAAGCATTGTCTTCATAAAGTTTGCACTATATTCATTGCAAGGACAAACTCCAAGACTGGTTTCAGGGCTCCCTGGATTATCCTCTCAAGGATTTTGGTTTTTTTCCATCCCCTTTAAATGAAATCAAAGTCTACAGCACAATGGTTTCAAATGAAGGATGTCCAGCAGCCCACGTGGAAATTCACAACCAAATTAACATGCAAATCTTGACACTTTTGATACCAAATTTGAACTCTCTACAGAATCAAGTTCTAATTTAGTATTGAAACCTCTCATGCTGATTTGTACTTAAACTGAGGTCTGTTGTACAGCTGAGAAAAGTTAACCCTTGTATTCCAAAGAGTTATTATGATGTAATAGGAACCAGGCATCTGACAGTTCTTTTGGAAGTGTTTAAAAGCTGAAAAGAGCCTAAACCAGTTCATCACTGGCTCAAGTTAAAACAGGAAGGTGTTGGAGAGGTGTGTATTCAGTCTCTTCTAGAACTGGACAGACACAGAACCCATTAATATTATTAAAGGAATCATAGTTGTGTCCCTCAGGTGGATTAGCCAGAGCAGTGTTAACATGGGGAACAACTGTCATCCTGACACAGCCTCACTCTGCAGTCACTTAAAGAGCGAGTGGTCATGTGCAACACCAAGTTCTCATAAATCCATTTTTTAAACATGAGCTGGGCAGGCTTGGCCTCTAATTGAACCATTTTAGTGGGTCAGGCTGGTGCACTAGAAAGTCCTTTGATTATTTATTTCATGTCCACCCAAGTTTGTTCCTCTCAGGAATTTCAATCCCTGCATTTATGCAACACCTCGTTGCTGTTACACCCTTCTTAGTGCTGTGAACTAGCAGAACTTTTAGTTAATTTTCAGGTTCCTGATCATCAGTTTTCTGCTGGGGTTTTGTTTGGTTGGATTTCTCTTCCCCAGCAATTTGAGGAATGTTAGGAAGAATATAAATATTTTGTTTGTAGTAGTAGTATAATCCAAATAACTTTGCTTGAACTTATCTTTGCTAGCAGAACTCCAGGATTTAGAATTTATTCCATGCTATTCCACAAATGATTATACCTGGCTCTTTGTATGGCTCTTTACCCTCATAGCTTGTGGCCTTCTTTAGTTGATACCTCCCTACAGTCACTGCAAGCTCCTTCCCTCCTCTGCATTTTGGAATCGGGTCTGACTTACAATTGCAAGTCTTTTGTTTGAGAACACTATCATTTATTCTCACAAACACATTTTTGGGGTAGCCTACAAGTAATCCATCACCTGATTTCTATTTCATGGCATGTGAAGATCATTAATAGTTGTTTCAGGGTTTTTAATAGCTACATATCTTACATTCCCTCACACCTGCACAAACATACTAATAAACAAAACCACAGCATTTTGCCTTCCAAAAGGACACTAATAATAGATTTCTAATAAAAAATCATGGTAATAATATATCATCTATCTTAGGAGACCTACTAACTTGCAGTGGAGTAAAACCATGCCCAAAGCACACACCTGGGCATTATGTGAGCCAAAGCAGAATGGCAATCTGCATTTTTAAATCCTGCTGTAGTCGACCCTCAGGAGCTGCACTTGGTGCAAAGTAGTACAAAACAGGATGAAATGGAAGAGTTACACACACATACACAGAGCAATCCTAAATCTGGTCACAGTACACATAGGGGAAGAATATCTTTGCAGGCACAATCCCAAAAAACATATATTCAGTCACTTAATCAAGGTGCAGATTGACCATCTTGCCAGTTTTCTGTTCACCTTTTAACCTTTTCATTGCATTGTTTTGCAGAGTGGATTAATTGAAATTTTTTGCTCAAGTTTTATTTCTGAGTTGATGATAAGTCCAGATAACACTTGGATTTCTTCCTTACACCTACAACTGCTTTTCTGTCATCGCTTTGTTCTGTACCTCCAGCTCATTTCAATTTAATCTTTTCCAAATAGCCGGTCCCTGCAAGAGGATGTCTACATTAGCAGTTTAAAGCATAACAACTCGAGTATTTGGTGCAGTTAACTCCAAATTAACCTCCCACCCTGACTAAGCAGAGATATGAGAAGCTCAGAATCAAGTGCTTGGGGCCAGTGTTTTTCTTCCATTACCAGGAGAAAACTGTCAGTGTAAACACTGCCTGCTCCTCTGCAGCTTAGTGATTGCTTATAAACCTGAGCCAGGAGTATCTGGTAGTGCCTTGCACCCTCTTCCCTCAAGTACAAATGACTGCAGGAGGTGAAGGGTAGCACAGAAAGATCATTGAAATTTTCTGTTTCTTTTAAAACTGAACTATTTTATGGCCCTCTCTTCAACTACATACCTGTAACCTCCTTGTTGTGCTGGTGTTTTCTGATTCTACCTCTGAGCATGAAAAACATTTTTATCCCAATCCTAACACTCCATTACATTTAAATTAGATGCTTAGGATTTGAAAGACAGAATCTTGGTGGGAAAGTAGCATCTTTTTAAATACAGTGACTAAAATATTCTATAAACTTAGAGCAGAAATAATTTTTATTTGTATTAGCTAGATAAACTGAATTACAAAGAAAATGATTCCTTAGGAAAGAGGGGAAAAAAAAAAGATATCTTCAGATGTGACCTTTTAATGCAGGTCATATATTTGCTTTCTTCTAGTTGATCTAGAATATTAAAGGCACAGCACATTAATTGCCATGTATATGAAGACTCTACCTAGTCATACGGACCATAACACTAGAGTAAATAAAACCACTAGAAACACCTAAGAGCAGAGTAAAATTTGGTTACAAACAGGAATTATCAGCACCAGTTTGAACCTGTTTATTAACAGGTTTAATCCATAAATGCTCAGGCAAACTTAGAAGTGAATGTCTTTGGCTTTTGTTTTAAGCTTCTGTGTTAAGAGATGTTATCATTCTCTATTTGCACAGTCAGTCCTGGATTTGCTTTTGTTTCCATGAGCAAGGGCTACCCAGGGCATCAGTAACTTCTCAGATTCCAGAGCTACTTACAGATAGGTTATACATTAGGATTTGCCCTTTCAGGAGATTTTTAGAAGAATACACAATTTTTTCAACTCTTACTTGGCAACTCTAGGCATGCTAGAACACAGATATAGAGAATTATCCTCTGAGAGTTACATGACAATGGGAGGGGATATTTTTTATAGACACAGACAGTGCATGTGTAACTGCAGTGGGCATTTTCATCAATTAACAAAAGCTTTGGGTAAACCTTAGGTGAAATAGATAAAACCTCTGTCCACATAGTAAGGGATTAAATTAGCCTGCAAATCACTTCTGATATTTAATATTCCATCTGTTATATTTGCTTTGGCTAAAGACTTTCAGCTTGAGCAATTTCTACTCTTCCTAAATGACAAGTCTAACTATACACTTATCTTATGACTTACTTTTCATTTGTCTGAAAAAGCAAGAATGCCCCCTTTTGACAATTCCATATATTTCCCCTATGAGGCCAGGAGAGGGAGTAGTAGCTTGTATTTTTCCCCAGGAAAATCAACACTCTGGGCACCAAGCATTGTATTCAGTTCCCTGCAGACAACGATCTCTTGTCTTTGTTCATTATTTTTTATAAAGATCACAAAGAAATTTTTTGGGGACGGTGGGTGGGGCAGACAAAATTCACTTTGAGACAAGAACATCTGCCAGAAGGAAGTTTCAGATGAGACCTACACACTCTGTAAAAGCTAAATCTCTTACACTTTGATGGATGGAAAGCTATGCAGGTGTCTGCACAGGTTAATCTGTGCAAGCTCTGTGCTCGCTTGCCCTGCTGACGGTACAGCACAAATCCAGATCACCTGCATTCACGTAGCTGAGCAGAGCCTGGCCAAAACATGATATTAAGGTCAATTAAAAATAGACCCTGCTATTCTTCTGCCTCTAGTTATACAAATTCTAATAAAAACGCAAAATACATATTTCTCTAGATTCCCACCCAGAATCTCAAGGCTTTTGTACTGATGCTGACAGAAAGCAAAGAGTGTTTGAAAGCACTTTTGCTTCATCTGCAATGAAACCTGAAACATGAATTGAAATTCTTCCAAGATTCTGAAAAATTCACCACCTGATCTTAAACAATTTCAATTCCAGTGTTAGGAAGTCAGTCTGAGCTCTCTAGACAGACAGTGGCAAATGACATGGTCTTCCAAAAGATGACTCAGAGGAAGAAGAAAAAAAACCCAAAAAACTAAAAACTTACTTGTGTATTTTCCAGCTCTGCCAGAGGACTGCTACCTCAGCCTGAAAAACAAAAGGGAAAAGTCCACAAATTAAATCATACAATGTATCAGGCAAGGCATTTCCAAGAGAAACAACAGGGTAGAAGGCACCAAGCAGTTCCCAGTTTAGGGTTTCTCTCAGCCACATCCCAGGCAGCAGAACTGGAAGCAGCACAGCTGCACTGCCTTGCACCAGAGACTGTCTCCCCTGACCTCAGGGACTGTCTGAGGGACTGACAGGCTTAGAGAGAGCTAGATCAGACACCTGCAGAGAGCAGTGCCAGCCTCAACCTCTCACTGAGAGTCAGCACTGACTTAAGGGTGCTGCATTAGCAGTCTTGGTTGATATAAAATTTTTTTGTTGTTGTTCAAGCAAGAGGCACATCCCTGCACCTGTGTGATCCTGGAAAACTGAGATGAGCACACTTTTCTCAATCCTCACTCTGTACAGTAACCATTAACTGAAACTGCAACCTGTTTCTCTCAGAGACAGATGCTCTTATGGTATTTAATTAACAATACACAACAGTCATGACAACTGCAAGATGTCTTATTCAGCTGAAAAAAACACAAGAATTAAGCTAGCAGCATGGAATGACATGGGGAGAAATCTCAGGTCAAATCTGGGAGAAAAATTTTTACCTGACCCAATAAGAACTTAAAAAAAAATTAAAACAAAGTTAACTTACAGCTGTCAAAGCAAGAATATCAAAAATCCTGCTGTACTCCTGAAAAATAGAAGTGTCTCTCTCTCTCATGAAAGAATGAATCTTTCTGCATCAGTGAAAAATAATTTGACTGATTTCAAATTCCAGGTTTCACACCATTGGTTAAGTTTCCTTGGTTTAAAGTGCTTACTGAGGTTACTATGGCTTGTTACAGTCCAGCTACCATATTTTCCAATATTTCCATATTGCATGGATATTTAGCCACATATCTCCCATTAAAGCTAAATCATCTTAAATAAAGGAATCATTGTATGTCTAAGTATCCCTGCAGCTCCGTGAAAAATTTTAAGAAACTACATACATGTTATATTCTCTCTTTGGTGAAGTAGTGGAGAGAGGAATCACCATTCTCAAGCAATATTGCTTACAAGCTAAGTTTGGCATTGGATCGGTGGCATTCACCAATGGCAGGGGCCTTACCCATGTAAAAATTGCAGGTTTCACAAAAGTGTTTGAGGTGGCTGCAATTAAACTATGCAAGTTTGGTTATGTATGCAGATTTTCTCCAGCTCATCCTTTTTCAGTCACAAAATCAGCAACACGAAAATAGGAAACTCTTTGTAAAGCATGGCATTGAATATACTGTTTATGAACAGCCACTCTGAATACCTTGTGCCTTGTCACTCTATTTACTTTAGTGTGATATGACCTAGCACATATTAAAAATTTTAAACTCTGTTTTTCTCCCTGGATTTCTTCACAAACATTCTGAAGCATGTTACCTACAGGAGGGAGTGTTCCAAAATAAAGATCCCCTTACAACAAAAGCCAAAAGCACCATCAAGGAAGTCTCTCATTGCTCCATCTGTTACTTTTCCTTGCCATTTGACAACAGCTAAAAGCACAGCAACAAGTTTTCTACCAGAATTGGAAGAATTCTGGTGGTTCGGGATGTACTCCTTCCACCTGAATTTGGCTCCATATCAAATTCTGTTCAAATCTAAGTAGGATGCTCACTTTCTTAGTGACTTGCACACTTATCTTTAAAGTTACAGATTTAAAGTAGCTTTTCATCTTCCTCATATTATACAGATTTTTTTAGTTGTCTCCATAGCAGTAAGTATTGTTTCCACTGCTGTTAAGTGTTACCAAAAGTTTTGTTCTCTTTAAGAGGAAAAGAAGTACAGTTGGGTTTTATTCCAATTTTATAAAACAGGGTTGGGGGCAGAGAGAATAACTCTCTGGAAGATTCAGAAAATTATTTTACATTGCTTCAGCCTTTTTCTCTCAACTCCAAGGACATTCACCACTACACTCCTCTGACCATCTTTTTCATTATTAAGCAGCCTCATAAGGATATTACTCTGATTTAGAGAATGTTTTACTGGAAGCAAGTTCCAAAGAGCCTCTTTCCTACTACATTCAATGTGTTAAGCATTCACTATCAGCTCTGGGATTTACTGAGAACTCGGCAAAGTCTGTTCTCATTCTCCATCAAAGATTAGAAAATTTAGGTGTTTCTATAGTTACAAAGAACAAGTTTCTGGAAAGCCCTTTATCAAGAATGAACTCTGCCTCACTGAAATGAGATTCTCCTTACTGTTATTTTAAAAATTCTCAAGATCACCTAGCCAGTATTAAAGGGATTCCACTAGTGGCTATGCAACCAGCTTTTGCTACGCTCTGCTTCTCTCCCAGGAAACTGAAGGCTTTTATCTGTTGCCAGCTAAGAAATATCCACTAGACTGAAAATCCACTGTATACTTTTTGGAAAGCTGCAGGGCTGAAGGTAAAAGCTGAACAGCACTGAGGTTTCTTTTCTAATCTGTTTCAAGTTCTGCACTCTTGGACGCTGTTAATTATAGTACAGTATGAAACTAGCAATATTAAAACCTATTTATTCTCAGTCTTAGTAGTTGAAGGTAATTAATACTTTTATCTTCCTACGTGCTTCATTGATGGGGCACATGAAAGGATAAGTGAAATTAATCCACATGTAGTTTAAAGAAGAAAAAACAATTTATAAAGTTACAGTCCCAGGAAAGAGGCAGGGCAGTCTATGTGTGTCTCTTGCTTAGTGAAAAACACAGATTTCTACATGACTAAAAATAACCATCAAGATGCTGAGCTGCAGGGTAACAGTTCCAGATCTGTGTCTGTTACCACTTTAGACCCAGCCTTTAGCAGAGACCTTCACCCAGAATTTATATTCTGCCTCACACTATTACAAGATAACAAGATTTACACAGCGTAGTTACGAATCACATATTTGGCAAGTAGCTCCTTCCACAGCCATGACTAACTACGGGTGGAGAACACATACCACATAAACACCTGAACGCCTCAATGCTTTATTTATGCCTCAAAAATTAATTTTACTTCTGATTTTTGCCTCAGGAATTTGTGGGCATTGAAGGAAATCCTAAAGCAAAACAGACAACTCATAGATACAGTTGCACTCATGAGGAAACCACATTGAGGGTGATTTTCACACAGCAAGATTGCTGGAATTTCATTGCTAGGCACTCTCAGCTCTGAGCTTCGGAGCTCAGCCCTTCCCTTATCATGCTCCTCACTCACAGCAGAGTCCACTTCACACACTACGAAACACGCAGAAACAAGCATTATTCACTAAATAAAAACCCCTGCAGAAGCCTTAAGTTTCTACTTAAGTATTAAGATGATGATGATTCCAAAAAGCACAGCTTTAACAGCAACTCACTGCTTTCTAGAAACATTGCAACTAATTGTATTTATCCAGGCATAGAGCATATCCAGTGCTTTTATCCACATGCATTACACACAGAAATATTAAGAACCTGCTGGTCATCTGCTGGGGAAGGAACCAGCAGCTTAACAAAAAGAATACTTGCGCAGATGTGGACTACCTGGAAAATTCACAAACACATGAAACCAGTTGCTCCCTCCACTTTTCCAAAAGTTGTGATGGAACATTTCTTCCCCCTGCCAAGTTTTCAGCAATCAACATGGCACAGTATTTTTGGGGCTATGTTGATGTGACTAAAATGATTTCATTTATCAAGACGTGTCTCAATTTTAGCTGTGTAATGAATTCTTAGCTTTACTTTCCTGTAGTACCTCTGCAAACAACCAGCACATTACAAAGATTAAAGTGTGACTCCAAGATCACACTTGTCCCTGTTTTCACTTTATGGTAAAATAGTCCCAAAGTTTGAGAGCACAATTAGAAGTAACCTTGCACAAGTTAACATTATTTCTTAAATATCTGGAATAATGAAATACTCCTGTGTGAAATAGCAAAGAACACCAAGAGACTTCTACTTAAAGAGTGAACTCGGCCATCCCAGAAAGGAGTTACTGTACCTGATTAACATCAATTAAATAAGGGCTCCCCAGGGAAAACTGAGTGCTTCAAAGATGGAAAACTTCTCTAGCAACAAATTCCTAGTGAACCAATTTTCAATAATCTCAGAAAACGATAATCACGTGTATCTGAAGTCTTTACAGCAATCTTCCCTGTGAACACCTCTCCTTTATTCCAATGCTTCAAACAGCAAGCAAAAAAAAAAAAAAAAGGGAAACTTTCAGACTAAAATGAAATTTGTTAATAGAAAAATACCAAATATACATTATTTAGGAGAAACCAGGCAGATGAAAGTACAATAAAGACAGTGTAGGGGCTTATTTGCACAATTGGCATTTTCTTCTTTTCATACAGCATAAAGAAAACCAAAACCAGGAGTAATTGATATTTATCCCAAGTAGGAATCCTTTGTATTTCAGTAGAGTCAACGCACCCAAGAATGAACCCTGCATTCAGGAGCTCAACAGCATTTCACCCACACACTGGAATGCCCATCCCAGGCACTGTATTCCTGAGGCAGATCTTGGACTGCCTCATTTAAAAGCAGTTGTCATGAACACCATGCACATCTAATCCACTGATCACTTCCTTGTCTCTTGCTTTCTATTCTTTCTCTCAATTTTTACCTGTAGCTAAGACAATACATAATATATTAAAAAATAAAAATTTTAAATTTTTTTAATTTGCTAATTTTTTTAAAAAAATTTGAACTTATCAGGAAATACTTGCATATTTGTATGCAATATTGATTTTGTTCTGTTTGTTCACCAGTCATCAAGGCAGAAGTAATTGAATATGCATGTCCACCTGTACACACAGATAGGCAAGAAGTCCTGCAATGTTTCTAGAAAGCAGTGAGTTGCTGTTAAAGCTGTGCTTTTTGGAATCATCATCATCTTAATACTTAAGTAGAAACTTAAGGCTTCTGCAGGGGTTTTTATTTAGTGAATAATGCTTGTTTCTGCGTGTTTCGTAGTGTGTGAAGTGGACTCTGCTGTGAGTGAGGAGCATGATAAGGGAAGGGCTGAGCTCCGAAGCTCAGAGCTGAGAGTGCCTAGCAATGAAATTCCAGCAATCTTGCTGTGTGAAAATCACCCTCAATGTGGTTTCCTCATGAGTGCATGAGGATATGCACATGAACTACATAATTGCAGTAACTTTGCTCTATAATGTTCCTCTTGCTTTTTTCTAATTTTTTCAGCCCATTACTTGTCACTCTCCTTTGCTTCATCTCCTCTTCTTTTTCAGTTAACTTCTGTTTATTTAAAGACTTACAAGAAAGCATCACTTCCATGCTTACCATGCACATAAATTCCCTGACTAAACAACTGTTCAAAAAGAAACTATTATCAATTATCTATGGTTTACTTCATCAACTACAACAAAGAAAGCCTGTGAACAATGCACCAGACTGGATACAAGTGCCAAAAATCACAAAATCCTCTGAAAGAAGCTGAGCCCTACTTATGTCTTCTTTTCCTGTTTCTGCATGAAGTTGAACATAACACCATATAAAAAGGTGAGGGGCAAAAAACCCTTCAACAGAGTTTTACTGCAAGGTTAATGGATATGAAAATTTCTCCCCAGTCGCACATACAATTGAGGTGTTACTGTAATTATCAGTATCCATTCCCCTCTTTTAAAGTTTCCCTGCAAGCAGCAATCAGAATTATATACGATCTCTGCATGAAACTAATGAATTCATGACAAAGAAGACTCCTCAACATGATAAGGGATGGTGTATCAGGGGTATTAGCATCAGGCTTTAATGCTCAAAAACAGGCTCACAGCCACGTTCACACTATAATGGAACTGGAACAGTACCAGTGTCACACACCAGCAGCTGTCCAAGGACTAGTGTGCCCATCAGAGGAGTAAAGAAAAATGCAAAGATTAAACAGGTTTGTTCTCTTCCTAGATCAAGAAAATAAACAAATACACTTGTCTGCTCTCCATGTAAAGCTTTTCATAAAGATATTCATCTGTAGAAATTTCTGTTCAGGTCAGAGAAAATACTTTTTCAACAATAACAAATTACACCTCTTCAGTACCCCATAAAACAAATATTACCTGCAAAATGAAGGCAGTTTGCTGAAGAAAAAACTACAAGAGCCATATCCTGTTAAATTTGGGCAATACCTTCCTGGCAACTATTTCGGACCCAGGAGATTTTCTGAACCTATACCTACGATATAAGATTTTTTTTCTTCTTCAGGTGCAGCTAGCAGAGATCACTGTCCTTGTTATACGGGGGTAATCTTAAATTACAACTGCAGTTTGCACTCAATTTTCCTCCCCAAATGGAAGCACATTAAAGGAAAAGTGAAAGGGCAAGGAATTTTATGCACATAATAGCTTTGGAGGGTACCAGAGCTCAAATCAAATCTTCACAGAAGCACAATACCCGGGTTCTCTATGGGACATGCAAACACTTCACCACACAAGGTTTCCCCTAAGAGTGAAACCAAAAAAAACTGAAGAAACCTACAATTCCCTATGCCAGCTGCTTATCCAAACACTATCATCCTTAGACTTTGTTAAGCAGACCCTTTGCTCATGCTTAAGCATCACAGGTCCCATCCACACTTCCCCATAAATGGATATCCCAAACACAGTCCCCACAACTGATGCATGCTGGTAGAATAAAAAAAAAATTACTGTTTCATGGGCAAAAATTAGTGAAGAAGAAAGGGAGATGGTGGATTTGGACTTGGTTGTAACAAACACACAGCTTAGGAAACAGCTGGAGAAGAAAAAAATCCTGAACACCGTCTGCTATCATCTTACCAGTTCCCAGACATTTAAAGCTGTACCCCACTATCAGATGGCAGAACAGCAGCATCCTCTGGATGACTGGCTCAGGTAATCAAAGCAGAACACAGCCAGAAATAATACTGCCAAGTGATTAGAAGAGAACTGGTTGTAAATTTAAACACCCTTTTGATTCATTAATCTCCAACAGCTAAAGACAAACCTAAAGCGAAATTACCGTGATTGTAAACCGAGCACTCCTGTCCTGTGGCTATTTTTCGGCCTGCTGAGAGAGAATGAGCTGATCAAAGACAGACACTTCAGTGAGATTAGTGCTGCTTCAGTGAGCTCACAGTTAGCTCCCATTAACTAACCCGTTTTAGGAGCGGTAACACCGGCATTAATCTCTGCTTCAATTGGAAGCCAAATTGGAGTGACCCGTCCATCTCCTGGTGACAATTTCACCTGCCCTGCGAGCCTCTGCAGGTCCAGCGAAGCCTTCTACTCCTGATGGACAGGGAAGAGCGCTAGGAATTCCACATCAAGGGCACCAGCACTCAAAACTTCCCTGGGAAAGCAAAGCAGAGGTTCCATTTTGCCGGCTCATCACCACGGGCACGTGGAAATCCTACCAAGTGCCTGCAGTGAAGGGAAGAATCCCCGGGAATAGCCCATAGGAGGAGCTAACAACCATGAGGAAAAGCCAGCCGGGAAGGACAAGTAGCAGTGGAACAGTACAGTCCCAAAGGGATGCCCTCCAAGGCAAGCTTGGTGTTTCAACAGCAGCTAGGACTGGCTTGAAATATAAAATGCATTATGCCTTTACAATTCTCAGCAGCTTGCAAGGTTACAACTCTACAGAATTACGGCCCCTCGGTAAATTGATGAAATTCAAAAAAAAAAAAAAAAAAAAAAAAAAAAAAAA